>KZ269980.1:823952-1151838 GCA_002249935.1 Onchocerca flexuosa | reverse complement strand
GAATTGTTCTTGTTCGGTTGTGATGACTGTATTTGCTATGATGGGGTTTTACAGTTACCTTGCTGTTGGTGATGAAGTTCACCATTTCAAATAATTTTTCGAGAAAGGATACTTGAATTTTTTCATTCCAGTTCTCTCAAAATTCTGAGTGTTTTGGATAATTTACTTTATATAGATTTTACATTTGTTGATAAGAAAATATTTGTGTTGTAATAATATACTTTTAATTTACTAATTCCTATTCATGTATCTAATAAAGCTATTTATTCAGATTTTTTTCCAAATTTATATAGCCTGCGTTCATTCAAAAATTGAAGGGAATTTGAAAAAAGGAAAAGAAGCAGGCTTTTCGGATGAGCAAAGTTAATAGAAACTATGTTCTATGAAAAAGATCAATTCTGAAGGAGTCGAATGAGGAATTTCTTATATGGATTGTTGATCGATCGTTTTCCGCTTATAGGAGATGTAATTGGTTTACAGTTGTTGCTGTGTGTTAGACGCTTTTGCTGTAATAATGATTTCTCTGACGGAGGAAAAACACAGAAATTAAAATAAAGTCTGAATTTTTCAGAAAAGATAGTTTTGAGTACGATCAAATTTATAAAATGAAGTAAACATGTATGTGAAAAAATGAGGCATAATTTAAAATTTGTTTTCACATTTTTAATCACTTAGATTGTTCAAGTCTCATTTAATTCAAAAATTTCAAATTTATTGAAAGTTTAGAATTTTTCGGTCAATTATAAACCGAATAAGATGTGGTCTTCTTCCGCAGAAAAATTAGGCGTTAGGAGCGTAATGAGTTGTACGAAATTACATCTTTCACATCTAACTAAAGTTTAATTTATAAACAGTAGTAAGTGTTAACTTTGAAGATATATTTGAGGAAAAATGCAATCAAAATGGCCAGTCTTTCCGTTAATTTGAAATGGTTAATGTTCGTTGATTTTTTTCGCTGTTGAATTTTTTCTTCTTTCATTGCAGTTGCAAGAATGTGCTACGAAGTGTTACAAGTCAAAGGCTACTTTAAAATGTATGATATTTTGTTTCAGAAAAAATCTTTGCTGAACTCTGATTTTTATTGCTAAACTTCAAGATACTTCATTCAGACAACAGTTGTTGGGTTTTAGTGGATTAGATTGATGGATTCGGGCAGCAAAGCGTTGGCCTCCTCCCCTCCTGAATTAATCTCTAGTTTGGAAGACTTATCGCCGATATAAAATGTGCTCGGTGTAATTGATAAAGGCATTCATTCGTCAGAAGAATTAGCTGATATCCAGTTCGTTTCATTGTTCTTACAGCTAGCTGTTCATACAGTTTCATCCGATCATTCCTCTCCCTCTTTTTAAACTTCCCATCACCATATCATATATAAATTAGTAGCCAATCCCTGCACTTGAGTTAACTTTATTGCAGTCTTATGAAACACTTCATTATCCAGTTCTTGCTTTTCAGCAGAAGCACACATATAGGCAGAAATACTCATTCACCATAACTAAGACATTGACAGCAATTATAATTTAATAATACTACCAGCGTTATCTAAGCTTCATCCATTTCCATGAGAAATTCCTCAAAACAGTTTTCATTTTATAGTTTATATTGGCGAGATAGGCTTAAGATGTGATCTCCCATGCTTGCATTTCAGTGATACTTCAATCCATCTAATCTGAAATAAACATATGTTCCGGCATGAATATCGCTGAACAAGTTATTTATGCAATCATCTCTAAGATATTGATTTTTCGCCTACTATATGTTTGTTTTTGATTTATTGTTTTCAAAAGACTATAGGTCAGATAATCTGTCCTCATCTTTTTCATCGCTGCTTGGAAGCCATACCAACTCTCAAGTTTTTCTTCACGATTTTATGAATTGTCAAGAATTTGTAGGATTGAAGCAAGGCTTCAACGGAATGCTTGGATGGTGATAATTTCGTTCTATTCATCATTTTGGTGAATGAAATTGCTATTTGATTAAACTTAAACTGTTGTGTGGGAATCACATCAGAGTTATGATATATGCCCGATACAGCTGATGAATTCATCACTTTCATTGCCCATTTCCTTTTTCTTCTTGCAAAAGACCACCAAATGGTAATATCTGCTATGAGTTTTAATGAATGCCATAAATTGGAATTGAGATAATTGAGGTTTTACGACATAATCGAGCATTTCTACGGAATAAATTATACTAGGCCACTTGAACGAATTATACCTAGGTCATAGGTCACTTGGATGAATTATACATAGGTCACTTGAATGAATTATACATAGGTCATAGGTCATTTGAGTGAATTATATATAGGGCCACTTTTTAGGTCGCTTATACTACTATTCAGGTGCATTATGCTGAGCAAAATCTTTGCTTTCAAAACTTTTTTTGCATTTTCCAATAGCATGTGTTAATTTGCATAGAAGGAGCCTTCTCACTCTTCAATATAAAAAGCGTGCACTAAAACACTAACCAGCTAGATGATCGTCTGTAATATTGCTATTTTAATTTCTTGGAGTAAAAATTTGTTAGCTTGAAGATTTCCCGAAAAATTCACGCAGAATATATCATTAGCGACAAGTTAGTAAATAACAATTATATGCTATCACGCCTTTTGTTCACGTGAATTCACTTACGTGACCTTTTTCTGAATACTTCCCTTGATAATTAAAGTCATCATTTTGATAAAATCTAAAAGGGAGATTTCGCATATAAAAGTGACATATAGCATCCAATTTTCGAAATAGAAACATTAAAATCTTTGTTACTAAAGCCATTGCTCTTATGATTTCAGAGAATACCGTAAACACTTAGATTCGAAACCAAGCCATCTTCTAACCGTCTACTCCGAAATACAAGAATTGCGAATTTAAGTTTGCAATTATAGTAATTTGCAGGCAGTCAAGACACTTTCGTGGACATCTAAAATGTATCACCAAGTGATTCTGATGGCATTGATTGGCGCCACTATGGCAAATGTTGTTCCGTTCTCAATGAGTAATATTCCGGAAGAATACAAAGGTATGTAAAATATAGGATATGAACGGCAGAGTATAAAGATAAGAGCATAAAAGTATAAATTTCTACGAGTTTTATACCTCTATAATCTTATTTTTATTCTAGTTCATAAATTTAATTAGAACGACTCATAAATTTCATAAATCCTATATTTCATAAAATTTCATAATTCATAAACTTACTTCAATTAGGCACAGTTAAAATAATCATCCACAAATTTAATAACTCCCAACCTTCAATCGATTTTTGATTTGTGAATTGTTTTCTAAATTCACAAATCAAAATTCGGCTATTAAGAAGTGCTTTAAAGCACTCAAGAGAGAGAATGAGGAGAAAGCTTTGTAAATTTGCGATTATTTCATTGTATGAATTTACTGAGTAAAGGTCGCAATGTTTCCAGAATTCGTACCGGAAGAAGTAAAAAATTTCTACAAGAATCTGACACAAGAAGACAGACAGATTCTTCGTGAGTTAGCAAGCAAACATGCGACATTCACAAATGAAGATGCTGCCCTCGAAGCACTGAAAGGAAAATCGGACAAACTTTACAAAAAGGCAGTGGAACTACGAAATTTCGTCAAAGCAAAAATTGACAGTTTAAAGCCAGACGCTAAAGCATTTGTCGATGAGGTGAAGTTTAATAGATTTTCCCATCAAAAGTGCCAGACATTCTTTTCAGAGTTGTTAAGTTTATATTATACCACACACAATTCCAATTCATTTATTGTGTCATCTTCAGTCCAGAATAGCTCAAATTTTCTGCTCTTACAGAAGTATCAGCTATTAGTCAAAAAAGATTGGTATAGTAACTAAGTCTGATTCATTCTCATTTTTATTCCCCTATTAGCCGAACTATGTTCAGTTTATTTCATTAGCTATATTTATCGTTTATTTCGACTACCTCTTTGAATTATATTTTAAAATCAGAATTTTCATTTTATGAAAATGTACAAAGAAATAATCAATCAGATCTTTTCCAAAAATAAAGTATATTAATGAAAAATCTCAGTTTATGAACAGAACATTAAAATGACCAAAATTTAAGATAATTGACAAGGCACGATCGTTGCGACCAGAAGAAGGACAAAAGCTTGACATGGAAAAAATTAAGCAGGCAGCTCGAGACATCATTGCTAAATATGAGGCGCTGAGTGAAGAAATTAAGGAAGAATTGAAAGCAACATTCCCCAACACCACCAAAATCATCACCAGTGAGCCTTTTTCATAAATTTTATATTTTATGATGATGTCTCAACGCCATATGAGAAATCTCCTTCTTTCCTTTGTACCAGATACAAATATTCTGAAACGCTTATCTTCTAGAAATATTTTCAAATTTTAGGATTATGTATGTCCCTCAGTTTTCTGCAATAAAATCTCGGGCTCTAAACTAAAAATTTTTGTTTAATTTTACCAAGAATAATATAATATTTCAGACGAGAAATTCAAAAGGATCGCAAATAGCTTCCTGCAAAAGAATTAGAGAAATTTGATCGCCGGAAAACATTGATATTTCCGCTATCTTTTGCTGTATATCACACCTATTTCAAAAAACTTTTGGATAAAACAGTAACATTGTTAGAAATTAATTGTTGGATTCATTTGTAAAATTCTTATTTTAATCAATATTGTTCACATAAACTATTTATCAGGCATTATGTTAATTTTCACACGTCATTATCTGATGAGAAGAAATGGAAGGAAGCTATGCAAGCAAACGGTGAACTGAAGAGGAATCACAAAAATAATACAGTTTATTCGGAATCTTGCCTTAGTGTTTATTGTAAACTGACAATTTGAAAAATGGTAAACTGAAATTAGAAAAAAAAAAACCATAAAAAATAAAAAAAGATCTATGGATAGAAAAAATTTATGAATAATCATCTCAGTCTAAATACATATTTAAAAACAGACTGACTATTTAAGGCAATTTTTAAAATAGTTCCATTCCGCAATCAGAAATTATTTTTTTCCGGATTTAGCAGCGATTGAAGACAATCAGCTTTATAAACATATTGTTAATGATACAGTGAAATTCATGTGCTTCTGTAGTGTTTTTCGATTGCATCAATAATTTCCGTCTTTTTGGCATTTGATTTGATGGGAATAAGTTCCTCGGCTGCCTTCTTCTTTAGTTCAGTCATTGTTATTTTCTCCAGCTGAATTTTGAAATATTTATAAAAAACGAAATAAAAGTAGCAAGTTTCAAGCAAAACTTATGCATTAATAAAAATACAAAAAGTTATGAACTTGTTAAAAGTTGAACAATGTTAAGCACAAAGATTCCCCATAATATATCAAATAAAACTAGCATTTCAATTTACCAAATGATTGTTGGCCAAATATAATAAGCTTTCATCCCTCGATTTTTTCTTTTTCGTGTTCCATGTGGTATCTGCTTAATAAATATAATTGTTGAAAATTTCCTTAAAGCGACCTTAGATATTTAAATATTTTTTAACGCAAACATCTTTATCTTTAAAGTAAAAAGATTTCGGAACAAAGATCAATGGAAGCGACTGTGAGCGAAAGTATGGAAATGCGTAATAAAAAGTTAGATGATAAAATGAAACATTATATAAAATTACATATAAAATAAAAAAGTTTAAAACTAACTTATCTGATCAGTCTTTCTTATTTTCTTATTACATTTCTGTTCCGAACTGCAACTATCAGGAAGTAAGGAACGAAATTCATCCAACTCCTTTTCTACCCGTTTTCGAAAATCATCACGAACAAAATATGGTTCTAGAATATTTTCTTTTTATAACAGAGTTTTAGAATATTCCAGAATATTACATAAATGTTGATATCAATTTACTGAACTAAAGTTTGGTTAATTTTCAGTGTTTATAACAATCATTGCTATATACATTAAGTCAGTTACTGAACTGAATCTTAAGACTGTTTTGTAAATAGATATAGAGTTTTTCGAAAGATATTTCGATGTTCTCATGACAGTGAGTTTTCCACTTCTGGAATAAATGTAAATGGACATGGCCAAGCATCGTTATCTCTTCAGACAAGACTTATGATATTTATCGTTTCACTGTCTATTTTAACTTATCACTACTGAACCAAAGACATTGCTGGAGCACATAAGCAGATTTATAGATGCAAAAACATACGGATCTGATCTTGAATTTCCGGCACTTCATCATAATCTAGAGCCAAAGCTTCAATCACTTTATAATGCCTTTGCAATACTGGAAAATAATTGACATAACCCATATTTTTCGAAAAAAAAAAATGGCACCAAAATTTATTTAAAATGACATCCTTCAAAACAAATTAGTTTTTTTTTTTTTTTTTTTAAAATCAAAATAATAATAGAAATACGGAACTGCCCACCTGGATTATAAAATTTTTCAGGGAAATAATTAGTTGTCAGTTTTTTCACCAATTTTCGAGCCGCTTCAATTTGTTCTTTTGACGCTAGAAATTAAATATGTTAGTTTTAACAGAAACTAAGATTTCTTAATCTATATATTTCAAATCTTCGATAGTTAGTCATGCTTTCCTAGTTGCTGCGCCTTATTTCATACTGTTTACAAACAAGACTTTCTCTGAAACTAATCAAAAGCAACTCTCCAATCAAAAAGTATAAAAGAGATCACCAGTTGGCCATTCACCCTCAGGATGAGTCATTTGTTCGCTGAGATCTCGCTTATCTTCTGCAAATGGTAAATATACCAGATGAAACCCAGGATAACAAAATTTTGAGCTGAACTCGCCCTAAAGATATACCATTACAGAAAGCGAACAGAAAATTTTTATCTTAATTTCTTTTGAATGAGGATGCACATTAAGTTTTTATAGATAGACATAAGAAAAACCTTTAGATTATCCTCTGTTTGTGGCACTAAAGCGACAAGTTTTGGCGGTACATTCGCTTTTTGAGTATATCGACATATAATCATTTTCTTCTGTTTCGTACAAACCTCATAGAGAGTGCAATACATCCGAACAGAACCCAGAATATCCTGGAATTAGAATAAACAAAATACATTTGACATATCAACAGACTTATTGGTCGGATTTTTATAATTTTATTTAAATTTCAACTAATTTGCTTGAATCTAAATGAGATTATAGAAAATTACTTTAATCATTTTTATAATGTAAGAACTATCGTCAAAAACTTTGATTGTAATCCAAAAATAATCATTATTTCTTTCCAACGCGCCACATAAACATATATACCTTCTCAAGAGGATAAACAAACTGTGAGCTTCGAACATGATGTGTGATTTTAAGACAAGAAAGAGGCTTAAATCCGAGCAACAATATACCTGCAAATGCTATCTAAAATTAAAATTGATGAATACTAAAGGATAAAGGAATAATAAACGTATACTTGTTGTCTCTTCTTCCCTTCAAAAAGAAATAGAAAAATAGCTCTGATAAGTGCATCAAAATGTTGTTAGCAAAAGCTTTAACCATTTCTTCTTATTTCTTGCAAAATCATCAATGCATAGAAAAACCTGGTGATGTCAACCTTCGTAACTTTTCAATTTCATCTGCGGACAGATTAATAATTTCCCCTCCAATCTGTCGCCGTCGAATGATTTCCTTGTCAAGTAATGGCATTTCCTCACCAGTCTTTAATAAAGAGTTATTTTAAAAATGAGTTATTTTAAAAATCTTAGAAATGAATTTTCTTCGTATTAAAAAAAAAAAATACTGAACTGTAATTCAAACTACTTAACATATATGGTTAAACCACTGAAAATTTTAGAAAGCCTAAAATACAAACTTCTTTATTAATATATGTATGTGACCGTTGCATAATTTCATTTTCTTCGGCATCTAGAATTGCAGGCTGAGGAATCTTTTCTGAACGTAGCAAAGAGTAGCTGAAGAATTATTCTTGAAAATGCAGCGTGACTTTTCACACGAATCACGAAAATAAAAAAAAAAAAAAAATATAGAGGAAAACGGTACAAACATTCCAACTGAAAATTTCAGTCCATTTCCGAATTCGAAATCCATGCCTGCTATATTTCGACGTGCATACAGCTTCTTCGGTATGCTGCAAAACGAAAAACTAAATACATAGATTTTTCAGACGTTGGAAATTCGCAATTTATTTGTTTTAAAAAAATGCATCGCAAAAATTATTTAAAATGAACTCTTTTTCCAGCTCGCTGATGTTTTCAAAATTCTTTTCGACATTTGGGTCTAGTTGTTCCTGAAATAAATATAATCATAAAAAAGTTTTTAAAAAATTAGTAATAAGAAAGCCAAAGCATAGAAATTTCAATTCATTGACATATTACTATCAAAGTTTACCAAAACACTGAATACAAGCGCATCGTCTTCAGTAATAAGTGGATAAATCAAAAATTCTGTATCATGACTGCGAAGATCATCAGCATTTTTGCAAGCGGAGATTCGATGTTGATTATTTGTGTCGAACGGATTTGTTTCGTTAGTGAAAAGATAAACTATTCGTTTTCGGAAATAAGGTCTGCAATTTGTTATACATGAGTTTCTGCAGAAATTCGTAAACGAAACTAGTGCTAGAAATTCAAGTTAATATTTTCCCGAAGGAAATCAAAGAAACTTACGTTCGAGAAGTCACTCTTTTGATGCATAAAAACAATACTTCGCTGTAATCACAATGGCCATATCCACCACATATATTTTTGAAAGATGACAATATGTTTTCTGCAAAAAAATTTGAACCATTTATAAATTTGAAAAACGGATTAGAAAACAGAATATTATTTCACCTGAATTAAAAGAAAACAATACACTATCAGATTGGACAATGAATTCTATCC
Source organism: Onchocerca flexuosa (assembly GCA_002249935.1). Lineage (NCBI taxonomy): Eukaryota > Metazoa > Nematoda > Chromadorea > Rhabditida > Onchocercidae > Onchocerca > Onchocerca flexuosa. The sequence goes on along the minus strand of KZ269980.1, from coordinate 1,143,040 downwards.
CAAAAATCACAACGATTTTATACTGAAAAAAATTATATAGTAAGAGAATTTTCGTAGTACGAAATCCAAGAATTCAAAAAGATACCTGATTTTAATAATTTATCCAGTTCTTTGATTCGTTCAGCTGATACTTCTCCAACCTCTTGCATAACATATACATGGTCAATTGAATGCGATTTAATTTGCTGAAAACATTCTTATTGAGCAATCATTATCTAGAAATACTTTCAGATTCCGGGTCTGACGATTGTGCATATCTTTAGATGTTTTAGAAGAATGATATCTTTCAATTCCTTCGCAATTTGCAAGTTACTGAAAACCTGTTCTAAAGGAACATATTTTGGAACATTCTTTCAGCTTTCTCTTCATTCCCATGCTTTAATAATCCACGAAAAAATTTCCATTCACTTTCTAAATGCACGCCATTCTAAAGACTAAACGGCATATAAGCATCGAATTTAGAGAAGTGGAATCATAAGAAATTCTAAGTTGACAGATATTAAGATCAGTGTTGGAAAAAATTACAGTGTTTAGGAAGATGCAACAAGTGTGCTCTCCAGGTGTTGAGGTCACGGCTTTGTTGATCATTTGCAAACGCATAATCTGTAAGAATTGCACTGATAAACATATCAAGAAGTCTTCACAAAGATGGTCTAATGAAAAGTTCACGGGTAATGCAATAGAGACAAGAAGAGAAAAACAGATATACTTTCAAAGCTCTTCGAAATGCACAATCGTTATCTGAATCATCGTTCTCGTATTTCTCGAACATTTTAGCCGAAGCATCAATAAGAAAAATGGTGCATTTTTTACCGCCATCTTCTGTTAGAGCAGAAACTTCTCCAAAGTCTTCATCCATAAATTCGTCATCCTCATCCATCTCTGCAAATCCCATTTTATCAATGAAGTTAGCAGTGCTGCTGCTTTATTTACATCATTCCCTTATCCTTATCATTCCATCAATGAAACACTGATCATGGGTGATAAGGAAGACATGATAGCAAGGAAAAATTGCGGTAAGAATGGCGAAAGTCCTCACTGCTCGGATATTCTACTTCTATCACTTCTCCTCCCCCCACTTTTCCACTCTATTTCGTCTATTCGAATCGGTTCTTTTTGCTTTAATTTTCTGGCAATGCATTCTGTTATTCCACAAGGTCATTGCGATTTCATGTCGAGTCTTATTATGAACAGATGTCTGTGATTGCGATTTCAAATCGAACTGTCCAATTTTTAAGTACGAAATTCTTTCAAATTGTTCGAAATATTCCTCGAACTTTTCTCTACCCGATGACTCATACTTCTCCACAAACGTGACAGCAGTCTCGACCATTCAATCATTCACACTCATATTGTCTCCTTGTCAAAATTTAAAGTGCAACTAACTACTTGTCAACTTTCTCATCTCCTGTGCTGGAGTACTTCATCTCCACCAAAAAGTCATCCTCATTCTGAAATTCCCTATCCGAAGCGATATTTAACTGAGACTTCTTTCAACCTCTAGAGACTAAAGTTGGACTTCCATACAGTTACGCTGTCCCGACAGGTACGAAAAGTAAGCGAGGGTTAATAACACCAAGGATGGAGTAGAATGTGTGTGAAGTGATGAATCACTACTCCCACGCCCTATTTATCACCTGTAATAGCAATCAGTCCCGGTAAATGAGCCAAATTATCTTCTTCAGATGTTTCTGTGCAGATTCTTTTTCTTTCTGTAAATGAGGGGGAAGAATGTGGAAGACAACTGTTAAGGGTTAGCCCATTCTTTGCATATGCCTCCTTCTTGTGCTCTCTGCTTCCCCATTCCTCCGTCTGAATTAGTTAATTAATTAGGCTCTTAATAGCAGATCATTAGTGGCCACGATCTGTTATGTTATGCTATTCGGGAATTAGTTGTAATTATCGACCAATATTCTGCTGTTACTGAGCAAATAATCTGATACTTGGGCATTATTTGTGCAGCACAGTGTTTGTAGGGAAAGTGACAGTGAACTGTGACTTCTTTCTAGCTCATTTTAATGTTTGGTACCAGCGTGAGAGGGAGAAAAGAGCAGGAGAGACTCACTGTGCGTGCAGGATGGTGACATTCTGCAAGAATATCCAACAATCGATTCCCCACCCATCTCCCTTATTTCTCCTTTTTTTCGAAATAAAAAATTGTAAGCCTTTCAGCTGTGGCCCTACCGATGCTGCTCGTTTTCATTGAGTGAATCGTCGAAGGAAGGGTATTTGAAGTGTGGTGATGTGAGTGCTCTGTGGTTGTCTTCGTTCCGGATGTCACATCCCTATTATTCGAAAATCGGGAATCCTAACAGAATCTCCGGAGATAGAAACTCCGGAAACTATATTACAGTTGGGCCTTTAAAAGAGCAGACTGCACAGCAAGGCACCGATCTGACTAATTCTAATTTATGATCAAGAAATCCATACTTCTTTGTTTCTCAGATTTTATGCTAAACTAAAAGGATGATCTGTTATCATTAGATTGTCACATAGGAAAATAATGATGGAAAAATTCTTGCAAAGCTGGTTCGAACATCGAGAGTATTTGAACAGTAACATTGGACTGTGGAGTTATAGATAGGATGATTAGTCAAATCTTAGCAATGTTTCATATACGAAATGATTGTTTCGTAATGACATTTAAATTTCAATCTCAAATTGTGCATTTTAAGGGATGCTTTAGCCAAATGACGGATTCCGAAAGCGATAAGTCAACAGTTACACCCGCAACACCCGCTGCTAGTGAAGTTCGTTCATTTTTTTCATGAATTACTCATGTGTTAAACGGTATTCTACATTCCTGACCGTTCGCTAATTTACGTCGGCTCTCTTTTCATTTTTGGGATTTCGATGGTTAACTTTTGATGCTTGTTAAATAGTTGCCATAAAATCACTCTTCATATGAATAAAGCTATCTACGGGAATATCTCCATTTCACGGACCGGGCTGCTACAACCAGCGAAAGGTGTAGATGAATGAGCGGTAATAACAATGACAGTAATCAAATTTGTGAAGCCTTCAATAAAGTACAGTTAGTTAAGTGCAAAAGTTTATGAGTGAAAAGTATTCCTTTGAAGAACTTTTATTTTTTGCAAATATTTCCACTTTAACTTCGCGGAAGAGCGGCATGTACTGAGCCACACAACGAAGCATAAATGGAGCACAAATAGATCACTGCAAAACTAATAACGCGAATTTTTTGAAACTAAAAGACGAAAAAAATATATTAAAATGGTTAAAAGTTATATTTGATCTAGGAATTATTTCTGTTTAAGCAAAATTTTTCCAAGTGAAAAAAGCGAAGAAGAAAGAGATAATGCTGGAAGATCATTACAGGAAAAGAGCTGGTTGAATAAATATATTGAACGGACTAAATAAGCTATTCTCTGTGCTTTTTTATAAATCTTGATAATTAAAATTTTAAATTTAGGTAGCATTGATTGATGTCCCAACTCTCTCGGACTATATAAAACATGAATTTATTGGTGCAGGAGCTGTGGCATTAGAAGGAGCTTTTTCACAGAGCGGAAATGCAGAATGTATGCAGAAGTTCATTAGCGATCCACAAACATCGATATTGGTTGTCGACCGAATCGTTACAAGGGGTTTGTAAAGAATTTTCCGAACTAAATGATGAGGAAAAAATTTCATTGTGCGGGAATTTTGTTTTCATTTATTATGAAATAATTCATCGCTTTTAAGTAGGGAGATAAAGAAATATTTAGTGCAGATAATATATACTTATTGTCCTTTTTTTACGAAGATTTTGAAGACTGCGAATTTTGCTGTTTGATTAATGCATCCTATATGTATCGTCTGCGGTTTGTATGAGTTCAGATTTAGATACAAATCCAGATGATGCTGTTGAAGATGTAACTTCGATATTTCGCATTTCTAATGAAATAGCTAAACGTACTGAGCGAACAACATCGTTGTTGCTACTAAAAAGTGGCACATGTGTTGAAATTGACAAACCAATTGAGGATCAATTATATGTTATAAGGTTAATCAGATTTCTCATGTTTTAAAATGTTCTGCTTGAAAAGTTTCGTGGCATTTTTTATAATTATTAAATTGTATTTCCTTCTATAAATTCATGAAATACTGCAGAATACCAGAAGGTAATTCTTATGATGTACTTCTTACGATTTTTGGACGCATTGGAACGCCACTTTTCAAATCCTTGGTTGATTATGGTCGAGGTGAACGGGATGGTGACAAGCTTGCATTATCAGTTGAAAAACATCTCAGTGAGGTATATTTCTCAAGAATTCTTTATTTCAATTTTTTTTTTTTGAAAAACTAGGTAATCTACTGTGAGTGCATTGTTTTCAGGTAGAAGTGGCATTACTCCATATGCAGCAAAATATAGACATACCAGAAATTAATTTGACTATTCATCCTGCGATTCAAAGTACGATTCAGCAAGCTATTGAAAAAGGTCATAAAGCTCGAGTAACTGATCTGGGTAATCTGGTCGAAAATTCAGTTTTTTTGAATGCCCTACAGAAAGGCGTCAACCGATGGGTCAAAGAAATTCAGAAGGCATGTTATTTTTTACACAAGCTTGGTGTTAGATTTTACATCGTGTCTTTGGGATTTTTCATTTCATCTTTTAATATTATTCGTATTAAGGTGACAAAGCTTGATCGTGATGCGGGTTCAGGAACTTCACTACAAGAAATGACATTTTGGTTGAATTTAGAAAGAGCTTTGCAAAAGATTGCGCAGAAGAGAGAATCAGATGAAGTAACTTTGACGTTAGAAGCTTTGAAATGCGGCAAGCGATTTCATGCAACAGTATCATTTGATGCAGATACAGGTTGTCATGCACTGAAATTATCTTCCGAAGATAAGAAGAGTTGTGTTAATTCTGTAAAATTATTTTTGCATAGGACATTGGAATTATTTTAACTTAAATGCAGGTCTCAAGCAGACATTAGCAATGGTGAATGACTACAATGTGCTGATGAAGGATTTACCCTTGAATGAATTGATGGCCGCAACAGATATGGATGGCATTAGGAATGCATTAGCCAATATATTTACACATATGAGAAAATTACGTAATACAAAATATCCAATTGCTCGAGCTCTACGTTTTGTGGAAGCCATTTCAAAGGATGTTTCTACCCAAATGTTAAAGGTTATAGTCATTAATGCATTCTGGACGTCTCAAGGTTTGATATAGAAAAATAGAAGCACGTAAGTATATAAATCGTTTATTTCTTTCCTCCAGCCGATGAACTCGTTAGAGATATTGAAATTTCAGGCACTTGGTACTAGACGATTGATGAACATTCCGTTGGGAGATTTTGATAATTTAATGGCTCAGTGTTTTGCTGTTTTTTCTACATGGAATGATGAATATGACAAATTAGCAACCTTAATGCGTGATTTATCAAAAAAAAAGCGTGATGAGCAGCTCAAGTTAACATGGCGGCTCAATCCTCAACACAAAAAATTAGAAAGCCGTCTTGACCAAATGCGACAGTTCCGTCGGTTAGATTTGTTTATTTAGTTATTAATAATCATTTTTTTTTTTGTTGAAAAATTTTATAAGGACAACTTTTTATATGCTATTCTTTATGAATAGATTTGTACACTCATTGTAGTAAATAAATATTCATAATCATGCAGTACAATGTAAACACAAGTATTTTAGACAGCATGAGCAGTTACGTACAGTTATATCACGGGTGTTGAGGCCGGTGGGACAGAAAGGAGAGAAGCAAGCTGATTCGGATGTTGAAAAAACATCAACGTTAAATGCTCCAGAGTTAAGTGCTATTGAACAAGTGAATACAGCATATGAAAATGTTAAGGAAGTTGATTGTTTGGATGTGAGCAATGATGGTACTATCGCATGGGAAGCTGCTATTCGTAGGTTGGTATACTTTGTAATGTATTTACATAGATTACTTTGGTTTTACAGAAAGCTCTGTTAAATTTTTTATCCAAAACAAAAAAAAAAATGTATTTCTTTAAATTATAATGATCTATATTTATGGATGTATTTTTTTTTTATTTCCTTTATTTTTTGCAGATATGAAGACCAGATTGATCGTGTGGAAACTCAGATTACTGCGAAATTACGGGATCAATTAGGTGGTGCCAAAAATGCTGATGAAATGTTTATGATTTTCCAACGATTCAATGCACTTTTTGTTCGACCCCATATCCGTGGTGCAATACGGGAGTATCAAACACAATTGATACAGAGAGTAAAAGAAGATATAGACAAACTACAGGTTATATGTTTTCTCAACCTTCAAGTAATCAGATGATGAACGTACAGAATCGATTAAATAAAGAAGATATTTTTAGACCAGATTTAAAAATTTCAATGAAACAGATAATGCAAGAATATTGCGAGCCATTGATATACCACCCGTTGCTGCATCGATTCTTTGGATTCGTCAAATCGATAGTAAATTAACACAATATATGAAACGCATCGAAGATGTGTTAGGCCGAGGATGGGAAAATCATGTTGAAGGTTCGTCATTTTTCAGTTTTTTATATTTTTTTCAATATTTTTACTCTACTTTTATGAGAAATGTTATGCGTTTTTAGGTCGGCAACTAAAGCTAGAGGGTGATAACTTCCGTCAAAAACTGAACACCCAACATATTTTCGATGATTGGGTTGCACGTGTGCAGGCTAAAAATATTTCCTTGACTGGACGGATTTTCATCATTGAAAAACGTCAGAAAGATGGGAAAATTGTATTGAATTTGAAAGTGAATTTCTCAAATGATGTCGTTACATTGTTCAAAGAGGTAACTTTGTTCTTGAATCGTTGAATCTTTTGGAAAGAAAGTACTATGAAAATCTAGAATACACGATCATATTTTAAAATCGAAATTCGGTTAACGATACTGATACCACCAAGAAGTGATTCTATCACAGATAGCAAAAAATTTTTGCTTTATGTATATTTTTTGATTTTAGGTCCGGAATATGAAACATATGGGTTTTCGGATCCCATTGAAGATCGTAAATACAGCCCATCAAGCGAATCTTTTATATCCATTTGCAATTTCATTACTAGAATCTATTCGCACGTATGATTCAATAAATGAACGAATAGCAAATAAATCTGGAGTAAACATGTTGATTGTAACTTACAAGAAAGATATACAAGGACAGCTGGCTGAGGTCAATATGTTTTACCTTGAGACATTTTGTTGTAGTTGTTATTTTTCTTGAAGAACAAAGACTGAAGTGATGTCACTAATGTAAATTTTTGCAGAAATTTGCCAACAAATTATTTTCAGGGTAATTCGCTTACGTGGGAGTCATACAAAATGGACCCATATGTTGTCAAACTTTCATCTTCAGTCAACAATTTCCAAGAAAAAGTAGAAGAATTGGATATACTTCTTGACAGGATTGAGGTATCTATGCTTTTTTTATAAAATTTTGTGATATTACAAGATTTTATCAAACTCGCTTTGCATGAGACTTAATCAGGTTGACCTTGCCGCACTGGATACATGTCATTATACATCAGTTACGATTGGTGCTTTGCTTGACTCGATACAGAAGGCAGTTGATCAACTATCTTTGGGTAATTTCTCGAATTTGCACCAATGGGTTAACTCGATAGATACAAAGGTATGCGTCTCTAATTTTTGAATGATGCTGTTTTTTTCTTTATCAAAGATTTATGACTTCCCAAATGCATATAACTAAAAAACTCTCTACTTTTATTGCAGTAAATTAAAATGCAACTCTCTGTATTCAGATTGCTACGAAATTGGCATCTCGCGTTGAAGAAGCAATTCACCTATGGACTGTTGTACTTGCCAACGATGAGTTCGAAGATGAAAGTGATGAAAAAGGTAGCTTGCCAGTCCTTCAACCGATTGTTTTGGAAATGCGGGTTACATCGCAAGTGATGTATGTTAGTCCAAGTATTGAACAAGCTCGAGCTCATTTACTAGACCAGTTATTTGCCTGGCAGTCTGTTGTCACAAATCAACCACGCATTTCCAGTACGCGATTCCAGGTAGAAATTAATATATCTTTATTTTAATCAGTCTGAATTAAATTAGTTCGCCATAGCAAATATTGTACTTGTTACGATTTTCTAGAAATATCGTTTCAGTTAACTCTCACAAAGGATAGCACGGAAGCTACCTATCGTGATGTGTTGGCGCATCTTCCACAAGGTCAAAAAATTATTGAGCAGGCTTATGATACAGTTGAAAAAGTTATGAAAGAAGTAGCCGATTATGTTGGCGAGTGGCTACGATATCAGGTGTGCAATGATATAAAATCCATTTTTTTTAAAACGATTTTTTTTTTCAGTGAGATATTTTGCATGCTATTTATTCATGCATCATCTGTTTTTTAGGCTCTTTGGGACTTGCAACCCGATGTTTTGTATGAAAGACTTGGAAGTGATGTATCGAAATGGATGAAAACATTGGTTGAAATTCGAAAGTCAAGAGCAACATTCGATACACAAGAAACAAGAAAAGAGTTTTTCCCGGTGGTTATTGACTATACTAAAGTTCAGTCAAAGGTCTCTCTCAAATATGATTACTGGCATCGTGAAATCCTGCAAAAATTCGGCTCCTCAGTTGGTATGTTTAAATTAGATTGCATAAACAAGATTTTATCTCAAATTCAGCAATTCCTTTTTATCACATTATCGATATATATATATATATATATTTAGGTCAGGAAATGCAGACATTCTTCTCGGACATATCAAAATGGCGTAATGAGCTCGAAGAGCAAAGCATTGATAGTGGTACAACAACAGACGCTATCCAGCTTATAACATATGTTCAGCAGTTGAAAAAAAAAACGAAAATTTGCCAAGATAAAGTTAGTTTTCCTTGTTTATCTTGAAAATTTGAATTCCAAGATTCAGCTTTTTGCTCAAATAGCAATTGTTTCCAGATTCTTGGTAGGTTCTGAATTTACCAATTTATTTTTTCTCAAAGGTTGAACAATTTCGAGCTGCACAGCGTTTGCTCACTCAACAACGCTACCAGTTTCCAAACTCATGGTTGTTTTCGGAAAATGTTGATGGTGAATGGTCGGCTTTGAGCGACATTTTGGAACGAAAGGATTCTGCTATTCAAGCACAAGTATGTATTTTTGTTATTTCTGGACAAAGATTTCTGATAAGATTCATTTTGCTGATTTATGGAACGTGTCATTCATGTGATGTTATTATTCTCTTTATGGTAGCGAAAAAACAGTTATATTGATTTATAGGTTGACCATCATTTTTTCCACTAATTGTCTTCTTAGTGACTACATATGATTTTTTATGTATTTTCTGGACAGACTTTTTCAAAAATCTACAAAAATTTGTTGATGCAGTTAAATAATCCAAGCTGCGGCACAGTGGTATGTTCTGTGTTCGCATACCTACTTGTTTTGCATTTTCTTTTCAATTGTGAATTAGCTTTTTTGAACAGAATTTTATCAAATAACTGATATATTTTGATGTGCTGTGTTGTTATTCTCCTGTTGTTCTAATTTCAAAGCATAGTCGTGTGAATGCTTGCTTCAGCAAATTCGCATGATCGCTTGCAGCCTTATAAAAGCTGCAACATGAACTATGTTTGTACTTGGAGAAAAATGGAAGATGAATATTTGCTATTGACTGCTGTCAAAGTAGTTTTTCAAACAATACAGTTGATTAATATCTTTTTTAAGTATTGGTAAGCAGTGTGATTTTTTTCTATAGTGGTTTTATGTGTTAGTATCTCTTGCTTTAGCGAAATCGAATATGTTGGGGTATGAAATGTATGGGCTTGCATTTTATTGGATTGATTATTTTAGTTAGTAATCGCCAACTGATATAATTTCAGGTTGCTAATCTCCAGACTAAAATCAAAGAAGAAGATGAAATGGTGGAAAAACGAACGCAGGATGTACTTGCAGATTGGGATAAGTGTAAACCAGTTCAGGTTTGTTGCAGATTTTTCGTATGGTTTTGTATAAAAGAATGCAAACAAAATTGAATTCCATATGAATAATGTTTTTGAAGGGAACGCAGAAACCTAGTGAAGCTTTGGTTGCATTAGCAACTTTCGAGGCGAAATTAAATAAAGTGAAAGAAGATCGAGCGAATATGGTGAAAGCAAAGGGAGCTCTAGAAATGGTTGAACCAGTTTTCACTGCTAATCACGCTGCGAAATTGGATACTGCTGTGGAAGAACTATCAGATCTAAAAGGTTAATATTATTTCATCCTGCTCGCACGGTTATTTGATCATCCAACATTTCTGGGAATCTTACAACACTCTTCAGAAGTAACGATCAATTTTTCTAGGTGTGTGGCAGTCATTGATACCCATGTACGATGCTGTTGATGAACTAAAAGAGAAAACATGGTTATCAGTGCAGCCACGCAAGCTACGTCAAAGCTTAGATGAGCTCCTTGCTCAGCTGAAGCAGTTGCCAGCCAAATATCGTTCTTATGATTCTTACGAATACACTAAGCGAATTCTTCAGAATTATTCCAAGGTAGAAATTTTTCGCAAATCGTGTGAAATCATCAACTTCTTAATGCAACTTATTCATATTTATAGATGAATATGATTGTTGTTGAATTAAAATCGGATGCACTGAAAGAGCGTCACTGGAAGCAACTAATGAAAGAGCTTCGTGTTTCTTGGAATTTATCAGAGTTAACATTGGGACAAGTGTGGGATGCTGATCTTCTGCGTTATGAATCAGCTATCAGACAAGTATTATTGGTAGCTCAAGGCGAACTAGCATTGGAAGAGTTCTTGAAACAGGTACTTCATTTCTTTAGTTTTGTTTTATTCTTGCTTTTGTTTTAATATATTTTTAACTTCTGTTTTGGCTCTTCACATCATATGTCTTAAGGTGCGCGAATATTGGCAATCGTTCGAAGTCGATCTTGTGAATTATCAAAACAAAACAAAACTTATCCGCGGATGGGATGATTTGTTTAGTAAATTAAAAGAGCATATGAATTCGCTTACCGCTATGAAGCTATCACCCTATTACAAACAGTTCGAGGAAGTTAGTTTTTTTCGAATTTTAACCAAAATAATAACATTTAAAAGTAGGCAACACAGTGACAGATTTATGTCTTGGATGTGTTGAAAAAGGTGTAGTTCATTCAATTTTGGAAATTGCCTTTATAGGATCTCTTTTTTTTCTGCAGGATGCATTGGCATGGGAAGAGAAGCTGAATAAAATAAGCGCACTTTTCGATGTATGGATTGATGTGCAGCGTCGATGGGTATATTTGGATGGATTATTTTCAGTATCAGCTGATATTAATACTCTTTTGCCTGTGGAATCAAGTAGATTTTCAAGGTCAGTGGGAATACTGAAAAAAGTGCAAGATAGTAATTGGTTCATCTGGGTTATGTTATGGTATGCTTATCTTATTGTATTCTTTTGCGTTACATTTTTCTTTCAGTATTTCCACTGAATTTTTGGCGTTGATGAAAAAAGTTACATCGACGTCACGAATCTTGGACATAGTAAATATGCAAGGAGCGCAACGTCTCTTGGAACGTCTAGCTGATATGCTTGGGAAAATTCAAAAAGCTTTGGGTGAATATCTCGAGCGTGAACGAAGCTCGTTTCCTCGATTTTATTTTGTTGGTGATGAAGATTTACTCGAAATTATGGGCAATAGGTACGTATATCTTTGAATATTCGGCTTTTCAGATCATTATTATAACATTATTATATATGACATAAATGATTCGTCTAACAAAACTGCGATTTATTAATTATTTATGAACGATCACATTTTGACATATGTTTTTCTTACTCTTTGGCGATTTCATGATTAATATTGGAGTATTGTGGAATTTACAATTAGGGTTATCAAATTTTTTTGCAGCAAAGACATTACACGTGTACAAAAACATTTAAAGAAAATGTTTGCTGGTATCTCATCAGTTGATATGGAACAAGAAAATACTCTCATAACGGCTATGAGCAGTCGCGAAGGAGAAAGAGTACAGCTGTTGAAACCAGTGAATATCAAAGTATGTAATTATGGAATTAATTTTAAAATTATAAGTTTTTTTTTTAAGGGTGAAATCATGATTTTCCAGTTTTTTATCTATTTATTTTTTTATTGAAGAAGTGTTTTTTTTTTTTTTTTTTTTAATTAGGAGAATCCTCATATCAATGATTGGTTGCGTATGGTTGAAGATGAAATGCGGAATACACTGGCGCATCTGCTTAATCAATCATTGTCGATATTTTCGAAATTCGATATGAATTCAATTGAATCACAAGAGTATATGACATGGCTTGATCAATTTCCGGTTAATATCATCATTTTTATATATTGTTATCACATATTTTGGGCTTAAAAACTTTTGGAATATGAGTGTGATTAAATTCATTATTAAAATTATTATATTTTGGAATATGAATATGATTGAATTTATTATTAAAATTATTATTTGTTTTCCAGGCACAAATAATTGAGTTGACAGCTAATATTTGGTGGTGTGCTAACATTGAAAAACATTTTGCTGAAGAAAAAACTGTAGAAGCGGTCGAGGTTGTTGTGGACAAGACATTATCACTGCTAGCAGATAGCGTATTAAGCGAACAGCCTGCTATTCGGCGAAAGAAGATTGAAGCATTGGTAATAAATTCCATCATTAAACTATTATTAGTACTATTTTGATCCCAGTCTTATTTCGGTTTATTTTCACTTTTTGTCGAAACTGTTATTTTCTAAAGTAATCTGTTTCAGATTACTGAATTTGTGCATAAAAGAGATATTTGTCGGTGTTTAATCCAAAATAAAGTTGCTTCTGTCACAAGTTTCTATTGGTCCAGATGTATGCGCTTCTATTTTGATCCACGGAAATTGGATCCTCATTCGTGTTGTGTCATGAAGATGGCTAATGCTTGTTTTCCATACGGTTTTGAATATTTGGGTCTGCAAGAAAAACTTGTTCAGACTCCTTTAACAGATCGCTGCTACCTAACAATGACTCAGGCTTTAAATGCAAGGTCTATTAATTAAATTGTTATATTGCAGATAGAAAAATTTTTTGAACGCATGTCTCTGATTTGTTCAAAATTTTCCTGAATGAGTTAATATATTTCTGCCATCATTATACTTATAATTTGCGGTTTTTTTACGAATTTCAGAAGCTTTGTAATCCTAATATTCATAAGTTCCATGGTGTCTAAATTTACAGATTAGGTGGTAGTCCATTCGGACCTGCTGGTACTGGTAAAACTGAGAGCGTTAAGGCACTGGGTCACAAAATTGGTCGCTTTGTGCTTGTTTTCAACTGCGATGAAACATTCGATTTTCAGGTTTGTTTAATTTTTTTGATATATTTAAAGTTATGGATTTAAGAACCGAAACTCGACTGTACTAGCACTAGAGTCATTTCACACTTTATTTGATCGAATCTGGATTCTTAATTTCATTTTAACTGTTCAGTCAGCAACAGGATCTTCCCTTTATTTTTTAGGCAATGGGACGAATTCTAGTAGGTTTATGTCAAGTGGGTGCATGGGGTTGTTTCGATGAATTTAATCGTCTTGAAGAACGTATGTTATCTGCTGTTAGTCAGCAAATTCAAACTATTCAGGAAGCTGTTCGAGCTGGTGGACAAATGCAGGTAATTTGTTGAATATGCATTTGTTTTATTTATTTTTGGAACCTCCCTATATTTTGAATTTGACATGATAATATCATATAGATTGACTTGATTGGAAAAACATTATCAGTAAATTCAAATATGGCAATATTCATTACCATGAATCCGGGTTATTCAGGTCGTTCTAATTTGCCGGATAATTTAAAGCAGGTAAATCTCTTACTTTCTTTGTTTTCTGATTCTATTTTTAACTTGACATGATTTATATCGAATTAAATATTATACTTATTTTGAAAAATACCTGGTTGTCATTTAATATTATGATTATACCAATTGTTTAAATGGTAACTATAACAAACAGCGTACCTGAATTGTATTGTCAATTAGATCAAAAATCATTATTATTTCACTATTGCAAAAGTATTGTCTTTAATGTTATTACATTTAATGTTTTTGTAGCTTTTCCGTTCACTGGCCATGACACAACCAGATCGACAACTCATTGCGCAAGTGATGCTTTTTTCACAAGGTTTCAGAATGGCCGAGAAGCTTGCAAAAAAAATTGTGCCTCTCTTCATGTAAATATCGGAATTATTTTATAGCTCAAATATTCAAGTTGTTCTATAAATGAACATAGTTATAATAAAAAATCTTTTTTTTTAGAAAAATAAATGAATGCATCAATACTTTTAATACATCAGTACTTTCTAGATTATGCAAAGAGCAATTATCAGACCAGTGTCATTACGATTTCGGTCTTCGGGCTTTGAAATATGTACTTGTGAGTGCTGGCAACATTAAGCGAGATGAAATTCAACGGATGATTGAAAATCGGAGCGATGTAAGTATTTGTTTCTTGTAATTGGCATAGCATTCGATATAATAAAAAAAAAATTATTAGTGAGAAACTTGACAGTTTTATATTTTAGATTAGTGAAAGTGATATTTCAAGTGAAATATCTGAACAACAAATTTTGATACAATCTGTATGCGAAACGCTGGTACCGAAGCTCGTATCAGAAGATATAGCTCTACTCTTTTCTCTACTTTCTGATGTTTTTCCTTCGATACAGTACAAACCAAATCAAATGGCCGGGTAAAAAAATTCTTCAGATGTTCAAATAGTTTATTTTCTCGGATTCTGGAAACAATGTAAAGAAATATTTGCAGATTGCGGGGTGAAATCGCGAAAGTATGCGATCGGTTACTTCTTTGTCAATCATCAACACCTGGTGAGCTCGGTTCGGCTTGGTTAGAAAAAGTATTGCAGTTATATCAGATTACGAATTTGAATCACGGTCTGATGCTTGTCGGTGCCAGCGGTAGTGGTAAAACAACTGCATGGAAGGTGTTATTAAAAGCACTAGAATGCCTTGAAGGAGTGGAAGGTGTTGCATATGTCATTGATGCCAAGGTCTAAGATTTAACTTTTCGTTGTCTATTAATTTTAAAAAATATTCAGCTCACTCATATTAAATATCTACTAAATCTTTTTACTGTTTGCAAAAAGATTTAATATACCCAATGACTTGTTAATTAAAATTGAAGGCGATGAGCAAAGATGCTCTGTATGGTGTTCTTGATCCAAATACACGTGAGTGGACCGATGGTCTTTTTACGCATATTATTCGTAAAATTATTGATAACGTGCGAGGTGAAACGTCGAAACGTCAATGGATAATATTCGATGGTGATGTTGATCCTGAATGGGTTGAAAATTTGAACTCTGTACTTGATGACAATAAATTGCTTACACTACCAAACGGTGAACGTCTTGGAATACCATCAAATGTCAGTTTTCGGTGTTTTCCCAATTGTCTTTATAGTTCGTTTTTCATTTTTATTACAAACCATTGGGCTATTTATCAAAGATCGTAGTTGTTTTTTATGCTGTTATTGTGACAAGTGATCCTTAGAATATAATTTATAAATTGAACTTAAGGTTCGTATCATCTTCGAAGTTGCGGATTTGAAGTACGCCACTCTGGCAACAGTATCTCGTTGCGGCATGGTTTGGTTCAGTGAGGAAATTATTACATGTGAGATGTTGTTTGATAATTTCTTGAAACGTTTGAAAAACATTCGTCTCGATATTGAGCAGTCGGTTAGTTTTTTTGAGATTTTAATATTGTTTTTCGATAGAAATGCTCAAATAGCAACTCGTGTTCTCTATTTAATGCTACTAATTATTTTTTGAAAACTTGGGAAAAAAAAACTTGTGAATGTATGAGATAAACGGCCTTGTGAATAAGATTAACTGGTGAAATTCCTGAGATTTTTTTTTTTTTTTCATTCAAATGAAATTAAAGGTTGATTTGCTGGCTTTGAATGTTGAATCAGAAGAAGGCGCAATAACATCGGAAGCCGAACGAGTAATAAATTTGCAACAAAAGTGTGCCCAATACTTAGCACAACATATGAGTGCTGACGCGCTTATTCCATTGACTTTGAAGTATGCTCTAACAGAACTTGATCACATCATGGTACCAACTCAGCAAAGACTGATATCTTCATTCTTTTCCATGATGAATTACACTGTTCGACAGCTTATCAATTACGACAACGCTCATCCTGATTTCCCCATGCCGGCAATATTTAATTTTTTTTAATTTAATTTTTCTACTGATTTGAAATTATTTCGATATTTTGGATTAAATCTTATATTATCTGAATCTGTTTTAGAATTTCGAGGAAGCAAGTTATAGGATTATGGGTAGTTCATCATTTCAAGTATTTTATTTAGGAATCAAAAGCTATATTTCAGGATGATCAAATTGAAGCTTACATATCACGTGGTATGCTTGTGGACATTGTTTGGGCATTCAGTGGTGACAGCAAATGGAAATCTCGTCAACAGTTAAGTGATTTTATACGTCAATCATCCACTCTTCCGTTGCCACCAAATACTGCGGTAATTTTAATTTTCAAGTATTTTAATTAACGTATTAACTTTTACGATCTTCACATTCTTTATTGTCAGTACTGTAACTCAAAAATATGTATATATATATTGCTTTTGCGACGTATGTACATGCAAAAATAAAATGTATGGAAAATAGAAAGAATGTTACACCCAGATCACTGTTATGAATTCAATACATCAATTTTTTTATCCTAGGAAAATGCTTCTTCAGTACAAATATTTTAGCCTTTTTTTTTTTTTTTTTTCTAGTTGCCAATTATTGACTATGAAGTAGCATTCTCTGGTGAATGGGTGCAGTGGATTTCCAAAGTACCACAGATGGAGGTGGAAACACACCGTGTTGCAGCTGCTGATTTGGTTATACCTACAGTGGATACTGTAAGGCATGAAATGCTTCTGAATACCTGGCTTTCGGAACATAAACCACTGATACTTTGTGGTCCACCAGGTTCTGGAAAAACAATGACTCTTCTTTCTGCCCTTCGTTCGTTACAGGTATATCATTCAGTGTGGATTTTGTTATATAATTAGTAAATCGGCATCGTCTTTAATCATTGCAAGTTTTGAGGATTCTTATAAATACCGGAAACAAATGTAGCATCTGTGAGTTGAGAAAAGTTATTCCTAAATATTAAATCGAAAAAATTAAAAATATTTGATTTTTTCAAATATTACTAGAAAACGTAAATTTAAAAGCATGTTTATTTTTGGTCATTTGGGATTTATTCGTTTTCTATCAGGATATGGATGTTGTAAATGTTAACTTCTCTTCATCTACTACTCCTGAGTTGTTGATGCGCACATTTGATCATTATTGCGAATATCGCCGCACACCGAATGGTGTCGTACTCTCACCAGTGCAAATTTCAAGATGGCTGGTCATATTCTGCGATGAGATTAATCTGCCATCACCTGACAAATATGGCACACAACGTATAATCTCTTTCTTGCGCCAGCTCGTCGAAATGGTAAACATAATAAGTTGAAAAAATATATTAATTAAGAAATTGAATTAATAAAAGCAAATAGACATAAATATTTAGAATGGCTTCTACCGTGCATCTGACCAAACATGGGTATCTTTGGAACGCATCCAATTTGTTGGTGCTTGCAATCCGCCTACCGATCCTGGACGACATCCACTTTCGTTGCGTTTCTTGCGCCATGTTCCAGTGGTGTACGTTGATTATCCCGGACAAACATCACTTCTGCAAATTTATGGAACTTTCAATCGAGCAATGTTGCGTATGGCCCCTTCGCTGCGTAGTTTCGCAGATCCACTGACAAATGCAATGGTTGATTTCTATCTACAATCACAGGTAAGCTTAAGATTTGTATCAGTTCTTAGTTTACTTTAAATGTCCAGTAAATTTGAAAAATTCGGATTATTGTGAAATAAATTTTATTTCATATCGAATAGATTATTAGATGTAGATTTGAATTTTTCAATTTTTCTTTTTTTTTTTAAAGGAACATTTCACACAAGACGAACAACCCCATTATATTTACTCACCTCGAGAACTAACACGGTGGGTACGAGCTATCAGTGAAGCGATCACTCCGCTTGATAGTGTTAGTGCAGAAGCGCTGGTGAGATTATGGGCGCATGAAGCGTTACGCCTTTTCCAAGATCGACTTGTTCGTGATGATGAGCGTGAATGGACTGATCATTTGCTCAATACCACTGCTGAAAAGTACTTTAGCACTTCTTGTAACCTGAAGCAAGCTCTGGAAAGACCTATGCTTTATTCATGTTGGTAAGTCTTTTAATTCAATCTTTAAATATTTCCAGTTGAAGACATAGAAAAAATTTATTGTTCTTTCATGAGAATCTAGAAAGGTTTTCATTTCTCGTCTCTATAATGTGGAAGTATTATGTAATTTTATTTCATATTATTGCTCATTTTAGGTTAACAAAACATTATTTACCAGTATCAAAAGAACAGCTGAAAGAATACGTTAAAGCACGTTTGAAAAGTTTCTATGAAGAAGAACTTGACGTTCAATTAGTGCTGTTCGATCAAATGCTTGACCATGTATTACGCATTGATCGCATTTATCGACAGCCGCAGGGCCATCTTCTACTGATTGGCACTTCTGGTTCAGGCAAAACAACTTTATCCAGATTTGTAGCATGGATTAATGGATTGTCCGTCTTTCAGGTTATTAAATCTATCTTTTGACTTTTATGAAGACATAATAGTCATCCGTTAATTCCACTCTTTCATGAATGCATCAATAATAACTTCACAAGCATGAATTACAGTAATGAATTCAGCTCAGAATTGTGTATCTGATTTTTTTAGCTGAAAGTTCATTCAAAGTATACAGCGGCCGATTTCGATGAGGACATACGAACAGTATTACGTCGTACCGGTTGTCGCAATGAGAAAGTGTGCTTCATTATGGATGAATCAAATATGCTTGATACTGGTTTTCTAGAGCGTCTAAACACTCTACTCGCCAATGGAGAAGTAATTTCATCAGATTTTGTCGTTAAATAATGACCAACTGTTAAAATTTTTTTCTCGTTTTTTTTTTTCTTTTTTTTTTTTAAATTATGATTTTATATATCTGAATTTAATTTCAAAAAAATCTTTAGGTACCAGGTTTATTCGAAGGTGATGATTATACAACACTTATGAGCCAGATTAAGGAGGACGCTCATCGTCAAGGGCTTATGCTTGATTCACCCGATGAATTGTACAAGTGGTTCACAGCACAAGTACATTTTACTTATTCATTCATTTTCTTTTACAGTTATTTAAAGAAAAAATTCGTAAATTTACAGTTTTGAATCATTCAAGGTAATGCGAAATCTTCACGTAGTATTTACGATGAATCCCTCTGGTGAAGGACTTCGAGAGCGATCCTCAACTTCTCCAGCTTTATTCAACCGATGTGTGTTAAATTGGTTTGGTGATTGGACAGACTCTGCACTTTATCAGGTACTTTGTTGCTGAATATATTCTACGACCTCGTTGTTTCAACATCGTCACTACTATAGAATTAGTAGCAAGAATTAATCAGCAAAATTTTTTATCTGGAAAACATAGGTTGGCATGGAATTGACAAATACTCTTGATATGGCTCGACCAGAGTATCAGGCACCGCTTACTCTTCCAATAGTCTGCGATCTTCTTCCATCGCCTGTGCAATATCGTCATGCTATTATCAATACTTTCGTTCATGTTCATAATTCCGTGAGGAAGGTTAACATTTACATTAATACATGCGGTTATGTTACATTTTGGCTTTCGAAAACATTTTAAGGATTGAATTTTAAAATATTGACTTTATGTTAATATTTCCTATATCATCAAAATGTTCCAGCTGAATGAAAATGAGGCGAAGCGAGGCCACAGAGTGATGGCATTAACTCCAAGGCATTTTCTGGATTTTATTAAACACTATATCAATGTTTTCCATGAGAAGCGGCGTGATTTAGAAGAAGAAAAATTACATCTAAATATTGGTTTAAGCAAGGTTTCCTTATCACAAAATTCTAAAAGTTTTCGTAGTTTTATGTGGTACTTGTAGTTTAATCTGATTCATATTTTTTAGATCAGAGAAACCGAAGAACAAGTTCTGGAATTGCAAAAATCATTAACACTAAAAAGCAGCGAATTAGAAACGAAAAAAGCTGCAGCTAATGCTAAGCTAAAGGTAATTTAAATACTAATGCTAAGAAAACAAGCTACGATTATTTACTGAAAAAAATATGCATTTATGCATTTATAAATATGCAGTGTGCATCTATCATCCTCAAAAGGAAGATGAGTATGACATTTATTTAAATCAAATATTAATTTCTACTCAAATGTAATGTTGTAGATAATCTAGAAGACGTAGTATAAAAAAATGTACGAAGTACAATTAAACATGTATCAGTAAAGGTATTAACGCTAAGATAATACTGATCGAGTTCTTTGATGATGACTATTTAACTTTTTAAATTTAGGGATTGTAATAAAATATCTCAAGTTTTTATAGAGGAGAACGAATCTGATTTGCTTTTAAAAAACTGTTTTTTGATGTTATGTTATAAGAAAAATGTTTTGAAATTTATTATTAAATGTTATTTTCCTATTAATTTGCATACTTCGCTTATTTACCAAAAAAGTATCTTTGCAGGAAATGCTTGCTGATCAGCAGCGTGCAGAAAAGGAAAAGTTAGCCAGCGAACAGTTGCAAAAAGAGCTTGCTGAGTCACTTATTGAGATTGAAAAGAAACGTGCTGAAGTACAAGAAGATCTGGCGCAGGTAACAAAATTTTTTGCATTGAAGCAATGAGTTATATCTAAAAATTTTTACAAGGTTTTTTTTTTTAATGTTTTAAAGTATACTGTAAGAAAAGTCTTCATATTTCATTGAATTATTTTCTTTATTAGGTCGAGCCAGCTGTGGACGAGGCAAAACAAGCTGTGAAGGGCATTAAAAAAGGTCAACTTATCGAAGTTCGTTCAATGGCTGCACCTCCACAACCTGTACGATTAACTCTAGAATCAATATGTTTGCTACTTGGAGAGGTTTGTACATTTAAAATTAAGTTTGTTTTATTTTCAGTGTGATTTGTGTCGTGTTCCCATTTTTTCTTTAGAATGTCGGAATGGACTGGAAAGCTATACGTGGTGTTATGGTGAAGGAAGACTTCATGCCAAGAATTCTTAATTTCGATACAGATAGTATTTCTGCGGAAACGCTGAAAATGATGGAGAAGTATATTCGTAATCCTGATTGGGATTTTGATAAGGTTTTCAAACTTTTATTTCCGTATTCACCATTAACTTCCGGAAATTAACGCCTTTATCCTCGGAAGCTTCTTACTTATCCGTCCATTCAGGTAAATCGTGCTTCATCAGCTTGCGGTCCAATGATTAAGTGGATGAAGGCACAGCTTCTGTATTCGGATATGCTGCGAAAAGTAGAGCCATTGAGGAATGAATTGGAACGGCTAGAGAAAGATGCAAAAGTCAAAACAACGAAAGGTGATGATTTGAAGAAGACAATTGCAAAATTAGAGCAGAGTATTGCTGCATATAAAGAAGAATATGCTCAACTGATCGGTCAGGCAGAAGCAATCAAGGCAGATTTGGCAACTGTTAAGGAGAAGGTATGATTTATATACTTAAATACATTACATATATATGCGAAGTCATCATTTACTATTCTGCTCAGAACTCTTTTTTATGCGAAATTAGTATAAGCTGATACTTGATGATTGGTAATAATAAAGAAAAATAGGGGAGTTTTTCCATAGCGAACATTTTATTTTGAAGATTTAAAGTTTCACTTCTATGTCATATCATTTAATTATTGTGATCTTCATTTTTTTTTTCTCGTTTACAGTTAGTTGCATTCATGCATATCATTTCAGGTAGGCCGTAGTACGCAACTTTTGGGAAGCCTTGGTTCCGAGAGAGACCGTTGGAATGGCAGTTGCGATGGTTTTAGTCAGCAGATGGATTCGCTTATTGGTGATGCATTGTTGAGCGCTGCATTTTTAACTTATTCCGGGTAGAAATAGATAATTTTTCATTATCATTTAATAAATTCATGGAATTTTTCGAAATTGAATCTTGTAATTTAGCTACTATGATCAACAGCTACGCGATCTTCTCTTTCATCGCTGGACGGCTTTTGTTGAACAAGCTGAAATAAAACATCGCTCAGATTTGGCCCGTGTGGAATATCTTTCATCAGTTGATGAACGTCTGGAATGGAATAAAAATGGCTTACCTGTCGATGATCTTTGTGCCGAGAATGCAATTATGCTTCATAGGTTATCTAAAAATTTTGTTTAAATCATCCAAGAAGTGAGAACTTTGTGTTATTTTAAAATGTGCATTGCAAAAAACCTACAACTCTGTGTAGGTAATGTATTAAAGATTGATGTTTTCAGATTTAACCGATATCCGCTTATCATTGATCCATCAGGACAGGCAATTAATTATTTGATGAAGCAGTTTGCCGGAAAGAACATCACAAAAACAAGCTTCCTAGATGATTCGTTCAGGTTAAGTTTTGCTCCGCTACGCTATGAAGTTTGTAAAGCGGATGTCTCTAATTTTGAGAATAATTTTTTACGACAATTTCTTCGCTTCATTTCATAGGACTCTAATCGAATAAAATTAGAATTACAGTTATTGGTGACAGTCTTGTTTTTGTATTGTGTTTTTGATATATTGGTTTCCTTCTTATTTCATTAATATGTGACATTTTTGACCTTTATGCTTAAAAAATCATTTTGTTTTATGTTAGATTATGACTATGTCCAAAATATTAAATCGATGGTATAAGAGAAAAAGATTAATCAAATTATTTCATAGCTGGTTCCTTCTGAAATTTTCCCCTAGATAGTTGAAGTATGTAATGAAGCTATTACATTCGATAAAGCGAATGATTAGAGGAATTGTGGGATGAAATCTCTCCAACCTATTCTCAAATTTCAATGAGTATGACATCTACCTTGCTTGAAGAAATATAAATATTGAATATGTGCTTCGTGTGGTATTCTGATCGTGAGTTATAAATTGAGAATTCTTAATACTATGTATTTCAGTATTATAATTATTTGGTTTATATGAATAATTTTAGAAAAAATTTGGAATCAGCATTACGATTTGGAAACTCGCTTCTTGTTCAAGATGTCGAAAGTTATGATCCAATTTTGAATCCGGTTTTGAATCGTGAAGTAAAAAGAACAGGCGGACGTATTTTGATTAGACTAGGTGATCAAGATATCGACTTATCCCCATCGTTCCAGATATTTCTTATTACACGAGATGCTTCGGTTTGTTTTTCGGTTATCTTATTGCAAATCTTGGCACTGAAATATTATTTGATTAGCATTTTATTTAATTTAAGGTTGAATTTGCGCCGGATCTTTGCTCAAGAGTGACATTTGTTAACTTTACGGTGACACGTGCATCGCTTGAGATGCAGTGCTTAAATCAGGTGCTAAGAAGTGAACGACCAGATGTGGATGAAAAGCGCAATGATTTATTGAAATTACAAGGAGAATTCGCTGTACGACTGAGACAGCTGGAAAAGGTTTAATTAGTATTCTAATTCTATTCATTTTGCTACGAAGAGAACTACATATAAAGTAAATTTATTGCTGAATTTTTTTCTAGAAGTTAACAGTCCTCTTAATTTGCAGGCACTGCTATCAGCGCTCAATGAAAGTAAAGGTAAAATATTGGATGACGATTCTGTTATATCTACTCTTGAGAAATTGAAAAATGAAGCCGCTGAAGTTGGTCGTAAAGCAGCTGAAACTGATAAAATCATGGCCGAGGTAGGACACCTTGAATTAAATTAAATAAAATGATTTCACGGTTGAAATTGTCGACTTTCAAAACAATCCGTATCATTATATAATCTCATCATTAGAATTATATAATCTCATTATATAATCTCATCATGTGAATTATAGTATGAAGATAAATGATCTTTGATTATTTCCAATTGATTTTCATAATTTTTCAACTGCTTATCCAAGTTGACCATAGTGATAGCCGTTTTGTAGGTTGAAGCCGTATCTCAACATTATTCACGTCTTGCGCAGGCATGTTCATTGATATATCTGATGCTTCAACAGCTTAATGAAATTCATTTCCTTTACCAGTATTCACTAGACTTTCTGCTTGAGATATTTATGGCGGTGCTAGTTACACCGCAGCTTGAGTCCGTCACTGGTTATGATCAACGGCTTCAAATCATAATGTCAAATTTGTTCCAAGTGAGTGGATTTCTTTGTGTTATTACAAATAAAATGTTTTATCATTAATTAGTTTAATTTAAAGAAAAAATTTTAACTCAATTTTTAATTTTCTGTGTAGATGGTTTATCGACGCGTTTCTGTGGGCATGTTACACCAGGATAAGATTTTGTTGGCGTTATTGCTAATGCGCATTGTGCTAAAGGGAAATACGAGTGAACGTTCATATCAGTTGGAGGTCTGATTTCACTTCTTATTAATTCTTTTATGCCTTGTATTTTTTTTTTTTTGAAGTGCATTATTAAAATATGTTTCGTTTTATCAAATTTCAACTATTCCCATGTCTAGTTCCAAACTAAAGAACTTTGAGTGATGAAACAAATTATTGAGTGGAAAAAATACTTGTTCATTCTTTCAGTTGGATCATTTACTTGGTCGTTCCGAGATTTTCACTGGCCAAAAACAGATAGATAGTGCTGAGTCCCTGCATGGTCTCAATACGCAACAAATGGCATCATTATTCCAGTTAGCTCGTTTACCTGCTTTCAACGATATTGCTAAGAAAGTTACTTCGAATGTGAACTTTGGAAATTGGATCTTACTGGATAATCCAGAGCTAAATGTACCGATAATTTGGGATGATGATGATAAACTGAGTAAGTTCCCTTTCATCATTGTGAAATGTGAAGATATTGTCCTGTCAGTTTTACTGCCACTTCGTTTTTCATAACTTGTGAAATCTAAAAAATATTTCTTAGGGAATATTTTGCTAGTAAAATCAGAATTTATTTTTTAAAGCAAAAATTGGGCGCTGCATCAATGAACTGCTCGTCATTCATGCTTTTCGACCAGATCGCCTCTTGGCATCTTCTCACCGTGTTGTTGCAGCAGTTTTCGGGGATGAATTTATGCAAAAAGACCAAGTGGTGAACCTGCGTGAAATTGTTGAAAATGAAGTAATCCATTAATCGATCTAAACATCTTTTCTATTATGGTTCGAAAAGGCAAATCGGAACTTTTAAATGTATAGCCTGCTGTTAAATTTTATGCAGACTTCAACTTTAAATAAAAATATCTAAAATTATTTTTTAGGTTAATGCAAACCGTCCAATTTTATTATCTTCTGCTATCGGTTTCGATGCATCTGGTAAAGTTGAAGATTTAGCTGTTGAAATAGGACGTGAAATTACTCCAATTGCAATCGGTTAGTGTCTAATGTCTTCTCGTGCACACGAGCTATAAATCATTTCCTTTTCATATGGAAAAAAAAATCATTTCCTTCTCATATTTATTTTTCTGTTGGTATAATTTGAAGTATTGACAAAAAAATTATTCCAGGTTCTGCGGAAGGTTTCTCTCAGGCAGATGCAGTGTTGAATTCGGCTTCCAAATCAGGAAGATGGATTCTGTTGAAAAATGTGCACTTAGCACCATCTTGGTTGGCTCAACTGGAAAAACGTTTACATTCCTTGAAACCACATCCTCAATTCCGTTTGTTATTGACTGCTGAAATTCACCCTAAATTACCACCACAAGTGTTGCGCGCATCACGTATTGTTGTATATGAACCGGCCACCGGTCTCAAAGTAAATTTTGTTGCATATTTTTAGTACTATCTTTTTTCTGCCGGTTGATTAGAATGTCGAAACGAAAATGTTCATCTTGTTCTTAACTGTTGTTCAGGCCAATTTGCTTCGTTCGTTATGCTCACTCGCACCACAACGAATTACGAAATCACCAGTTGAACGATCACGTCTATACTTCCTTGTATGTTGGTTGCATGCGATTGTGCAAGAACGAATGCGTTATATTCCACTTGGATGGGCGAACTCGTATGAGTTCTCTGATGCTGATTTACGTGTGGCTTGTGATACTTTAGATGCATCAGTTGATGCAGTCGCTATGGGACGGGCAAATATTTCACCTGAGAAATTGCCATGGCATACACTTCGGTGCTTATTATCGCAGTGCATTTATGGTGGCAAAATTGATAATGGATTCGATCAAGTATTAATTTTTGAGAAATTGAAAACTGACTATTTTTGTTTTTTTCTTTATATATTACTATTTCTGATTAATGAAAATGTCTGTAGAACACTACAATTATATATAGTAGAACAGAATTCTACACATGAAATGTAGATGCGCACACATATACATATTTAGTATTTCTGAAACTATTTGTTGATTCTGGGATTGAATATGTATATTCGTGATCCTTTCAGTGATCAATTTTCACTCTTTCTTTTTTTTATGAACTATCATTAATCACCAGTGTTTTACTTCTTTCTAGTATGTAGATTTTTGTTAATTTTACTTTTCAGCCACTTCTATATATTAATGATTACAGTAGTTTTTCGAAAAACTTTTTATTCAATTTTTGAAAAAAAAAAAACTTTTTACAATTACAGATGTTGCTTGATTGTTTCCTTGAGAAACTTTTCACAGCTAAGTCTTTTGATGCTGATCGTGTCCTTATCAGTAATATTGATGGCAAAGGAACCGATCTCTGCATACCAGATGGCAATTCGCGTGAGCATCTCATTCACTGGGTGGAAAAAATGCAATATTTACAATTGCCATATTGGCTTGGTTTACCAAACAATGCCGAGAAAGTATTGCTTACAGTAAGAGGTATTGATGTTTGAATCACTTTTTAATTTGACTAATAGTAGATATGTTACAATGTCAAGTGCTATTCGCAGCCGTGTATTTGATGAATGCTTAGGTGAAACTATGCTTTCCAATCTATTGAAAGTATCTGATGAGGAACTGGCATTCACTGGAGACGATCAAAAAACTCAGGCTCCACCATGGATGAGTGTTCTTGCAGAACAAAGTTCTCAGTGGCTCAAGTTACTTCCAAAGGTAATTTTCAGTTTGTGTTTTGTATTTATGTTATAAGCTTGACTTTCCCTATTCACAGATTATTCTTTCAAGCATTTTTTTCTTTGTTTCAGAACATTCCGAAATTGAAGCGTTCAATGGAAAACATCAAAGATCCACTCTTTCGCTTCTTTGAGCGAGAAGTTAATCATGGCACTCATTTGTTGGCTAGTGTGAGGAATGATCTGATAGAAGTAAGCAACAAATCTCTTTCAACTCCCTTTTGCGAGATTAAAATTAAGTTTGAATTTTAGTTACTAAAGATTTCGTCTGTGTTTTTCGTCAATTATTGTTATTAGATATTATTTATTTTTCTTTTAGGTGCATTCAGTTTGCAGAGGCGAACGGAAACAAAGCAACCATACTCGTGCGTTAACATTAGCACTGAATAAAGGTGTCGTTCCAGCTGATTGGTTACGTTACACCGTGCCAAAAGTTATCACTGTAATGACGTGGATTCATGACTTCACTGATAGAGTACAACAGCTCATCAGATTGGCTGGATCTTCTTCGTTGAAGGTTTATTTTTAATATCGTTGCCAACTTGTAGATTTGCAGGTTTTTATAACAGATTTCATCCAGATTTTCATTTTTTTTTTTTTTTTTTTCAGAAAGAAAGTATTTGGTTGGGCGGATTGTTTGCACCAGAAGCATACATAACCGCCACAAGGCAGACAGTAGCACAATCAAATCAGTGGTCTTTAGAAGAACTACGTATGCATATTGAAGTAGGCGCGATTGATGACCATCCTGACACATTCAGAGTTGAAGGTGTTACATTCTTCTCGTACTTGAATTGCAGACTTTAGTTTTACAGAATCTTGTGGAATTTAACTAAACTTGGTTTTTGCAATTATCAACATATTTTCGAAGATTTCATTATTTATTTTTTTAGGTCTTCGACTGATGGGTGCGGCATGCAAGAAAAAAAATAAACTAGAGATTGTGGATGAAGTCAGTACGGATTTAAGAAACGTTACACTGTCATGGTTCCGCGAAGCGAGTTCTCCAGACAATATCACGCTTCCTGTTTACTTGTATCGTGACCGAAAGAATTTACTGTTCACCCTTGATTTTGACCCAGGTGACATTCAAAAGACAAGCTTGTATGAAAGAAGCGTTGCTGTTACATCGAACAATTCGCTATCGTAACTATTTTGGATGTAAATGGTTTTTTTTTTTTTTTCATAAATGAGAATGAGGAAACAGTGGTTATGTAATTAAATAAATGCTGTATGAACAAGAGCTGTGATTGGATTGCAAGATAGTGTATTTTATTGTTTGCATTGTTGCTTGTTTTATCTTATTGAATCTTAGTTTTTCTATATTTTACTTTTCCAAATTACTTGCTGCATTTACGAGAAATCCCAACTTGATTATGGCCGCTATCGATATTTTGGTAAAAAAGACGGCTGTGTTATCGACTGTATTTTCAATATGTTAAAGTTTGTCAGTCGATTCATAAAACAACATGGATGTTAGGATTTCCTACACTGGTTTGATTTGTAAAGAATGATTTTGCTGTATATATATCAAGTTTAAGTTCTTGTTGTTATATATACGAAAAGAAAGGTGACCACGAAATGGTCTCTAATAATCCTGCAGAAATTTCGTGGAGAATTAAGAAAACTATCGTGGCCAATAAGTTATTGATGATACGAAAAATTCAAATTGTTTTTTGAAACTTTATTCCAGAAGCTATAATCCATGCTTAATTAATTAGCAAATCTATATCGTTTTTGCTTCTGTCTCCTGTGTTTCTTAGTAGTACGAAGGAAAATCTCTTTTTTATTTCTTTCACGATAAAATTTCAAATATTTCTCTGGTATGTTGCTGTATCTTGCATAATCTCTGATATGCTACTGTATCTTGCACAAATTGAGAGTGACAGTGAACTGCTGTTGCAGGCAAAAGAATCCCTATTAAACTTCTATCATATTTGGAGTCTTTAATTGATAACAGCTTCAAAAAAATTAACTTTCACGACATAATTAGATATCCCGAATAAGGCAGAGGATTATTCCAATCATTAGTACTGTTCGTCATTATTACAGCTTATTAAAACTTCTACTGCATGCTAAACATGAAGATCTGGAAATCACGACATCCGTTACTGAAACTTTACATTCAGTTCATTGTTCAGGTAGACTACATCTGAATCAAAATTATAACAGGATGAATGCATAATCAAGAAAAATATAATCATAATGAAAGTCCCAATAATCACTCTTCTTACAAAAAAAGCCATATCAAAGGCACAAAACAGCCAATCCACCAGCATCACATCTATAGAAAAATTGATCATAGTGCTTTCTAATTTCTGTAGACAGGTAGAAATCTCTAGTTATGGAAATACCTAACATCGCAATCAAACTTTTTCAAAGTTTGTGAACTAGTTGTGCTCATCCTAAAGATTCGGGCAAACGATGATCCGTAACTTACATATGCACCACATAAATATACATTAAAATTAGACAAGCCGATATCACCACTGCCATTACAATCGAATCTCGCCGTTTTCTCATTTGCATTTTCTGCATCACGCTATTCAGCAATGGATATTTCTCTACAATATGATACGCTGAATAATCAAAGTTATAATGAAATATTTTTTATTGTTGCTTTCTCATTTAAAGTGAAATAGATATACATTTAATCTGCAAAAAAATAACTGCATTCTTAGTTAAAATTAGCTGATTAACTAGCTTATTTTAATTTTCCTTGCTAATGCTTTAGCTATTCACTGAAAACAGAATATTCGAAATCCCTTGAAGCGTACTGAGATGTTAAGTAATCTTTCATATAAAATCATGTTTTATCAGCAATGATCGAAACTCTGAATAAAAATTTTGGATGAATTTTATAATCAAAAATAATCATCGATTTTTTAAGAATAAGTCAAAAATATACATCAATGTTTTTAAGAATACTAGTAAGTATAAAAACTTACTAGCTAGTAAGTACAAAAACTTACTAGCTAGTAAGTATAAAAACTTACTAGCTAATGTGCTCATTTTTTTACTAATGTCTCGCAAGCTGACCCGCTGATTATGGATATGTTCTTTCGCCGATATTGCGATGCTTAAAAAATGTTTTCAATTAATCGTAACTCTAATAGAAATAAAACAATACAACTTGAAAAAACACAAAAAATGTAAGAAAGAAAATTATTGATCACACCGATCATTATTTTATGATTTTCCCAAAATTATCTTCGAAGATAAACCATATATTTGCGTGTTTAACTATTTGATTGTTGCAGTTTAGAAACTCAGGAAAGATCAAGAAATGAATGAAACAATGAGTTACCTAATTTGTTCATCTAGAAGGCGGTCGCAGCTTGATATGTGTTCATTCTCTTTTAAATATATATCACTTGCTTTTGCACGATTATTGAGATATGAGCTTTCATTTGAGCTCCCGCTTAATAGGCTTTCTCTGAAAAATCAAGCAAAAATATTGCTACCATACATGAACCTAAAAAAATTCTAATCAAAATATATCATATGGCAGGACTGAAAAACATCCTAGAAGATGAGAAAAATAATTGTCTAAAAAAAGCATCTTGAAAAAATAAATAGAGTAAAAAAAACTTTAAAATATAAAAAGTAACACAAACCTCTGCAATTGATTTCTTATATTATCGTGTGATCTGTTATATTCAGTACAATAATCACGTAATATTTCACGATGTCTTTTAAGTGTGTGCTGTAATGCTGGACTAGATGCCCATGCACCAGTCCTTGAATTCGCCTGACACTTCACTATGTATTCTGTCATCTGAAATAGCATTTTATTCGATCATTTCAAATTTTGTGTTAGAAGAAATATCTTTAATTTTTAAACTGGAAATAAAAAAATCAATCTTTAACAACATATTTCATAACACATGAAACAATTCTCCAACCTATAAAAGATACATTTTTAGTGGCAGTCTTTCAATTAACGTTCCAACTACTATTAATATAGAAACAGAAAATTTTCAACTACGTATGATTAAAGCAAATGATGATGTTATTTTTACACGAGCAGCATTACAGAGAACTATCCTTTATAGTGTTAGTCACAATAATCAATATTTGATAAATTTAAAACGAAAATGAATTCCGATTTTTTAATATGAGAGATGTAAAAAAGGAAAAGCAATGTCGACCTGATCATCAACCTGTGTAAGCTTGGCAATCATGCTTTCTATTTCTGCTGACAGTGAATCGAATAGCTCCTGCTTACCACTTACAGTTGCTTTATCATTCAAGAGAGATTCATATCGGCCTGCAATAATAATGTATGTGTAGAAAATAACATAAACCTCAAGTTTCCCAATTCCAGTTGACCAATATGCATCAATAAAGCATCTAACAATTTATTCCACTTTTCAAAAAAGGAATCAAAGAAATGAATTTCAGAGGCCATTAAAAAAATGAAATACATAAGTTCTTCACTCGGGAGATAATTTCACTGATATAAAAAATCTCGAAATCATCAGTGTCAAAAATTAAGCAGCAATGGCGGTATGCAGTTTTACCTGACGTACCAGAGGCCAACTTGTTTAAAATTACTAATTTCACATCGATTTGATTCTCAAGTGTGCGAGCACGACGTCGCAGATCTGCAAATGTTATGTTAATTCACGGAGCTCATAAATTATATTGTACAAAATTAAGAGTTGAATTAGGTGGTAAATTCCAATAGAAACTATGGAAAATCAGAAACAAAATTTCAAAATTAGTCGAACCAAGAAAAATTATAGCTCTGGCTATCCAGTTTTATAATATTAGCAAAGAAAACACTTACCATCCCAAATTTCCACCATGATCTTTAGAGCAAAATCCTAAACAACTTTAGAGATTTATATTTCAAAATCGAAATCGCAACAACCCTTTTTCATTGAAACATATTCTTAAACCGACTTCAATTTCTTAGTTGATTTCATCGAATTTATAACATGATGGCGTCCCAAATCAAGCTATCAAAAAACTATACAGGTTAATAAGTCTAACTAAAAATACCGATTAAATGAATGAGAAATTTAAAAACAATAAAGTGAAAAATAACAATACATTGCTTCAAAACTATTGCAAAATAATGAATTGATGATGTTATTTATATTTATTACTTACATATATATATATATATATATATATATATATAATTATTCCTTAATCCTGCACTGAATCTATTCATATGTGGTAAACAAATCTATTGAAAATCACCATCAAAATATAAGAACCCATTTTAGCAAATCGGCGCAACGAATTAAAAAAATGCGAAATGCTTTATTCGTTATCGATGTATGCTCTGAGGAAGTTTCTTAGAGTGAAACTATTTAAACACTTATAAATAATGTGAACGTATAATATCATTATGAAATAATAAAACTGGAAAAGAAAACGAGAAATATAGTGATAAGTATAGTATACTTGATCCTAAAAATAACTGAAGTATTCAAATGGATCCAGATCTATAAATTATGACAGGGCACAAGCAAACAAACTATAATTTGCATCACATGACGCACGAAATAAAACAATTTTCAGAAAAATGTAAAAAGAAATAGTCTTAAAAAATATCTTTCGATTATCAAATGTCTTGACCAAATCATACACTGATAACTTTCAGGTAACCGCAACACCATCAAATGAATTGATTTCTTCGATTATAACAGATCTGCTTAGATTCCTCCAACAGTTTAGTGTATATTGTTCTGTTATTACTAATACCACTTGTACTATCGTCCTGAAATGTATTATCAAGCACAAATGTATTTTATTATCAAAAAATATTTTATGGTTATCCTGAGATGTTTCACTTCCTGCAACTTTGCTATGCATAATTAAACGTAACAAACCATCTGCTGAGGCAATACACATGATTTCAAGTACTCTTCAACATGTTTTCTCCGTTTTAAAGTAGATATGACGCGATTTCCATTTAGAGATTCATAAACTTCCAGTTTCTTTGGTTGTTTTGATACTGCCACTACAAAAATTGTAGATTTTGAAGCAGAATTCTTCAAATGTTCCTCAAAAATAACAACTTAAAAAATAAAGTTACCATTAAAACCTTCAGATCGTGCTTCATTAATAAACTTGTCAGAAAGGCAATCCAAGACGAGAATGCCATTGTCAAAAACATGGGAGAAACAAAACTCATCGCGTAAAGATCTTGGTTTTGGGCTGAAAAAATCATACATTGCTATGGAATAAAAATAATAAGTATTTACATATTTAACCAATGTAAAATAGAATGGATTTCTGACGAAATATACAGTGAGTAAAAAACGCTACCAAAATCAATCTTGAAATTAGTTATATTACTTATTATTTGATGAAAATGAGTAGTTTGAGATAATAATTGTTTTTCATATTTTAACAAGTTGTGATTTTCGTATTTTAAACAAAAGATGAAGTACCGCACTAAAAGGTTTTACAGTCTTACGTACTGTTACATGCAAGACTGCAATACAGTTACATTTTGTCTTTTTACTCTAAGTCATACATCTTAACATTTAAAATGATAAATCGAATTTATAATAAAAATACCTTGTGCTAGCATCGTTATTTTCTTCGACCAGCTCATCTTCACTGATGTCGATTAATTGTTTCGGATCGACTACTGATGCAAGATCCAATGGTTCAGTAATGCTTCCTGTAATTTAAATAAAACATGTACAAAAATATATAAAATAATGCTGCAGTAAAAAAAGTATTCAATCTATTTCTTTTGAGACATTTCATTTCATAGATAAACAGAAATAAAATATGCAACCCGTCCATTCATAATGTTATCCATTCATAATGTTCCCCACTTATATTTCGATAGTCTTTGACTGAATGAATTGCAACAAACCATTACCATGTTCATCATCCGAGATCTGATCGCATCTCTCTTCATCTTCGGATACTAAACTTAACTCACCATCCTCCTCCATAATTGAGCTCACTTCATTCTGCTTTATATCTGAATCATCAGAAATTTCCTCTGTAATTAGAATCTTCGCTTTCTTAATTGATGGCAATGCATTCCCTATAAAAATATTTTACTCAGTATTGTTTTGTCCGATGTAAGAATATCATATGTAAAAATTTGATTTTAACATCAGACAAGTTGATGATTCAACAAAACCACAAAGAATTCGTGAACGATGCAAAAGAAATAAGGGCATTTACTGAAACAATTACACCAATCAAGAACTCTCTAAATTCTGAAGTTGAACAATCGATAATCAGTAACAAATTAAACATCTCAAGAGTCATGGCAATAACATCATTGAGTAAAAAATTTCAAAAAATCATGCAAAAATTCTTATATTATTTATGAAATATAAGTTTAGATAGAAACGTAACCTTCATCATCAGAACTTGAAATTTCATCGGCAATAACATCATCTAATTTAAGAGGTTTCTCATTCCTTTCGCCTTTATTACTGTCTTCAATGTCATCATCGCTTACAGCAAGCATCTTTTCTTCTGATATGATACTCGATTTTTTGAGACGATTATAGTTACTGTCTTCCAATTCTTCGATGTTTCGATGCATTTCTGAAATATAACTTGATCATCGCGTTGACACAATCCAAAATTTTTAATAAATACGACAGATGAGTAACTTAACACCAAAAAAAGTTAATTAGCACTTGAAATTTAATTTACGAACGTCGTAAAGGATATATTAGATTTACTCATGATAACATTATTCGATCTCAATTCCATCGATGGAATGAAATCGTAGTGTAACCGGGTAAATATACATTAAAAATAGGAAGAAAAAATTATCAGCATAAAATGACGCAGTATTTAAAATCAAATGAGCCGTATTTTTCAAAAATATTTGGGCTACTTAATCCACATGTTGGAATATTCAAAGAAGTTTCAATCCATAGAAAAAAAAATCAGTGAAAATAATTCAATTAAAGAAAAAACCTAGTTTTGCTATTTCTATTTTATAATAGTTTTTCATAAACGCCCTTATGTTATATCATAGAATGATAAAGAAACATCCTTCCTAATAAATCTTCTCATTCTTTTATTATTGAAATTCGGACACTTTTCATGTGATATATTGATGTATACTGATGTAGCTATAAGTTACGAACATGCAAACATGCAACCGACAAATCTCACTATCAAAATTTTCTCTATCTATGCAATAATAAATGCAAGAGAAAAGTAAAATTAATAGTATGATCTAATGACAAATATTTAGTTTCTCACCCGTATTCCGTTTGTTTTCTTGCTGATCATTACATGATGTTCCAATTTTTACAATAAAATCACCACCAACATTGATAGCAGCTCTCGAACTACTACCAAAAATGGACTGGCTTCTCCGAGGTACAACCACTGAAGACTTTGGCTGCAATTTGTATTTGCAGAATGAAAATCATGCCATAACAGTTTTAATGATTCATAATTCCGTCTGTGATTGAAAACGCTAACCACTATATAATATAATGTATTCACTACAAACCTTCTTCCCTTCTTCCTCCAACATTGTAAGCTCTCGTTGAATTTCAATTAAACGTTGTTCCAACTGATGGCATGTTGCGCTCGAACTTTCAACTGAATTAAGAGATATGAATCAGTACAATACAAAGAATTTCAACCCTACATTAAGCATTTAAGCATCCTTTAATTCCGCTTTTAAGCACTAATAATTTATTAAATTCATCAGCTATTCAAAATAACAAAAACATGGGTGATTCTAATAAAAATTATCCTCAATGATCTCAAAAGATGATTTAAAAGGGAATATTAATAAAAGAGCAATATGGCATACTCTCATTTATATAAGGTTTTTGTGCACTGTTTTCCATATCATTATATTGAGGCATTATGCGATGCAGCGACTGCTGTTGTTTGACTAGCAATTTCGGGTCATGGGAAAATTTACAACTCTCACCATAATGACAATCACCGAATTTTGCGAATGCATAACAGATTTTGTTCACATGTTTTACTGCTCTGTAATAAAGATTAATTGGTTCTGATAAATTCTTGAAATATTAGACCGCAGAAAGAAGTTGCTTTTATAAGCAAAAATAAATAATGTCGTTTAAAGAAAAGTGGAAAAGATAAAGCGAATCTTTCCAATACATTTTTTTTTAAAAACATAAGAAGAAAATCATTATAGTAAATTCTCTTATGCAAGATTGTTATATATTAAATAGTGATGACATGCACAGTTCAGAAAAATTCTCAATCGCAGCGAATGTGAAGCTGAAATAGAAGCGATAGATTAAAGCAAGCATAACAATAAAGAGCAAATAAGTCAAGAAAAAATGAAAACCATAGATGCTTATTCACTTACCTTTCTCGTTCTTTTAACTCATAAATTGATTTCGGTCTATTTTCTTTTGCTGGCTCGCTGCTCGCATTCTGTGCACAGCTTATTTGCTCGCCCAAAGAATTTGCTCCATAACTGCTCATGTAAGTATCGGCATAAAAATTTGTTGCACTCACAGGATATTGTGGTTCGTTGATTACCGAATTTTCGATAAAACTGCTATAATTTCTACTTTCCACGGATTTGAAATTTTCGAATGTGCTATTATAGCCTTCTGATAAAAACTGCCGATGACTTACGCCCTATAAAAGCTTTCGTTTAAAATTTCATAAGCTGACTCCAATGTATCCCTTAATGATGCACTATAATTACAATCGAGACTGAGGTCATCAAGATAGAAACAGATGTGATTTCTCCCATGCAGGATAGTCAACTATAATTTATAATTGAGAAAAGAACAAAAAGAGAAAAAAAGAAAAGAATGAAATCGCTGAAACATGTTACCAATGATAACAGTCTAGCGTTACTGTGCATGAGAGTTAATTTTTAAATTTAAGCGCAGAATAAGCATGGAGCAACAATATCTTAAATTGTAGTTCGTTTAAAAGACATGTCAATGTGCAATCCACATAATGGTTTGATAGAAAGAATATCTAAGTTAGGAAATTAATTAAATAACAGAAGAAGGAATAAATCTTCAAGAATAAACAACAACTAATAGTCAGATGAAGTGATTTGGATCATAATAATCAAAAAGACAAGAGAAAGAAAAATTCATCCTTCACGTTCTTTGAAAGCATGGAGAAAAATAAATTCACCTTTTCGGGATCTCGATGTAAACTGGTAGAGCTGGTGGTTGGTATCGCTTGTGTCTCATCACATCCTTCAAAATCATCCAAATATTTCGCATACGTTGCTGGAGGGCTTGGACTTCTCCTCAACATCCTCTAAAAATAGAACACCATTAAATCCCGAAAATATTACTTCCCGATTTACTACTTCATCAACTTGACTGAGCGAGGATTTTTAGCTGCATCCCAGCTACCACTATCATCTATTGCAGCTTGTTTGACGGAATGTTTGAAAGTTTTCAAAAATTCGACGTTGATACTGGCGGGTCGTGATCCTTGATCTTCTCCTATCTTTATTTTATCTCCTCGATAAATATTATGCAGTTAATATTTATTTATATAAATAAAGAAGTGGATTAATCTACTAACACATATAAATGCTTCGTTTTTTCTTGTAAAAGTGAATTAAATAACGTCATTTTCGTAGTACGGTTGCATGGTAGTCAAATATAGGACGTATGGATATCGATGGCATCTCAAGTTACCGTTCCCAGTTTGGTGCGGCGAAGTTCTCTCGTGTGCGATGGCTAGATCTCGGCGGAAAGCAAATGAAATTCCTCACCTCAACTTATGATTCTCGAAACAAACAAATAGCTGCGTGGTCACTGATCGAAGGTTAACTTTCTCCTTCGCCATCATTTTCATTTTCCGCTTTACTTCTTCTGTGATGCTTGGAAATAATACAAAGAAAAATTTCTTTACATCCAAATATTTCATTTTATATTTTCACAATGCCAAGTTTCACTTTGATTAGTATTTGATTTGATTTAATGGCTCGATTTACGTTTCTTTAAGATGTATTCTTATATTCTTTACTGGTGGTAAGGCACTGAATTGGTCTCAATTTATAAAGTAAGTGGTAACAGCCAAACTCCTGAGGCTGCTGCCATAGAGTATCTTTGAGGAAAGTGATAACATGGAAACAATGTCTTGTAATAGAAGTTGTTCTCAACTCGATTTTTTTTTTTTATAAATATTAATTTTGCATTTTTCTCGTAAATTAAAATGATTCAGTCTGTTCCTTCTTGCATTTTTAGATGTTGAATTAAAGGACGACATATTCTCATGCGAATGCAAATTAATAGTTGACACAGATGTGAATGATTTGCTGTAAGTAATACTATCTTTTTCTAGATTTTCAGGACCATTCATTGTCCTATTTTTTTTGATGTTTCATCTGTGATGAGTCTTTCATTTTATGACGAAAGTGTCATATGCAGTAACAGAAAATTGTGCTTTTGTTGTTAGGTCTTTTACAATTAAAATTGAACAAAATTTTACAGTCTATATGATGGGACGAGATTCGCGGCTGCAATGAATGATGGTTCAGTGAGATTGTTGGAATATGATGAAGGCGTCATTAAACCTATGAGGAAATATACTGTTATGCATGATGGTTGTTCTTGTAATGCGTTATGTTATAATAATGATAAGATTATCTGTGGTGGTGATGGTGGCACTTTCGTTTGTATCGATTTGGAAGGCAACTCCAAGGAAGTTATATCTTTGGTTTGTTTTACAGAATTTTTTTTTTTTTCAAGTGTTTACTCTTAATACAATAAACTCGAATTATCATTTATTTCAAATTATAATTTATCTTTTTTTTATTTGATCTTAAGTTCTCGTTATTATTTTTTTAATCTGACAAAGATCTAACCTATTTCTTAGAATACAAAAAGAATTTCCTTGTGTACTGATTTATATCACAACATTTTAAAATAGGGCTAAAACTGATTATTAAGTAGTATTTGATACGAGAAAAAATTTTCATATCGTTCTCAGTGCAAAATCTTTTAATTTCTTTGATCTTGAAAAGTTACTAATTGAGACGTAACTTAACTTCATTTATACCACTCTTCATTAAATAGTCGTCGATAATCTATAGTATCTGTATTTTAAACTATTATAATTTAAATTCTAAATATCAACCTTAATTATACAGAGTATGGCAAGTATACGATCCCTGGCATCGGTCGCACGAGATATATTTGTATCAGCTCATTTAGATGGACAGATCTGTTTATGGGATCTCAGAGAAGAGACGGAATCATTTTCTAGGCCTGTATTTTCCTGTAGAGTCACGGACTGTTTTCAAGGTACTACATCACTTGCTGCCCATCCTGCCGAACCGAATTTGGTCAGTTTTTCTGTTTCCGCTCAATAATTTTTTAGATTTTCATTGTATTTTTTAAAAGTCAACATGATTATAAAACAGAAACACCTCTATCATCGTGCCTGATTACTTTGTTTAGATAAATTTGCATAAATTCTGAATATTACAGGTTGGTTTTGGTACTGAAGATGGTGGTATTGGTTTTCTCGATACACGTCGAAGTAGTTATTTGTTGAATGCTGTTGCAGTTTCTTTTCCAGTTGGTACAGTCTGGGAAGTTAGTGTATTATATGCTTTTATGAAAATTTGCTATCAGAAATATTCGATACTTTCGAATATAGTACACTCATGTTTCGAGAATGAAGCATTTAAAACTTTTCAGGTAGCCTTCCATCCGGTTTATCCTTCAAATTTTTATTGCGCAACTGGTAAAGGTCATTTGCTGCATCTAAGTACCAAAGGATGCGGTCTTTCTAAGTAAGTTCTGCGTATTTTATAATAACATCGTTTTACAATAATAGCACTGCGAATATCTGAGGTTAATGAACAGAACAAACTGAACTTTAGCTTTGTCGGTAAGCTTATACCATGGCCACTTCGTTTTATTAACTTTCTTTCATGGCCTTTTTTTTTTCTTTCTAATCATAAAATTATAAAGTCTGTGAAACGGAATTGCAGTTCAATATCAAATTTTAACGGTCAGTCACGAGCAAATGCATGGCTTTCACCATCAGTTCGTTCTGGGAATACGAATGTTACTGCGCTTATTGATTGTCTCTCATCAGTAAGTACTTTCAGTGTATCGACAAATGGAATTATCGCTTGTTCAGACAATCAAATGATTACTTATATTGACAAAAAATATCTGGCATAATTTAATAGCTTAATTTGTTTGATTTATGACTTCATGATGTCATATTTAAACATAAATTTGTGTTTCAGTTAGTAGGAGCATCAATATCAAAGAAAAATAAATAATTGTCATTGAATAAAAAATTGTTGAAAAAAGTGAAATAATTTCTTTCTGGATCATCATTATATATTTCTAAACTTTCTTTCTGGCAATTAAGAGGAATACTTTGTCGAATTCAAACCATTTGAAATTCCCATCTTTCTCTACTGCCATATTATTTTCCTGAAATATATTTCGTTCTTTTTATTAAAAGTCTATGGTGCAAGAAAATCGGATTGTAAATATCAATAAAACGTTTCAAAACTTCACAAAATTAACCTTTAGAGATTCGATAACTTGTTCTCTTGTTAAATGATGGCATTTATACCTTCTGTTCCCGAAATAATAATCATTTTCTTGCAGAACTCCACCTTGTATCTAAATTACCAGTCCAAATTTAATTATCGATTTTGAATAGCCCATTTTAGGATTCTAAGAATAAAATAAAACAATGAAGGTTCAAAATTTTCCATATCAAATGAAATAAATGACAATTTCACGGTGGAACTAAATAGAGAACAGAAGTTGTTTTATTCTTGGTTATTGTGAATGATTGTGCTTCACTCAATTCAATTTGTACAGATTTCTGTTTTTATTTTTGTTTTTTACTACCGAAATAGGAAAAATTGCAGTAGTGTAGCATATATATTTCAGGAAATTGAAACAATAAGTTCGGTATTGATTGTATTTATCGTTCATCATCATCATAATCAACCGATAATCTATCTCATTAGTAGAATTGTTGATCACCAGCGTTTCAAAATAATTTCGAGTAGTAACTCACCAAAAATCCGTTTGGTTCGATCAGGTTCACTGCATTACGGACTGCATGACGGTAACTTTCTAGATTTTCGCTGGAATATTCTAAACAAAATATGGATACAACAACATGGAATTGTCGGGGAATATCATCGTTATCTGAGCATTTGTAATGCACGCATTTGATGATTGGTTCAGCATGCACATCAGCCTGAAATTATTTTTGCGTTTTTGGAAAATCTCGCTGGGTTTCCTTCACAGTAAAAATAATGCAACTAATTTTCTACCATTTCGGAAATTAAATACCTAAAAAATTGTTTGAATCGAATGACGCATTTTTTGATTGCTACCGGATATTTCAGTCATTTTCTTCGAAAGAAAATTTCAAAGCTTTGGACATGCAGAATTACCCTCAAGACAGCTTTGAACTTGCTGCGAGCGGTTTGTTCCATAACAGCTGGTGATTCGTTCGAATCTTCAATACAAGCTATCCATTTGCACACTTCGGTCCATTCAAACGATGATTTATTTTCGGCCCAATTTTTTAACATATCACAACTGTTTTCCGCGTAATCTGCACTATAAATGTGTGTGGCATGTTTTCGAAATGTTATTGGCACATAAACAGTAGGACCTAAATAAAAGGAAATGCATAGATTTCGAAATCGGTTTTGGAAGAAGAATTAATTAAGTCTTTTTCAAATAATCAGAAATATCTGCAAATTTCTATCATAAATCTCATCTAATATTATTTTCAAATATAATTGAGAAATCGGATAGTTAGCAGTATTTGTAAGATCATGTTTCTTTTTTTGAAAGAGTTTAACAATTATCATATTGCATATCATAAACATAAGAAAAAAAAGAACAAACCAGCTCCGAGATCGAGCAGTGTTCGAATTTTTTCTGGAATCCAGTAAGGAATTCCAGGAAGGAAAAAGAGTATGGTATGCATCGCTACATCACTTGTTGGCATGGAATAAAATGCCTGGAGGTATTCGTCCGGAGTGAACTAAATATATTTCCGTCGTTAACAAGTAACGAAGTTTAAAAAGGAAAATTGAATAGTGAGTATGGTCCGGAGTCTATTGATGCAATATTTACATGATTCTAACGAAATTTTTCCAGCGTGAATTATTTTTTCTTTTTTGGAATTTCAGTTCGTAAAGAAATTTGAGCAATCGGATTTAAGTTTATTCTCGATTAAACTTGCAGTTGGTAGGAAAAATTTCCTACATTAACGGCTTGTTCGGCGGCCGAGCGGAGTTCCGGAATTGTGTCATTCGCAAGTGTATCATCACGCGAAATTTCAGTCGGAATAAGTGACTTCTCTTTCCACTCCCGTGAAATAGAATCGGCAGTGGG
The DNA here is from genome assembly GCA_002249935.1 of Onchocerca flexuosa. Taxonomy (NCBI): domain Eukaryota; kingdom Metazoa; phylum Nematoda; class Chromadorea; order Rhabditida; family Onchocercidae; genus Onchocerca; species Onchocerca flexuosa. The sequence continues at coordinate 1,100,583 of KZ269980.1, read as the reverse complement.
AGACGAAGCTACCTTTGAAACCGATTTCCGCGGTGTCATGATTTTTATTTGTGAAATTCGTCTTCTCTAAAATAACACAAAATTTTAAAGTATTGAAATGATATTATGTAGTAAATCAAAAAAAAAAAAAAGAAACGTGGGAGAACAGGTAGGTAGACATCATCGTGGAAGATGAGAAGTGTAATAAAGATAAACAATGATTGTAAATAAGATCGTGAAGCTGTTGTCGAATTGAAGAAGCAAAGGTTGTTGAATTCAAAGAAGCAAAGGAGGAGATAATGAAAGACGCTTAGCTTCGAACGTTTGTTTGTTTGTGATCCAACTTCCATGAATTTCAATCCTAGAAAAAGTGCAGAAATGATCAGCTGAGAAATGACAAATCGACATGTGGTAAAGAGATGGTCGAAAAGTAAAAACAGGAAAGTATAAAAAATAAAGACAAATATAGTCCAATTTACAAAAAGAAAGGCAGAACTATCTACATATTTCGATTTTCAGGCAATTTCTCTAGAATATGTGAATTTCGAAATATTAGTTGATTAGTTCCAAAGTAATAACTCAGAAATGTAGAATAACTTTGAAATCGAATAATTGATGTTTGGTAATTAGCAAAGGCAAAAGAAAGCCCCATCTGGTTGCCGATTAAAGAACCGACAATGTAATACAACAGATCAATTCACTTCAAATTCACTTCTGTTTTTATTTTTCATACTTTTTTTGTTTTTACTTTTCTAAGACAGTAAAAAATATAATTGCATAAAGTAACAGACATTCAACAGGTTTGAATATTAACACAATAATGTGATCCGTTCATTTGTGAGATAGCATTATACCCTTGATTTTGATCTCTGCATACAACAGTTGAGAATCGAGCTATTTTCCGATTAAGGTAGTTTTTTCTCCATTCTACATTCGGAATGTTTTTATTGTAAAACTGTATAAAAAATTTTTTAATTATGATTTAAGAATAATTTTCAAGCCTACACATAAAAGCCTAGACTTTGACTTCAGTCAAAATTCAAAAACTATTACATTAAACTACGAATATCAGGATATAAATCATAAAATTAATCCTCGACTATGATATTAAGAATCGAAAACACAATCTGAACAAAAAGTAATTTTACACTGCTTAATTTAAATCAGAAGTATATGTAAAGTTCATTAATTTGTGCTTCAAAATATTAATTGCAAGACTGAATATTATTGCTTGCCGTAATTATCATGAATGTTAGTAAGTTGCAATCGATGAGAGAACAAAACTGACTTTTTTACATATTCCATGATGTCTGAATGAGCAGACAGTTCCTAAGTTATAATGAAAAGCGAAAGAACCGATCGATGACGTTATCACTATTTCAGATATTGAAATCTACATTATAGTTATATTAATACCGTTTTGATTTATTCGATTTCATTAAACCTTTCGCAGGAATAGCCATGATAAGAAACATAATGTAATGGTTTTTATAACATGATTTATTGAGCATTTGAAATTAATAAAGCAAAAATGGAGTGGGAGATTTAAAAACAAGGTTTACAAGGTTTAAATTTATGGAACAAATAATTCGAAGAGATCTATTGCGGAATGCAATTAGTTCAGTAAACTTGATTTTTTCTTTTTTTTATTTTGCATTGAGTGCCATGTTTTCATCCATTCTGGAATATTCCGTTTGTTGGTATTTTCAGTTGTGGCAGCACTGCTTAATGTTTCTTCTGAACTTTGAACAACACCATATTCATATTCCAGAATAGCGAAAATAATTTTTAACCGATTGTAATCTATGAAATCTTCTGGAAGTGCCTCCATGATAGGCTTTAGACGCAAAATATCTGTAACAACTAAAATTTATTAGTTGGAAGAATAGATGATACTAATGTTACACGTGCAACCATTTCATATATTCAAATAAGTCCTCTAATTCTAAAATAAGTTTCGAATCAAGCTCACTTTCAGTCCCATAATAAGTAAATAACTTTAAATTAGGAAGCTTGGATAACATTGACAGTTTGTGAATAGATCAAATCAATGTATGAAGATGACTACAATAAAAGTGAATCAAATGAACTTTTTCATAGAGTTAAGTTAGAAAAAAAAAAAGAATCCATAAATACATCTTTTTAGATAATGGAAAAAAAAAAACTTTCCCAAGTATTAAACCAACTTTCTTTGAGCGTTCAGTTGCTACAAAACGAACTATAATATTTGTCTCTTTTTCCCTTCAATGAAGTTTTTTGGTTTACAAAAGAAATTCATTGATGAAGTTAAAATAGCAGTGACTGTTTTTATATATTCATTGCATTTATATATTCAGTTAGTCTTATTTTAAAACACTGAATTTTCAATAGCTTTTCCCACTAACTCCAAGAATTACCTGATCCATGTTCTCGAATAGTATCGTAAATAGTATCTATATGTTGTTTCTTTATCCCAATAGCCTCCAGATATATCGGCAGACCATTCTTCACCAGATTCACAAAATATGAAGTTACGGTTCCTTCACTTACAGCAAACAGCTCCGCCAAATCAGCCTTTAATCAAACTACATTCATTTCAGTCAATAATGTTGTCCACAAACAAACAATGATCTTTCACTCAATTAGTCATTGAATATTGCCGTTAAGCACATGTGTTTCGAAAAGTTAACTAGAATTCCCCAGATAATTCAGAAAAAAAAAAATCTCATAAAAGTAACGAAAGGTATTGCTGATCTGGATCTCTAAGTAATTTTTCCATAATAATTCTGAATCCAAAAGTAACGCAGTCATAATTACTTTTATATGTCATTTTATCTTATAAATCTTATACTGAAATATACAAAAAATATCGTTTCCAATAATATTGGAAATACGGTTTGTAGTGATATCGACCGACAACTAACCAGTGATAGCTTCGCCTTAATATGATTTCGATAAACATTCGTACAAATTTCATTTAATGTGTTCATTTTTCTCTCTATCTCTTTCGGCAACTGAAATCATGCCTGTTATATTTATGGACATAATAAATTTTACCATCATTTTATCTCATTATTCTCGAATTATTTTAATTTCTTACATTTGCGCTAAATCTATATGAACTGAATCCAATACAAGCCTTTCTTTTCAATGCTCGATAAAAATGACTCTCCATCTTCCCTCTACGGAGAATCCATGGTGGCTTCTCACTTTGAATACACACATTTTATGATTTGTAACGTACAGTTGGATTGGTCGTGCAATCCAGAGACAGATTGTGCGCAGTGCAGAATTTCATAACTGTATCCACAAATTTCTGTCCAAATTTTCGTTGTCTTTCCTCTGTCATTTCTTCGATCATGCATAGATTTTGGATACTGGAATAACTATGATTTCCAATGAAAAACTATAGAATGTTACTGAATTTAAAATAAAATCGTGGAAATTCTTTTTATTTTGAAACCTAAAACGTCCATCTTAAGCAAATCTAAATCCCTTCGTAAGAAGAGAAATAATTCATAGAAGCAGTGATTCACCTAACATTTACTTTTTGAAGCAATTCAATAAATCATTTACTGTTAGATGTTAATAAAAACAAACCAAGATGGCCGTATCATTGCTAACTGTCGGATACATTTATTTGATGCAATAATATGCGCACTACAATTATGTTCTATGGCCAGGTTTGTACGGGTATCAAGCAATATCTTTTCAAGCTGATCCTAAAATAGATGTGTAAAAATCATTATAGGACAACTGAGAGAAAAAAAATTTAATCCTATTTAAAATGAATCATTGAATAGATTGCTGCTGAATAGTAGAAAATTGTTAAATATTCTTTGAAAATGCTATTTCTTCAGCTACTTACAGAAGCAGTGATATCCATTAAATGCATTACTTCGTCATAACAACTGTAATCCTCCCATGCACGTTGTTTTTTGAAGTTTAGTATTCTGGAACATATATGCTGACAATGAATTAACCACATCTTTTTAAAACGTACTACCGAGAGATAACATAACTTTCGGTACACAAAAACATGTTTGAAAGAGCGGAAAAAAATTTACTTGGGGTAGGGTTCGCTATTTCGAGGTATATAATGCCCGTCATTTACTCGAATTCGACCAATTAACAAAGGAGTTGGTTCAAGAAATAATTCCTGAAATTTTGAGAATTATCGAAGCTATATTTGCTCATATTTTGAAATTTTCCAAAAGTTTCTGGGTAATTTCCAAAAACTATGCGATTTTTTTTCTGAAATTTTAATATGGGGATGAGTTGGATATGAATAATTGATATGAGTTAATGGAAACTTTAGCACATATACAGCAGAGACAAAGATAACCCTGTTTTTCCCATACAACCAATTTTGTCCTTTATCAGAAAGCGATATAAGATGAGCGAAATTGTTAAAGGAGCTTTTTGTTTCAGTGATATAACCATTCATTCTTAATATACGTCCCAGTTCCTTCCAAAAAGCCTCTGTTTTATGTTTTCCCGATCCATAATATTTGTTTTTTTGTTTTGATTGAACAACACTTGCTTTCTGCAATAAAAATAATTCATACTATGGAAATATTTGTTTTTTGCACTATCAGAATGCGTAATAATCAATAACTAACTTTAAGAATATCATATTATGATATTTATCAAACCATTATAAAATTATTCTTCAGTACAAAACACTTAAACAATATGTAGAAGAATAAAAATCCTTCATTTTGTTGTGAAGAAAATAACTCACCCCTTTGACAAAATCGATTACTTTCCCCAAACCAGTGCGACCTTCAAAAATGGCAGTAGCTCGAAGTAATATCAGTGCTTCATCACCATAATTTCTTGAATTAGTTAATGAACGATCAATAGCATTATTATCAAAATCGATGAGTTTGTCGCATATATCACAACAACCTGCATTTGCTTCGTCTTTTTTCACGCATTCATCAAAATGAGACAGAAGCAAGCTAAATGAAGGAGTACAACTTTAGAATTTTCGGGTAAAACAGTTTGTATTTTTATAATATAGTCAAATATCTGCAATTATGTAACATAATAATTTGGTAATTCTAGAAAATTTATCCGGTTTTTTTTTTTTTTTTTTTTTTTTAGAATTTCGGCTGACTACTCTTATTTAGTACTTCACTTAAGCTAAACTAAAAAAATAAATAAATGTATCAAAATCTTACATTATATAAAAATCTTATAGTGATAATTGTTAAGAGTTTAAGTAGAAAACATTTATGAGCAAATTTTAGGTTACAAGATAGATAAAGCTAATTAAAGCTGACAAAAAACTGGAATGTATAATTCACCATTACTTTTCAAGATCCATTACACAGCAATATAACTTAAAACAGAAATTCTGCTAATTTTTTCAAAAAGAAATCTAAGGGAGTACAAGAGAATATGAAAGAAATAAAAAGAAATGCTACTAACAATCGTCTACAGCTTGTTGCGTGAAGAAATTGTTCCATCAACGCAAGCATTTCTAATAGATGTTTTTTATATTCTTCTTTCAGATTTTGCTCCCTCATTATACAGTACCTGAAAATGAAAGAAATATATGAACAGTCTTTTTCTTTTTTTCATCTCTTTATGATAAGTAAAACTTCGTAATATTCATCAGTGAGTGATGAAAATTTTCGTTAAACCTTAATACAAGAACATCGCATATTAATTCTAATCATTCATTTCGAAATTGATGGACTAAATATGACTTCTGTATTAACGCTAGAAAAAGAAGGGAAAAGAAACGGGAGATAGTCATATGGAATTGCAAAATAACAACCGATGTTTAGTCAGTTCCTGATCCTTATAAAATACGATGCATTTGCTGGGATAACCATCACGACCTGCTCTTCCAATCTCTTGGTAATAACTTTCCATATTTTTTGGAGCTAAAAACTTTCATTAAAAATTTGTTCAATAATTACAAAATTCACAAAAAATCCCTTAATTAATAACTAATAATTGAAGAAATGTAATAAAAAATACATAGCTAATAGTAACCTCCATAATGGATAACATTGCGTACATCCGGTTTATCAATCCCCATGCCGAATGCTACTGTAGCAATAATTGTTGTTATACGATCTTTCAGGAAGAATTCGTGAGCTTTTCGTCTTGCTACCATTGACATTCCTGCATGATATCGCGCGCATTTTACCCCTTTTTCTGCAGTATTTGAAATTTCAGTGTTTTCATTACATGCATATTTAGATTCCCTAGGATGAATATCTGTGTTAACAACATACTATAACTTTTCTCAAATGTTTTTCTCAACTTTTCTCAAATTCTCAAATGTACTGAGGAAACTTAACAATAATATGAAATCAGTTTTAGTCATATCTGTCAAACTAGTGCTAAAATATCAAGAACGGAGCTCTTACTAGATAAACATTCGTAAATTTCATTAACCACAATACGAGTGGAGCAATAGATGATTGTTGAACCATTGAAATGATTCTCATTTTTTTCATCTTCATTGAGTAAATGCAATAATCCCTCAAGACTTGTTGGTGTATGTACGGATAAATACAAATTTGGTCTGAAAATACATAATACGTAGAATCATAATTTAAAAAAGCTGAATTTTTTATCGGACATATACAACAGTGTCAGAAAATATCCGATAATATGTGCTAATATGTGCTGATATGTGCTTTAGCCATAGCTTAGAAACGAATTTAATAAATTGACAGGTTCGAAAGAGGATTACCCCAGAGAACTATATAAATAACAAAAATTACACCTAATTTTATAAAGCAGAATTTCCAATATTTCAAACCTATCTAACGGTGAGAGTGTGATGATTGGTTGATGGAGTTCCAAATTGTTAGCAATGTCCCTTCTGACTTGTTGCGTAGCTGTAGCCGTGAGGGCCATTATTGGTATGCTTTTACCAAAAAAATCACGAATTCTAGCCAATTGCCGATAACTAGGTCGGAATTCGTGTCCCCACTCAGAAACGCAATGAGCTTCGTCAATTGCCAATAAATTAACATCTGAAATAGATTCGTTCAAATAGCAACTTACTAAAATGTCAATCAAGTACTACAAAACGAATATTCAACTTACATATGTAAATTTAATCTTGAATTAATTATTATTAGATACAGATTTTATGCCATATAGCTTTTTTACAAATATTAGACCTACTTTTACGAATATGTTTTAACAAAGAATCATTATGGAGAGCAAATTCAGGAGTGATATAAAGCAAGCGCAGATTATCAGATGCGACGATTGATTGCTGCTCGTTCAAATTTGTTTCACTACTCACACAAGCTGCTTGAATCCCATTGCTTCTATAATTTTTTCATGAATTTCGAAAGTGATGATCTGTATATGTAATTTTTGTATTTGATGATTATACAAACATAATAATAACTCACCGGGCATTTTCCACTTGGTCATTCATGAGAGAAATTAATGGTGATACAACAACAGTTAATTTTTCAGTGTACAATGATGGTAACTGATAGCAAACACTTTTACCATAACCTAAGATAAATTCAATAATGACTGAATTGTTAACTATATATAAGTAAAAATGTTTCGAGTGTATAGAAGAAAAAATATATACCTGTGGACAATACTACTATTTGGTCTTTCCCACATAAAGCATTTTGAATCACTGTCCATTGTAAAGGCCGGAAACTGTTATGACCAAAGAATTTCTTGAGTAGTCGAAGAGCATTTGCAGGCGGCCCACTATTAGTATTTGCAGGTAAAATTGGCTCTGCAGCTACTAATCGAGATGGTAATGGATGTCGGTCTTGTTTTTCATCCATTACCTGCATGTATAAATAACATTTTTAAAGATATATTGATAATAAAAGCTTTATTTTGCAAATAAATAAGCAATTAATAGTCCCATATTGATTGAAAGAAACTTCATTAGGTGAACATAATTCTATGAAAATATTTTCGTTATCTAGATCCCATTTTATTTGACAGTTCAAAAAACTTCTGGAGTGACTAAACTATTTGTATATATTTCGCTATAGTAAACTTTCCTGCAGTTTTAGAATTGATTTTCATTCAATATAGTATAAATATAGAATAGTGTTAGAACAAATAAGGTATAAGTGAATTATTATTCAAAACTTTTACTGACAGGTTCCGTACAAAATAAGCGATAAATCAACAATTTATAGAAATACAAAACATCTTTTTATAGGAAAAAACGAATCTCCGTAATTTTTGAGATAATCATATATATATTAGCAAAAATATATTTCAACAAAGAAAGAAAAAAAAAAAGCTAACAAAGTTTTCTGAGGATATTAACAATCTTTTACCGAACTGTTCCAATAGAAGTCAAAATGAAGCAATTCTATAATCTCGCCAAAAATTTACAACACAAAAAATTATTGGTTTTACGTGATTAGACAAATTTACATGAACCAGTCGAAGTTTTAAACTTTAGATAAAGCCTTTTGACGAAAAAAAGTTCACTACAGAAAGATAAATACTGATTCGTCGAGTGGTGGAGGCAAAATAGAAAAAGTTCTGCGAACTACTCACTGTTTCGTGCACTAATACATGTGTATACAAACAATGCGGAAACATAAAATAACCAGAGAGTACCAGAAGTTATAATTACGTTAAATTTCTCTGTCGTAAAGTTCATTAAACAAAAAGCACAGAATGAAAAGAATGAGCTAATGGAATTCTTATAATAATAAACATATAAAACTAAACAAAAATATGATAATCCTTATCTTAGGTTTTGAATGAATTCAGTTTAACTGAACTAAATAAATAATAACTAATTACTTGGAAAAAAAAAAGATATAGAACGTGAATTATTTCTGAAGATTACAATTTTATGAGATCGAGGAAAGGAGACTAGTGGGAATAACAATTTTTGTTATAATTTACATAAACAGAATAAAACTGGAAAAAAACAAGCGAAAGCTATGAGAAACGGTATGAACATATGACTTGTATCTTGTTCAGCATATGGATCTTTTACTAAGGGTTCATCTTCAAAACGATTGACTTCATTATGCAACCTAACGTCTGCTGGTTCATCTAATTCCTCCTCTTCTTGTTCTTCTTCTGTTTCCCCATCAAATAATATGTCTCGTAGAGGCGGAATATCCTGAAGAAAGTTGACAGTTTGAGCTTTACAGAATTGGCAAATTAATTTCATTTGATTTGATATGAAAGCTTCAGTTTTCTTCCTATAATTACAATAAATTAATTAAGTCAGATTTCAAAGAATTACCGTTTTGGGGCCACGATAAATGTAAAATGCGTTTATTTTCGGATTATCCAAAGCACCCTGAAAAATGACATTATTTCAATAAATTTGAATTGGAGATTTCAATTACGCTTTTTACTAAAATCCTGTAAGCATTCACTGTAAACATTGTAAACTGCGACAATTACAAAAACAAAGAATGAAAAAGAAAATGCCTTAGCTAATGTGATTTTTATATATCCAGACGAATCACGTCGACCTCCATATACCAAAACACCATTTTCAACCTATGTAAATGTGATATTAATAATTTTTTAAACCTAGACAAATGCAAAGGATTTGGAAAAGTTTTACGAAATTGAAGTGATTTATTCTTTTACTAAAGAATAAGATTCATTAATTTATGTGAAAATGTGGAATTATTTTTATCTATAGTATTGTTGATGCAAATAGTAATAATAGTAATTCTTGTTGGGATTAATTATCATAGAATCTCTTATTTTTATAAGTTTTTTGACTCCACAATGAATAAATTTTTAAACACAATGTTTAACTTCCAATCCACAACATATCAACGATAGTCCGAGACATTTTCAGAAAAATCTGATTTTCTGATATGGAAAAGAATTCATAGTCAAAAGTTGGGAAATGCTAAGCTTACACGCAACATTTGTTTTAAAATCAAATCACAGAAATAATGTGTTCATTTTCAAATAAAATGCAGAAGAGAAATTCATTTACATGAAATGTTAGCAAACGATCATAAGCAATTCCAACGCCTTCTGCTTCCTTAAATATATCCAGTTCTGCAATCACTACCTCGTCATTAAGTAGAACATCAAATACCTAAAAATCATGCAGTAAAGTAATAACATAAACTGTATTAAGTCTTTTCGTTAATCACACAACAAACTTTTTAAAACAAGTCCAACAGGAGCAAAAGCATTATCACCTTTTGTTGTGAAGACTGGAAATAAACTTCGCAAAATTTAAGGACCAGTGTGTATTCGCCATTATCCTTTGGTAATGGCACCGTGTAAATGAAATCATCCGTGTGATATCTAAAAATCTGTTAACATTATCAAAAAAATTTGATAGTCAGGTAAATAATCATAAATAAATTTTACAATTATCGACATCATTAGGATTAAAAAAAGCTTTGAGATAGTAAATATGAGGGCAAAACTTCGTTATGCATTTCAGGAGAAATTGTACAAGAAAAGAATACATGAAAAGAAAGTAATAGACGTCCCAATTCATCAAACATCATGTTGGTGTAATTGAAATCAATAATAACATCGCTATGTCATTATTGCACTTCATTCTTTTTATTTAATCAAGTGCAACGAGATCTATTTCGCATATTACATTTAATGAAAACGTCATTTAAATGAAAACTTCATGTTAATATTATTCAATTGTTATTAAATGTATTAACCTCTCAGTTTGATAAAGGATAGCATCATGTGGATCGACCCTCATTATCGATAACCTACTGCCAAAATCGGATGCAGTGCCAACGCGCAATGGATCAGCTTGATAATGAATACCATTAAGATCTGTATGTTCCTGACCACCTAAAATATGTAAAGTTTACTTGTTCTTTTCGTATTTTTTTCGGTAAAATTACTTCCAAAGTCTACCAAATCATGTACGTAAAATAACTTCGGTTAAAGCAGTGCTACTACTAACTCAAATATTATTTAAAAAAAGATTAATTCTTTTCTTAATTTAAATTTAAGCTCGATGAAAAAGTAGGAAAATATTGCATAATAAATGCACAAGCAATAAGTACTGAAAGAGATGCCAAAGTTTTTCTAATAACAATAAAATAATAGATGATTAAACCGTAAGATAATAAAATAAAACGAACTAGAAATCTTGCAGATGTACGAACAGAAATGAATGAATTTCTTAAAATCAAAAGAAGGAATGATATTCTTTTTCAAAAATTTGACAGAATTCATAATCAGAAAGATCTCTATTAATCAACAAACAATTACAATTGTTAATAATGACTGGTAGTGAAAAGGCATCCTGGATGCAAATTTTTTCTCTCCCTTTCTGCAGGATAGAATTTCTTTTGTAAAGACTTCATCAACCCTAGAATCCTAAACAAACGCTTAATTAGTAAGTTTTTAATTAGGCTGCCAACAATAGAAGGAATTTGTTACTGGAAAGAAAGCTACGAATTGGTGTGCAAGCAAATGAAAGTGTTCATCTTCACCTGGACACTTGATGACTGATTATTCCAGTAATATTAAGCTCCTTTAACTGCTAAGAGCAGTGAGCAAGAATTTTCATGAGTTCCAGGATTCTCAATTTAATCTACTCTTAGTAAACAGAAATGATACTAACCGCAATTCACGGCATAATAAATATTGTTTCCAAGGAAAACATTGTCTAGTGTTGATGCAAAATGGACGAAAAATATGGTGAACCACTGCATAAAGTCCCTGCTCTTCATTTTAACTGAAAAATTAACTAATCATTGACATGTTCACTTATACTGAACGAATGATAGAGGAAAAGTTTCCTAAGAGATGGCAGCGCTCATGGTAGTTCCTATTGAATTTCCCGATAAAATTAACTTCAATTACTTATAAAAAAATAAGAGAACCGCGAAGCACCGGCCGGGCTTTTTGGACCAGAATAGACGTTATGTGTTGACATTGTGACAGAAGTGAACTGTAAATGAGTTACGGTTTCATGGATGCATGTTTGTACTGCTATTCATCGCATTAATTCTTTAAAGCAAAAAGAAGCATGCCGTCGAAGGAATCTATGTATAGATTATTCACAACATTCTTTCATGCTTTTCGAGAAATCATCTTGTTCTTCGTTCTTCTTTTTATTAAAGCAGTGATTGTGATAAACAGTGATAAAAGAAATTTTCCATTGTTTACAAAACCTTACATATCACTGTTTCACAAAACGCTTTATTAATAGTGACAGTAATAGAAAAGATCTGGTTGAATATTGATAGCAGTAGAATGATAGAGGAACTTTTTCGTACAATAATTTTCATGTTTATAATTTCCCTATTCCAGTAACCCTGGAATACCGTTTACAATAATTCTATCGATCATTTTCAAGAAAGATCTCCAAAACATCTGTAGTGTGGTACTAAACTAATTGTCATCATCTGAGAAAAAATGTTCCCACCGCATTAATTTTAAGAACAATCCTGTAAACGACCAAAATTCCCAGCCTGGTATTTCCAACTTCGATAAGCAATTAAAATCAATATCAGAGATCGGGTGACGCTGCCCATTTGCGAATATCAAATACACGGACTTGTCACGCCGCTCCAAAAGATGCTACATTTGTTCATTACCAAATGTACAACACATAACAAGTCCGGTACCTTTGTCTATTTTTACTTTATCATCAGCTATTATTGGAATTTTTGCTCCTGTTATTGGTGCTACGGCTATTTATCCAATTAAATGAGTATAGCGTGCGTCCTCTGGGTGGCAGAAAACTGCAAAGCATGCTAGAAGTAGCTCAGGCCGTGTAAAAACTTAAAGACCTAGATATTTCCTATTTAAAATAGCTAAAACTAGATAAATTAATATACCTATTTATTCTTCTTCTACTGTCAGATCGAGTTCTACCGAATACAGTAACTCTTTACTGCAATGGAAACTACATCAGTCAAGTAATACTCATGAGTCAATTTAATGGCAAATTGACAGATCAGTCTTAAATGAAATAGCTGATGCAACTCTTAGTGAATTAGAATTACTCATACCTAACTCTGTTTCATAATAAAGGCATAGAGGAAGAAGCATTGCAACCAATAGTACTTTATAAGGAATGTGGACAGAACGTCCGGAGTAGTCTACCCTTTTTCCTAATAGATTCTGACGGAAACGACCTTGTTTCCTTTTTAGCATATCGCTAATACACTTTTTATAGTCTTCATTTCTTTTACAATCGTCGCAACATGGAAAAGATCGCGGTTGTTCAAAAAATCGAAAAGAAGTACGACGTCAGCACCTGAAATGTCACATCTTACTTCACCACCGACCCTGCCAGTATTACCGTTCCCCGATCCCTTTTAGACAAACAAACTGAATTACACTGAAGTTTAAGCACTTTTTTTTCTTTTTTTTTTGTAGACAAAGCGTTAAAATCTTGGTAAATTGTTATGAGAACATACTTTTCGAATACAACAAAACAAACTGTGAGAAAAGGTTTTCCTTTCAGGTAAATATCCCTTCTCTTCATTTCGATCCAATACTTTATATAAAAATTCCAGTAGAATGAAAAACTGGAGTTATACATAATTGTTTCTCTTATCTTTGACAATTGAAAAAAATTCGACAACGCAATATTAGTCTCTTCTAAATTGAAAAAACTCAAATTTGATAGCAATTCGTAATTTAGATTGTCTATTTTACTGATGCTACTTGTTACTTTGTCATTGTCATTAATTATAGCTAAGCTATGATTGTCACCATTTCTTTATCTCCAGGTGACACTATAAATTTTTTTGCATCCTCTATCGTAGATTAAATCTCATTTTCACCGTTAAAGATTATTCAGTCAAATTTCAAATTGTTAACGCTTGGTCTCACAGTTTTTTTTATCAGCCTGGAAATAAATCAATTACCGGAACTTCTTCAAGAATAGCTATTTCGACAGATTAGCCTTATCAGCGATCCCATTCAAATTCCTATAATATTAATTTAAATGCATCTATTGGTTCAATTCAGGTTCGTGTGTGGCGCATATTACATATCTATCCGCACTTATCCGGGCTCGCTGTGTCAACAATGAATTTAGTTATTTCAAAGTAATTTTGCGGCTTTTCCCAGTCATTCAATTTATATTTTGAAATGTCCATAACAAGGTGCTACAATTGAAATGTCTGAATGAGATAGTCAAGGATTTATTCTGTATTCTATATATTCTGGTCAAAATTGAGCTTCGTCGAATACAGCGGTTCTGCATAAGTAGTTTAACCTTCCAGCATTACATTTAATCTGCAAGTTCTCCTAATATCTTAAGAAAGTCTTGTCAAAAAGATATCACGAGAGATCACACAGAAGTTCAGCCCATTCCGTACCATTTTTATATAAAGTGTCCAAAAAAAAAAACAGAAGCAGTAGCACTGACACCAAGCCTGAGCTTTAGTTCCAAGCATTAAAATTTTCAATCTAATTAAGCTTTTGATTTCCAACTATAAATATCAGGCGGATTTCCGTTATTATCATAGCTGGAGTTTTGTTTGTTTGAATTCTTTTATCATATTTGTTTTTTTTTTTTTTTTCAAAGAATGCTGAAAGCATTCTTATTTTCGGACACGATGAAACACTGAAATACTGTTTTATTGCGTTCGACAGATAAAATTCGCAATTTTTTCGAAGATTCCAAATTCCTCAGTTGAAACTCCTACTGCTCAATAAATTCATTCCCTGTTATCATCTATTATTAATACTATCAGTGATGATTCCAACTTTGTCCATATTTCTCATTACTCTATCTTAGGATTCCGCATATTCACTCACTCTCCATCACACACGACCAATCACTTCAGTAAGCAAAGAGTAACGAATGATAAAATGAAGCGGAATACTGTGATACGAAAGAATTTCATGGAGGGATGCAATTACTCATTTGAAATGATTAAAGTTTGAATTTCAAATGTGATAAGTCGGTATGAGTGTTGATAGGGTAGGGGAAGGGGAGTTACGCTCTTTGACTTGGAACTACAGTTTAGTTTCTTTGCATTATTTTTATATGTTCACTCCTAAAGATGTCATCATTTTGAAAACAAAGTTCGTTTTTTGTTGAGGATATTATGAACTGATCTATGTGTGATTGCTGTTTTGCAGGTATAAGATCAATTAGAAAAAGCTAAGAAGATGAATGCGAGCACACCTTGGTTAGTCTTCCTTCTATCGTTATCTCAAATTGATAAATTTGTCCAATAATGATTTTAATCAATGACATTGTTGTTAATCTGGAAAATTTAATTCGGATGTTCCATTGTGAAAACAGCGACAATTGAAGTTAACTTGTGTTGCGAAGTACGGTCGGATGTATTTCATAGAAGATGTAGTCAAACCCAAAACAGAGGGGGTGTGTAGGCTATTAGGAGTCAGGTAACTGAATTAATAAGAATTAAACCATAGACAAAATAGGTTAAAATCATCACATTGATAGTTTACTTCAAATAACGAATAAACGATCATTTTAAAAAAAATTAATAAACTGTTATTTGTTTGTTAGAGATATTGTTGCGTTTGTTTTCAATATCAGTGGAATGCATTTGAGTTATAATTTTTAATATATGATTAAATAAAAGATTTCATGAGAATTGTACCGTCGTTGCAGGGTTGAGAAATATCGGCCGAAAATATTATCGGAAGTGGTCGGGAATGAATATGTCATACGACGTTTGGCTGCTTTTGCAAAGCAAGGAAACACACCAAATATCATTATTTCAGTCATTTTTTAATATTTTTTTCATGCTGAAAAATAAAGTCTGTTTTCATTGGTATTACAATTTTGCGCAGTTTACGTTATTAATTTTTAGGGACCGCCAGGGTGTGGTAAGACAACGAGTATATGGGCATTAGCACGCGAGATGCTCGGTGATCGTCTTAAAAGTGCATGCTTGGAACTGAATGCTTCCGATGATAGGTAAATCTTTTTCGAATTCTCACCGCTTTTATTTTTTTTGTCTTTTGAATCTGTGACTTTCATTTTTCTCTTACATTATCGTCATATTTCCATTTAAGATTTTGTTCGATTATATTTCATCTAAATGGCATACCGAACTATTTGAAGGATATTGATTTCAGGGGGATAGATGTTGTACGAAATAAAATTAAAAATTTTGCGCAAAGTAAGGTAACGCTTTCACCAGGAAAGCATAAAATAGTCATATTAGATGAAGTGGATTCAATGACAGAGGGAGCGCAACAAGCACTCCGAAGAACAATGGAAGTATACAGTAAAACGACCCGCTTTGCACTTGCCTGCAATCAGTCTGGAAAAGTTATAGGTAAACTTATTCTTATGCTTTAATTGTATGAAAATAACTAGCTGGACCAGGCCATGCTCCGCGTGGCCAATCAAGCTAGTCTATGGGGGCCGGCCACTCTTCGCGTGTCTGGCTCTAGCTAATCTCTTTAAAGGAAAACATGAATATTCGTTTGTTCAAAATCTTAAATCTCCGAAAGTTCTTAAATACGCGCTTTATCTATTAATTCAAAATCTTAGATATCGAAAAGTTCTTATCTATTGCTTTGAAATTTTGACACAACTTTGCATTCGAATACGCGCATGTTTTTATACACGCGTTGCTGTAGCTCGGTCTGGTTAAGTGGAAAAAAAAAAAAAAAGAGAAAGCGCATGTTTCTAGTGTTGGGAAAAAAACTGATAACTTTGTAATTAATTTGTGGTTTGTTTGGATTGGAGACTGATTCTTGCTATTGCGATTAGCCTAGGTCAGCAATAAGTATGAAGTTTTTGTGTCTTGTGTAACAGAGATGAATGCTGTTGAGAAATGTTTTATTGATTGATGAAGAGTGTTTCTTCATAACGAATAATTATCAGAGAAGATCCAGACAAATTAATCTGTGGATTATTCTTTCTTTTGTCAGTAATAGAAAAGAATACTGTTCAAGTGAATTGTCCGATATTTCTACTGTTGTGTCGCTTTGAATTGTCGAACTGGAACACTTGGAACCCCGAACTGTTGCTGTTGCTGCGTCATCTTTGCTGTTTGTCTGTGAATTGGAGCATTTTGGTGGTAAACATGTCTGTCGTCCCTTTGAAACTATATCGCGCCACTTGATCTCTAGTATTTCTTGTTTACAATTTTCATGGCGTTATTTAACATCTTTTAATTTTCGTCCACATCTAATACGTTTAATTTTACATTTATTGGTATACAATATTTTTTGTTGTTCCATTGTCTGTGTAGATATAGAGACTGTCTGGTTTACCGACTCTACAACACGCAACATATAATTTTCCTCGCACAATTCTAAGATGGACCCTGAACTCAAAAATTTATTTTGTTAATGGTGAATAAAAATGCTAATCGAATTGGGCATTGAAATCTCTTAAACTGAAATGGCAAGTTTGTTGGAATCATAGGAATGAAGAATAAGGACATTTTCACTTTTGAAAAGTCTTGTCAAGATTGTTGCGTTACGACATTGCTCATTAATTTTTTTACTGCAAGATGCGTACCGTCGCAAAGTTTTAGTTGATTGATATTTCGTAACATGATAATTAACATGCCAATTTTCAATTGCAGTACGTGCGGTGGCATTTCTGACAGATCGAGTGAATTCAAAAATTTTGTCATATAATTAACAGCTTCATCTACTTCCACAGTAGTGTCGACTGACTTGTATATGATTCCTCACTTTAAATATTAGACTGAATAATATTGTGAAGTTCGTCGAACATCTCAGTTCTTGACCACAAGAATAGTTCGTTCATTCAGCCAATCGTGATTCTTTTTAATTGGTTTGAATATCGGAAAATGTTTTTTCAACCAACTCTTCTTTTGACAGTACTAAATTGCAGAAGTTATGAGGCAATGAAATTTATCCTGTGGTCAATCAACCGACACCTTTCCGTTCCCAATTTCTAGCAATTGATGTGAGAATATTCCAGCTGATCGATCGTTTTGCAGCTAAATATGCATATTGGTAGCTAATTTTAACGTCTTTACCTGTCACTACGAAGTAAAGTATTTCAGACAAGCATTTATTTTGTTCTTTGGTGTCGATTGAGGAATTGCAAGTAATATTTGCCTGAAATCTTTTCCAAGCAATATTAATATGTTTCCAAATGATCTGGCATTTCCACGTAAATCTTGCAATGATCGATCAAGAGTCTCGACCGATTTTTTGTGCGCCATTGAACATTCATCCCAAAAATAAATTTGCATTTTGCAATATTTTCCCTATACTGGATGCTTTGAAAATATTAAATGTATTGCATGCTCAATGGCAATTTCAATGCGTAATGAGCAATTCTTCCACCTGATAGCAATGTTGCAGCTATTCCGGATAATGCAAGAGCTAAGGTTTGGGATCGATTTGTTGCCAGAATCAATCTAATTTGGAGCGTTTTACCAATTCCTCCTGGCTCATCTAAAAAGATTTCGCCAACTCCCTTACTGATAGTTTGCATAATTTGATCACAAATACCATTTTGCTAAGAATATTTAATTAGCTTAAGAATATTTAATTTCACATGTGACAAAAGATCAGTCGTGTTGTAATTTTGTTCGCGACATAATTTTACAACGACCGAAGCAGCAGCAGATCGATTCGGTGATAGCATTCCCAATTTATTGAAAACTTTTGTTCTCGATTTGTAAGCAAACGTTATAGATAGATAGATAGTAATAAACAAATAAAGATATAATATGAGTAAAATTTAAAAAAGAATGAATTAGTATCAATTGTATTAAATTATAAGTCACCAATACTTTTGATGGATTTGAATATTTAATCTATGGAAAAATGAAGAAAGTTATGAGTTAATTTTTAACATTAAATTTATACCAAATTAAGTTAAATCGAAATGCCGGAGAAGATTAACTGAGCAAAAAGATTGATCCTAGGAAACATTTAGATTTAATGTAATAAAATTTCTTTAGATTAAACTGATGCCTTTTTTCAAACAAATTAAGCTAACTTTTATTTAAAAAAGAATTCCGATTTCAAATTTTAACAGGTATTTAAAGTTCCTTTTTCAGATTTGTTACAAACGAAAAAATTTTAATATTTATATGCCATATCAGAAAGCATTTTAAATTCTTTGTATCAGTTTTTTTTTTTTTTTTTTTTTCTTTCCTTGGATAAATCCACATAATGTAATAAGCATAGCAACAGAGAGAAAGATGGGAGGTATAGGGAGAATGAGAGAAAAAAAAAAGGTGGATTATTATTACTATTATTACTTATTATTTAATTACTAATTATTATTAGCGAAGTGGGGGAAAAGGGAGAATGAGAGAAGAAAAGGTAAGCAGGTTTTTATTATTATTAGAGAGATGAAGGAAGAAGGAAGATGAGAGAAAAAAAAGGAAGGTTTATTATTTTTGTTATTAGAGAGATAGGGGAAAGAAGGAGAATGAGATAAAAAAAGGAAGGCGAAGTCAATAAACTCCGTCTTCTCACGTACTTTCAGTTGTCACACACGTAATACGTGAAACAAAGTAAGTATGTCTATATAAAAGCACTCATCTACTCGAATGCAAAGTTATGTCAAAATTTGAAAAAAGTCGGTGGAGAATTTGAGGAATTCATTGCGAAGGAACAGGTAGCATTTACATTTTTATTTATATGGATTAGCTTTTCTTGGGATAATCCTTTTCACTTGTTTTTATGCATAATGGATAAATTGGCATTGAAAAAAGAAGACTGTCTGAAAAAACTATTGTTGAAATTGTTGAAGAAATTGATTTGAAATTTTTAATTTAATGTGTTTCACTTGTTTACGAGAAATTTGCGCGAAAACTTGTCCAGAAAATAAGAGTGTTATTTCTGAATTATTGGATTATTATTTAATGAACCATTTAGAACCAATTCAGTCTCGGTGTGCTATTTTGCGGTTTTCGAAACTTTCTGAAGAACAAATTGTGAAGAGATTGTTGCAAGTATGTGAAGCAGAGAAAGTTACTTACAGTGAAAGCGGAATTGATGCTTTAGTTTTTACTGCCCAAGGAGACATGCGACAGGTAATTCTGCTGAGAATTAGTATAATTTGCATCATCATAGAAAATTTTTTAAATTGTATCTGCATACAATAATAAAATTTCTTTGCAAAATAAATTGGTGGACAATATTGTTACGATTGTAAAGTAAGAAATGTTGATAAGTAGAACATGTTGTTTACTTCAATGACAACAGACAGAGGTTAGCATCATTGAGTTGTCTTTGAAATGAATTAAATAATCATTAATCAGATTGAATATATGTTGTTTTTATCGTTTATATCATGGAATGAAATCTCTTCCAGGCTCTTAACAATTTACAATGTACAGTAGTTGGTTTCAATAACGTTACCGCTGATAATGTTTTCAAGGTTAGCATTCTTGTTCATATTTTTCATTGAAATGGAAACATAAATTGTAATATCTTCAGTAAAATTTCTGTCTTTTAAACGTTATTTTATTTACTGTTGATCAGTCTTCATAATAATATTTGCCCTCCAAAATTGCATAGTTGAATAAAATGCAAGACCTAATTTAAAATAATTATTGGAATCTAAGCGTATATAGCTTCAGGAATCCTGAGAATTCCATAGTTATTTTATTCGTCAGATACTGAACTAATATGAGATTGCTAGTTTTCGAAAATTAACGGCGTGCGAATCTATTAAACAGTCATAGTGGTATGGACAGTAAGCCTTCAGTCTTCTATTCATGGATTTAAAACACATTATAATTCATAATGCCGAAGTGTAGAATTCATAATATAAAGGTATGTGACGAGCCACATCCGAAAATGATAATGCAAATGATTGAGCATTGTGTTCATGGGGAAATTATCGAAGCTGGCGAAATTCTACACAATCTTTATCGAATGGGTTACTCATCAGAGGACATCCTCAACAACATGGTTCGTGTGTGTAAGACAGTCAATATTCCTGAATATTTGAAATTGGAATATGTGAAGGTAGGTTATCGGTTTTTTTTTCATCCAGGATATGAAATTGATTGAACTGGATGAGTTACTCGGTGCTGAAGTATTAGTGATTTCAGGAAATTGGTTTGTGTCATGTAAGAGTTGTGGAAGGACTTAGCTCATTACTTCAGTTGTCTGCATTAGTTGCTCGAATGTGCCTCAAACAAAATCACTGAACTTTGATTATGCCTGAACACTACAGTTCAGATCCTTTTATGGATAAATATATGTTATTGACTGCATTGACATATATATATATATATATATATATATATATATATATATATGTGAGAGCACAGCATCCATTGGGAATTGATATTTAATATCTTTTATTAAAAGAGGACAAAGAACATGTTATTTAACAAATTTTTCAAAAATGGTTAGAATTTGCTTCGCTTTCTTCTTTTTTCCGTAATAAATTCCCAGCGACAATGCCAGTTAATAAGATAATACCAAGCCACTGAAAAAAAAAAAGTGGTGAAAAACTAATATGAATATTCTTCGCTAATTTACATTCGAAACGATCTTAAGATAAATTCTTGTGTCCTCCTTAGTCCCTCGATGAGATCTCTTCCAGAGTTTTTTTTATCAATATGATATCTCTGGTCTGAGCAGCATCATCGCTCAGTTTTCATTGGATCTCTTTTCCTTAAAAAATACAGTGAAAATTGCGTATTTTTTTCCCATTATATTTCAGATATATTTGTGATTTTTGTTACGTATATTGCTGCACTTTGTCAAAGATGATCCTAATATTATAATTTATCATTAATAAATTTATATTAATCTTTCAAAAAGAGAGCGCTCGAAAATGTTTGTTGTTTATAGTATTGAGAATGAGGATTGGTGATCGGATCCAGTAATATCTTTAGAGAATAGACAATCTTTTGTGCTTGAAAAACGTTAACGTATTATTTCTTACCTGATTGGTCTTAAATTTCTTCCAGCAATCATTCGGATCATTGATATTCACAGTACCAATTTGCCATGCAAGATGTGCTCCGGTAGCAGCTAAAGCACTATAAAAGGGCCATGTCTGCTGTACCATAACACCTGTGGCCCCAAGACCTAGCAAAGTAAGAGCTCCGAAACCACTCAACCAATACTTCGTTTTATCACCGAAAAGTAGAGCCGTGGATTTGATGCCGACAATTAAGTCATCTGTTTTATCCTAAATATAAAATTGAAGTACATGTAAGGAAAAGACAACTGAAATAAAATGATTAATACCCAAACAATGCAATATTTTATTAGTACTAGTTGACTTTTTACTATCGATCATTAAGAAAGAGATAATCTACGGCTTTTGCTGTAAAAAATGATAATTTAAATCATGCATTATGCAGTGGTATGTTAGTTTAAGAGTTAAATAATAGGTTTCTACTCCTGTGATATCGTTCCATTGTCAGATGATCTTTATAACATGTTAATGATGTTTGTGAATATATGTGTGCTGCAGTTTAAGCCTATTCCACCTGATGAGCGTATATTGTATCGTAAATCAGAGTCCAATTCACCGAAGCCATATACAGTAAAAGTACCACTGGCATGTACAATTCGTCGCGTACAACGACCCAGCCCAGCAATGCGCCCCAATTGAACGCCAATCCTGTGGAATCAGTAGTAGTAGTGGTACAAACTGTGTAAAGTCCTTATTCTTCGTGAAGTCTTTATAATTATTCTTCTTCTGCGATCTTTTACCCCTATCATTTGATCATTCAATACAAATAAGATGACTGATACAAAGTTTACAAGGCTAATTAAATCCTGAAAGAACTTTATTTTGTTACATGCATCCAGTGTGAAGTGTGCAAGTCTAAATTAAATCTCAAAATGGAAATATGCATCTGTGATTTTTTGTTTAAAGCTATCATTCTAAAAAAAAAATAGGCCAATTCTCGAGTTTGAGACTTCGGAATCTGTCTGAAATAACACTTTCACTTTTCCAGGAAATCTTATCCTCTAATTCCTTGAAAATACCTAAAAAATTTTTTTGTAACAGCACTAAAATAAATTGACAGTAACACATCATGCGATTTCTGAATATTTACTTAATTATGACCATTATAAAGGCCCTAGAACGGTCAATTTCTCCACTAGAAAAATCGGCATTATCATTGAGCGCACTAGAAAAATCGGCATTATCATTGAGCGCAAACTATTCCTTTTAAACAGAGATATAGAGACAAACGAATAGCTTGAGTGTTATAAGTTGTGCGAAGATATAATCCAATAGAACAAAGAAAATAAATTAATCTCAAGACATATACAAGTATTTCATGAGTGAAAGGAAAAGACAAGAAGTAACAAAAATTAAAGAATTTTAGAAGCAGATAAAGTAGACAAAAAAAAAAAAAAATGACGGCATTTTCGGTATTAAAAATAAATTGGAAGTTATGTTAGACAGCATCCAAATTTTAAATTTTGCATTCTAGGATTTTTTGAATTTTTCTCAGCTCCTTTACAAATTTTTCAAATTTGGTAGTATCAAACATGGAATCAATGAAGTGAAGTTTGTTCCGCAGTAGAACGCGATAATGTAAGGTACAATACCTGTTGACTATATATAGTGTCATATGTAACAGTATAAAACACGGTAGCAATGTATAAAGGAATGACGGTAAGTAGTGTATTCGGACACAGATGACACCATGCAATAAATACTCCCCAGTTAGAGGTAAGCCCTGAAATTCTTGAATTCGAAATGAGCGTTTTTCCAATTTTTTAAGTTACAAAAGCAGCGATATTGTGAGAAAGGCATTAGTTTGCAAAGCTGTCCCACTGTAATCAGGAAGAAACTCAGTAAGTCGGTAACTTTCAACAAAATCAAACCTATTAATTTCTGGAAATTCTGTCTTCTCTTCTCTAAAAGGATAGTGCCGAACATTTTAAGGGGAAATGTTTATTAAATTGAAAGAACTGTTAAGAATACCAAGGATCAACTGCGGCCAATACGTGTAACGCTTTGCCAACGGATATACGACAACTAAAGATAAAGAGCTAGCACCCACAGCAACGCTGAAATAATACATATTTAGAACGACTTATTTTTGATAACATAAGATCATCAAAATCAAAGTTCTATTTCACCAGAAATGACCGTAATTACAATTAAAACAAATAATTATTAATAAATGATCACTCGTGATAAGAGAATAATTTCCAAAATCTTGGACTGTCAAATTTGCTTACTCATGTTTGGCATAAGCAAGACATTCAAGCATGAGCAAGTGCTAATTTATTCGAATAAACTAAATACAACAGATATCTAAAAATAATTCATATTTGAAATATAGTGCTTGAGGAACATAAATTTAAGAAAACATGAAATAAAGATGAGCAATAGATAGAAGAAACCTGAACCAGCTGAACTGTAAAAGTATCGAAAGTGATCCAGAAAGTAATAGGGCAAGAAGACCGATAGCTTGTCGATCAGTAAGTTCTCCACTTGCGAGCGGTCTTGATTGTGTTCGTTCAACCTTAATAGTAGCAATGGAAATAACGAAATATAAAGCAGAATATCCATGTCGTTGCTAACTTTCTGATTTTGCTCCATATCTAATGCATCAACTATCAAAGAAATTCGAAAAAACAGGAAGTAATGACAGCAATTGATATTAACCATTCTATCGTAATTCTTGTCGAAAATATCGTTCACAATACAACCGGCAGAGCGCATTAGAATGGATCCGGCACCAAATAATGCAAGCATTTTCAGATCGGGTAATGAACCTGGCGGTGTAGCTAGCGCTATCGACCATGTACATGGCCAGTACAGCAACCAAAAACCTGTACAAACACTGGCTATTTTTTTAAATCAGCATAATTCGAATCACTCATAAGGATTTCAAAAAATTAAACGAGAACTCGCAAATGAATTAATGTACTCTGTGTAATTTCGAATAAACGAACCAGTGGGTTTATCGACACGCATCAGCCTCAAGTAAGGCTGTATTCTTTTCGGAAAAGCCTGAACCAGAACTGTTCCGGATAATGCCCTTTGTGCTTTGATAAAAGGAAGTTTTGTCGCAATCAACATTGATCCTTTCCGCAAAAGGAATAATTGCCGGATGCACTGACTTGATAATATGTTCATCTTGCATTAAGTTTATCCCCACTTCATTATGATATCTACAATAACTTTTAATAAAGTAAAATCAAGAAGTTACTTCATCAAATCAACTTGCGACTAGGACTATAATCAATCTAATCGGTATTAATTACAAATTTAAAATGAGGAAAATTTCCATGTTCTCGAGCACCAAAATGCGCAGAAGGCAAAGTACATGAAAAAATAACGATAATATAATCTTGAGAGATTATTACAAAAGTATGTAGTAATAGCAGCAGCAATATCGAAATATTTATTTACCATATTTACAAAATAAAAGACTAAACCTATGCATGGCTCTCAATAATACAATGCAAATATAAACATAATCCAAAAAGCTAACAAAAAACTTGAAAGAACAACGTAGTAAATTCTACACAAGTCATCCCTTGCCTACTTCATACCATTCTCATTTTCTCTCTCCTGATAATAGAGGCTTCGGATTTTAAATAAGATAAAAGCAATATCTGAGGTGCTGAAACAGAAAGCATTCTTGACATTGTGCAATGAACAAAGAAAACATTAACAAAACATACTCCTTAAAGTTTTCCCTGTACTGCTTTCAAATAGTGAAATTATCATATAGTGATATAGTAGATGCAATAAATGATATTCAGACAAAATTCATGTTTGTATGAAAATGGAAAAAGAAATGAATTCTCTATTTTATACGATAATATAGCATTAGAAATATCACATCTCAATTAGACTAAATCAACGAAAATATCACAAACAATAAATTATTTGCAACAAATTATTCATATAAAATATCGCAAGAACGCAAAAGCTGACATAAAAAATGTGAAATGTTACAAAGCTCAAATGCTCTATACAAATTATCTACAAAACGAGTAGTTAAGATAAACCGTATTTTTCGATAAGCTTTTGAACGAGTTTAATATATTGTTCATTGGCTTCTTCGATGGACATACCTATAAATCAATGGATAAGACTACTCCAGCCTTATCAGAATGAATATATAACTGAAGTTTTGATGAAATTTTAATACGAAACTTCCCTAATATATATATATATATATATATATATATAATTTCAACGATATCTCGAAGTTTGAGTGAATGAATATTACTGATTCTTCGTAGGGAGATAGATAAGATAAAACAATTAGTTTTGATGAAAACAGGTTCATTACATAAGTATAAAAAAAAGCCTCAGAAGATCAATTCTAAGCTTGCAATTTGAAGTTGGCAACATTGCTTTCAAAGCAGGATACAGTGTATGAATGTAACAATTATTGACAACCTTTTCTTTTTTGCCAGGCTTCCCACTTGGCTCGAGTTTTGAAGTCGATCATCCAAGGTTTGCTATCAGTATTATCACCCACAACAACCTGCTTATATAATCCATAAAGTTCTAGCAACTCATCATCAGTTGGACGCTCTTTCAACTCCTTGACCTTTGCCACTGCCTCATCGAAATCCATCCACCCTGCAAATCATTTCTTCCCTCCTCACCATCTCACAGCAATAATTCCTTACCACACTGTCAATACTGTCCTCACAAACCCACGCATCCCATACTGCCCGAACTTCATGCGAGACGAATATTTTCATCGCATCACCCAGCAGAGTGTTGTAATTCGGAAGTTCGGATGATTCGAATGGTCTACTTTTAGCAAGATTTGGAACAGTTTGAGGATTAGCATGTTAGTGAATTTGGTTGTGAGTTTTATTGGGGGATGATCTGAACTAGGTCAAAGGTCATTTCTGCTTTCGAAGAGTATTTAGGAATGTTTGGGGGCTACAATAGCGTATAGTACAGATAGTTTCATGCGAGAAGTATCGAGTGTTGGAAGTTTACACCAGAGAGATTAAGTAGGACAATTGATATTACACTACAGGAATTTTACAACAATAAGCAAAGCAAAGGATGAACGTAATATCTCAGGTAGAAGCACCCGAAGAAAAAACTGTGGATCGTGAGAAGGTTACTTCTTATAATTATCGATTTTCCTTATTATTTTTCATTAAATTCCATCTTCGAAATACCGTTCCTTGAAAATTGAAGATTAATTCAATATGAAATCTAGTTTCACTTCTTAATTGGGCACACTAAAGAGTGGAAATTGGTATTACTGTATCCATTTGATTAAAATTAAACGAAAAAACTAGATTATAGTTTTAATTTTCTTCACAATTTTTAATTTTCCATAATTTTATGATTTTATGCATAGCTTTTCATAATTTCAGTTTTTAATTTTTCGTAATTTTACACATAATTTTTCATTTCAGATATGTCCACTTCTATTGCGAATATTTTGTGCTAATGGAAGACATAATCCGTTGTCAGAATATGGACGTGGTAGTACACCAGCTAATGAACTACAGATTTACACTTGGTATATTATGTTATTTAATCTCATCTCATTAGCTTTATCATTTTCGCTAATTTTGTTTATAACTGATCTGACTTTCTTTTTTGCCTGATAGGTTTGTGTTTGTTGAGACATCCCTGTCGAGTTATTCTGGAAAAATGCTCACTAAATCATCATATATTAAGAACATTGTAAATAACCCAACGGTGAGTCAGGAAAATGGCTTATATGTGTCAAAAAATTGGCATAATTCCAGGTTGGATTGCACTCTGAGAGAATTAATGTCATTAATCAAGGAAGTAAATCCAGATGCTCGACGACGTGGTACTACGTTTGATTTTGCAGTCGGTAATATTATTTTGAAAAAATTGGTTATAAATAAAAGAGTAAAGTTTCACAAGTTTAATCGAATTTTTTAAAATGGTCGTAGGGAAAAGGAACAGAACTTAACGAACCTACATCAAGACAGGATTATGTATTCAATGACTTAGTAATTCTGGATTGGTACAGTTCAACTGATTTCTCAGGATTCAATTGTTTCATCTTATTTTCAATAAACAAGTTTTCTTTACTGTAATTACTCGCAGTTTTAGATCGATTTCAATTTCAGTAGCTCCAGACCGCTTCACTCCTCGATATGTGATGAGGGATATCGGCAACACAATGAATGGGCAACGTGGTGTGGACGACAACAAGACGGTATGTTTAATTTTTTGAAGAATTTTAGTTTTTTAATGAAATTTGTCTTTGAAATTTTTTTTTGACTTATTCGCCTAGTTTCAAATTTATCTGATCGATGCAAACTTTCTGAGATAATTTCCCTTCTTCTGACTGATCCAATTATTGTCTTTAAATTCAACTTTTAGAAAAAAAATCTTATTAAATTTGGTTTCGAGTTGATTATTGATTCTTTATGTTTCAAATTTAGGAGATAATATCATTTATTTTCCTGAGATCCTGGATTTTATAACATCTAAAATTTGTATATCTATAAATTTGTGCTTTACATCATTCATCTTACAGTTAGCAAATTGCAAGTTCGAAATTGGTGATTTCATTGATGTGGCAATCACTTTGCCAGGTATTGGACCTGTTGGGCCGATATTGCGACGTAGTGGAGGATTACCAATGCGAGATCGATCCCCAGTACGACGGAGAGTTTACTGAGCTAGCTTTATACTTTGTTATATGTTCTCATTAATAATGCACTCTACATAATGATCTGCTTTTGTTGAAGAATGCAATAGTTTTATACCTATTGCTTATGAAAACTGATGAATTTTTGAGTAATGCAGAACAAAATTCCAGTTTTACACAATTATTTAGCTTACTTACATGATTAGCTGTCATGTTTAAATACTTATAATTAGAAACTAATATCTCAAACGAAATTCAAACCATGCAATTTTTGTAACCGAATCTGATAAGAGAGTCCACCGATCAACCCTTGAGTGAAAAAATTTTATAAAGTTGATTAGCACTGTTAATTTTTGGTTTTAATTTTTGATGAATTTCATCACTATGGCATTGTTGTGCTCATTCAATTCAATGTTATACCTTACTGTAAATTTATCATTTTGCTACTTGCAACATCAATACGAAGCCTATACTCGAAAATCATGAAATTTATTAATAAAAAATTTCATGTTTTTAAATGCATTTGAATTCATTTGAAGATAGGATAATCTACTGAAATGGTGGAGCATCATTCGTCTTTCAATATAAAGCTTGAAATTATTTTGGTTTATTTTTAAAATGTGGCTAAGTTGGACGGCTGTTTTTGTATTATATCTGCCAAGTACTGTCGAGGCTACATGTTCCATGAGGAATTTGCCTAAATTTGAAGGGTATTTCTGAGCATGTTATGTTTCGTGATAGATGTGGCATCTTGTGAAATCTTGATGGTCTATGAAATATTAGGGAAGAAATATCTTATGTTATGTAAATTTGTTCAATGTAGTCATGGAGATCTCAATCATGAAAGAACATCAATTTTAGTGAATATATTCATTATTTGCTGTCATGGGATTGTAAACTGACGGTAACACGAAACTGGGGTGGCAGTTCTTTGCGAGAGTTTAGAATTGTCTCGGATAGATCGAATATTTGTAAATCAGATGGAACAGGCAATCCAATACATTATGTACAAGTCCATCCTGGAACACATCGACTTCCATTTCTGGTATTCATTATTCATTTTCACAAGGAAAATGGCACTAATACGAATTTGTGGAGGGTAGTAAGGTAAATTTTGTTCTTCAAATCATAAGAAAGGAATGAAATCTTTCGACTCAAGAAATGGATTTTAATAATTTCTGTTTTCCGGATCGTCTTGAAAATTAAAATCAATTGAATTGCCAGTAAGTTTATGTTATGTTGAGAAATTTTAGAATAAATATTACTGAAATTACTTACCAGAAGCGCTTACGTCTCACAATTCTTGACAGTATTCGCGCCGAATATTCAACCCTTTATACAGACTATCCGCTCCGAACTTGTGCTTACCATACAGTAAGCAGCATTTACTGCTTCTGGCAAAAAGGTGTCGAACAATGGGCACAGCTATATAATAGATCCGGATATAGAACAGCTTTGGAATACAGGTTTCTTCTAATACTGCAGTTTGAACTTCAATAATTATGTAACAATTATGGTTGGAAATAGGGCTAACAGTTTACCAGTAAAATATTGAATCTTACATGCATTCTTCTTGAAAAAGAAATAAATGAGACTTACTCATTCCTTTTCCCATAACTTCCAGAAATTTAGCAGTTTCAAGTTCATAGACTTGATGATGTTAGGGAATTCAGTTTGTAGAGCAGCTAGTGAAGCATTTTATTTGGAAGGACATCCGATTTTCGGTGGGATCATAGGAAGTTTGTCTGGATCTGTTCCTCGTGTGCTTTCGTTTAATTACAAAGTACCAGGCTGGTTATTCGAGACGCCAGTGTTGACAAATTTGACAGTGCCGGGACGACGGATTCAAGAAATGCGCAAGATTGGGAAGGTATTTAAAATTGCTTGTTTTAGAGATATCATTCAACATCTTGAAATGGAAAGTCAATATGAATGACTGCTTGCCAGTCCTATTTTTATTTTATCAAGAATGCTTCCGTTAACATCTTTTTTCCTTCTCTATTGTATAATTATATATTTGTCAGCATTCAGAAATCCTATTAATCACCTGCTAAAAAAAGATTAAATGAAAACTGGATAATGAAATTCAACTTAATCAGAAGTTATTAATTGAAAAGTTCAATGAATATTTAAAAATCTAAAAAGATGTAGGGATTCCGCTGGATTCCTATCGTTGCTATCACATTAGACGACTGATTCCATTCATAAATTTATTCTTCTGAAAGATTCATAATAGTGTTTGAAATTTTAAATAAATCATTAAAATATTTCCCGCATCAGAAGGAAGTGTTGGGGATTTTCATGATGCTTTATACTGGAATTCATTTTAATGAACTTGTTCTTAACTTCTGTTAAAAATTTGTTTGATTACAATTTTTGATCAGGTAGAAGGTAAACTGGGGCAAGTAGCTGCGATGAGTGTCCAATCGTTTATTATTAGTGATTGTCGTAATTCTATGTGTGAATATCGGTATAATTCATTGGGTCAGGTCAGTTCGTTATTTAATTTAATTCCAATAAGTCGAAATTTTTTAACTGAAAAGATTGGAATTCTAAGTCTCACAATCTTTCTTGTATTTTTCACCACGTCTATTGTGCTCTATAGCTTTTTATATATCGTTTCCCAATAAATTAATTAGATTCATCAAAATTTTTCCTCTCAATGTGTGTATACAACAAGTATTTTTCATATATTTAAAATATCTCGTTGTCAGACGTAGCTTCAGTTAAGTAACACTTTTGAATGATGAAACTGAACATTGAACTGGACCAGTTTTGGTCTTTTTTGATACATATTATATAACGAATTTGTCACGCTAGTTTTAATTACTTAAGATTAACCAATTATTAGTTGATGATAACTTTAATATTAAAATATTTTAATGTATAAAAAGAATTTGATGGGCTTTTCTCGTAACAAAAGACTAATATTTGGAATAGTAATTCTAATAGTGCTCATGCAAATCCTTGTATGTGAGGAAAAACTTGAATCATTCATTAAAAGATAACTGAAATAAAGTCAAGTTGAAATTATAAATTCGGTTAGTATCAGATTGCTAAGGCAACCACAACGTGTGTCTTCACATCACCGTTTGATGCTGTTTCGGGTGTATTCGAAATGCCTTCTCTACAACCGGAATTAGAAGTGTCTCCATCCCTGCAAACCATCAAACCGTTGTTATCATCGCTGATTGAGAAAAAACGGAAGGACATCGAAATTATACAGTGGACGGAATACTGCATGGTGGTTATTTATGCTTTCACGATCGCATTAGTGTTCATCATAAAACTTCTGATCGAAGTTTGTATCTTGATTCTTCATCCCGATGACATTCCCATTTTCGAACAGTACTTCACAACAGTTTACAAATGTTTGTTCTTCGGACTAGCTGCAGGTTATTTTCTCGTACTTTTGCAATTTACTTCTAATCACAGAGCCATGTGAACACTTTATGATAATTGAAATACTTCTTATGAATGGTTAATCAAGTTATAAAACAAGTTGGTGATTTTAAAATATGCATAAATTTAATCTTGATAGAGAGATTTTCCTAATATTCTAGATGTCCTTGATATCCGAAATTTCAGCCATAAAATTTCTTTAAAACTTTTCAGAAAACTTACGAATAAGTTAGCTTTGTGGAAGCTTCAAGATCCGACTTAAATATAGGCTTAATTGCTATTTATAATTGCTGATTTTTTTTTTTTTTTTTTTCGAATGAAAGGGATTTTTACAAAAGACATTTTCAAATTCTGAAAGAACTGATTCTGTTTTCTGATTTTGTCTTGGTTTCCATTAGAATTTTATATGGTATGGATTGCAAGTAATAGTATCGAATATTTCAAGCATTATATCGCTGTGATACAACTTCAGCATACTGATAAGAACAACAATGATCATCCGCACTATTGATTCTTGAAATTTAGCCAAAATTTGAATTACTCGCTTTTTCAAGAGGAGATTGTGTTGAAAAAAAACTTTTTTGTTGCAGACTATATTAAAGCTTAAATCAAACGGTTCTTTCGTGTTATCATCTTCGTTAACAATGCGCAAGATAATGATAACAGAGCAATATATATTTGTTACTCTCGAGAAGTCGTGTTCTCATTGATACTTCCTATACCCAATACATCAATTCGATGACCACAGTTTCCACACTCTCAATAGTGGCACTTGCAAACATAACCTGATCTTATCTTCAATTGCGATCTGAGGATATCGCAATTTTAACATTATGGAAACGAACGGTAGTTGCAACTTAATAGCTTTAAAATGACCAAGAAATCACAGTTATGTCTGTTATAGTTTTCCATTTCGATGAAGATTAAATGTTAAGTTCGAACTATTAATCAATAAATGATACAACAGAATTGCTTGGTGATAGCATCATGAATCTTTTTAAGAAAAACAATACTTGCCTATGTGCCCAATTTATAGTTGATGATTCCACTGGGGTGTTCAGACAACTAATCGAATGATTTTGATCATAGGTATTGGAGATTGAGAATTTTGTTTGTAAAATATATGCATATTAGAAAGAAGAAGACAGTTTAGATGAGAGATTGATTTCTACTCAGATCATGTCCCTATTATATTCTGCAAAAGCGCAACTGTCGCAGTTTTTTCACGGATATTTTTGGGTAAAGAAACATGAAATGTATCAAAATATTCCAGAAGTGGCATGTATGATTACTGTAAATTTATAGAATAAATTGGGAAGCAGAGAGCAAGCAGTTCAGGAGAGTATAATCATTTCAGATTAGAAACAGAGATAGGCTGGAGATGGAAAGGAAAGGTATTCATCTAACTTTCAGAATGGGTATCTTTGATCTTTCGGGTGACTTCTATCGGTGTCAACCATCCTCCTCCATTCATCTTCAGTAACTCTCTTCGAAATCCTCTAAATTCGTTCTCTCCAGCAGTTTCTGTTTGTTATTCTCCCCCGTCTATTCTTAGTTATTTTTTTTTCACTTCACATATCAAATCCTATATGTATGTCACCAGCACCATCTCTTCTTCAAAACCTCTTTCATTCTTTACTTCCCTTCAATTCATGTCTTTGTTTTCTTTCCCAAACTAGCTACCGTAACCGTGGGGATGAACTTTGTCCTTTCTGAAATCAAATCATCTCTCTGTCCTCGGTATTAAATTATCTTTAAGAACCATTTCCAATTACCTCTATATCATCATGCATCTCTCCATTTCTCACGGAGACTAGCTTTGCCTCTTTTTTCAGATCTATCCATTACTGTAATCTGTTCTTCTTTGAAGCCTTAAGTTGCTCACATGGCGCAACAAGGAAGAAGGTAAGTTCAGTGTACTACTCACTCTTACCAACCGCAAACATCTTTGATCCTTAAAGCTCACATCATGATAACATCAATGCATTGATGGATTGATGTGCTAAATTTTTGATCATGAAGTTCGAACAGACTGAACAGTGCATGTCATCAATAAAAAATGACGGTTTATTTCCCAAAAGAAAGTTTTGAATCCGAATCCGATGATAAAGTGATAAGAGTGATCGAAACGAATATGATAAATTTATTGAGATATTCAAGAGGTAATCGACAGACTTTTATTGGGTAAGGTTTGCGATATGTAACGCAAAGGCACGCACAACGCACGCTTCTGCCATTAATTTGAAAAGTGAATTTATCTTTCAAATAAAAATTCTGAAGAACAGAAGCAAATATTGGATAAATAAAATAAAAATTAGTATTCAAATTAGTATTTTTATTTGCTTTCATTATTAATATTCATGTCAAGAATACTAATTAATTAACCAGTAGGTCAACTAATTAATTAACCAGTAGGTCAAAACGACCTCTTCTTGTGCTAAATTAAAGCACATTGCTAGCAAAGCACATTGCTCCAAACCGAAATAAATTGAAGTTTTTCACAAGCTTCTTCTGTACATCTCTTCATTTCCCACTACTGATGCACCAGGAAATTTATCGTCAAGTCCGGAGAAAAAACAACTATGTTTGAGATAAAGAAACACTTCAAGGAAAGATGATTGTTCAATCATTTGATTCAATGAAAGAACGAAATTCAAATTTAGAAACACTTCCAGGAAGGATAAAAATTTTGACAGTGTTCATCTCAATTTCTTTGACAAATCAAGTTTGGTTTTTGCATCATCAGCATTTCGTGAACTTTGCAGCGTGTTTTGCGTGTCCGAAATATTAGAATTTGTGCGGCAGCGAAGATGAGAAAACAGACCGTGAAATGTCATATGCTATGATTGTTAAGTATTATTGCTTTCTGAAAAAGAAATATGTTTTGAAAATGATTTTATTTAGACTGAAACAGTCCCACATTGTTTAGTTCCATATCAATGAACCGTCACGTGCAGAAAACTAGAAAGTAGGAGCAGAATGAAGTTCATTCGGTTCATCCTGCTCATTTTGCAGAAGTTTTTTAAGAAGAAATCTGAGTATGATCGTGACTATTTGGAAAGGAACGCTAAATTTTTTTGGCTTCGTCATTTCTATTTTAATGTTATGACCAAGTTCTCACAGAATTGTTATATTTCTTTAGGATGGAAGAAAGTGCGAAGCGAAATGACACTTGCAGGAATGACAAACTTTGACCTGAATTGCGATTTGAATGTGCTTTAAATAGATCTTTTGAGATTTAAAAAGTGATGCATGGAATTATCAGTACACTTTCCGACCTTTTTGCTATTATCACTAGCATCATTTTCATTTATAAGGGTGAAAATATCCTATCAATTAAATCCAGTCAGATGACTGAAATCAGTTTATTTATCAGGTCAGGGCTAAAATTTCGTACAAGTTGCAGTCACTAATGCGATCTCACTGAAAGTTCGAATTCAGGTTTAATTCGTGTGAAATTCAGGTTTAACTGATAACAAACGAGCCAGTGCATGAGGATAAAGATGGCACCAAGATGTTTTTCAGTACAAGCAACTGAAAGAAAGCAAAGGGTCATTATCATCCGTTCACTATTAGCCAATGTCACTACTCTCGAGGATTTTGGCACGTGAAATCATCATTAGTCAGTGTCCACTACTCTCGAGGTCACTTGATGACCTCTCACCCCTCGTTCACATACAGTATTTATAATCATTACTCCGCTCACACACAGAGACTATTCGCCAGACTCCTTTGGCCACTTCCCATCCATGGACATTTTTGGATGTAAGAGTGATTGCGTGGGTAGCTGTATCACTCACCCACCCTCTGTCTCTGATAAGAAGGGAAGAAAAACACCGATATAGCAGTATTAGGTAAACTTTTCAAGACAAATCATCATTATAACTGTTGTGGGTCGCTTCTAGCATATATTTAAATGCTCTCTTAACAACTGTATGCCTGTCTGTCTCTCCCAGTACACCAACTATATGCCCTTTACTCTCTCTTGATACCGGCATGTTTTCCTTCCCTCTTCCTCAATAAATGACATTCTCCTGCTCCCTTCTCTGAGACGGTCCCTTATTTTCGCATCGTTGTGTGCATTCCCCACTTCTCCTCACCATTTCTCGTTATTGACCCAATCTCTTTATTCTCTGTCATCTCCCATATCAGTTGGATGTATCGTTTTCTTCTACTTCCTCATCTCTTCAAAAAGTGCGCTTTCTCCACATTCTGCATATAATCTATTATGCGTTCCCTCGTGATTCTTGATGACTGTTTCATTTTGTGATTGTCTTGTGGTTTGTACTTTCTCTATATCCAATATTATTTCGCATGTAAAATGTCTGATTCTCCGCGTAATGGGCACTGTCTACAAATCATCGACTCTATCGGAGAGCAGTCTCCACCCCCCCGGCAGTGTATTTTCTCGCGAGCTGCTCAGTGTTCAACGCTGCTGTCTCCTCTACCGCTGCCGCCTGCCCTCTCCCTCTTTACACTTCCTTTATACATTCATTTATTGTTGTGTGTGTGTGTGTACATACGTTATATATATGCGTGTGTGTGTGTGTGTGCTATTGTACACAGATGTGGGTGCATCGCCCCCTTTTCCCCCTGATAAATTGACGTGTGTGTGTGTGTGTCCGACACACACACACACACCCATACACACACATGTACACACACTTCACTCGTCAACTTCACTTATATGTTGTTTTTCTCATTTATTATATTCCATTCCATCTATATTTTGAGTATTTGTTTAGCGTCACCTTGAATGAATGAATGGACAGACAGACATAGACAGACACGAACTCGCCAAGCTGTACTCATTTCCAAAGCAACCAGAAGGATCTCTTTCCCGCCTTACGAACGCACCTGTTCTGCGGTAGAGGTCACGATCAGGCATGCTGCCTGACCTCTGTCGCAAGACAAGAATGAGATTCGCATTTCATGCAGGTCAGTCGATGCACTCCTTCACACTTGACCTCCGCTCTCCCTCTCTCCTCTCTCCCAACCACTGCCACTACAATGCATCCCTTGCACTCATACAGCCTCTGATAACATGCAAAAGGCGTCCAAATTTAACTTATATAATTCAATTTGCATCTTTGGATAATACAGACATACACACACATACACACACTTATCCGTCTATCTATCAGTGCCTCGTGGGATACGGTAGGAAGGAAGTTGGATTTGAAATGGTGAAAGAGAGCCTTATAAGGATGGCAAGGTGTACTGTAAGTAGTGAACCGTGAAAGTGAATACTGATATAGCCATGACTTGTCCCGTGAACCGTATATCATTCCTTCCAAAGGAATTTACGGTATTCATTATCATTAGTTTTATCTGCATATATTCGTTAACTTGAATTGCAAGAGTAGAGATGCATATACCGATTATTCATTTCCAAGCACTGTTGATTTAATGTATGTAACGATAGATAGGTACCTGCAAGAACGTCATTCATATACATTCTGCATTAGTGATGTTTACTGCTCCACCACTGTTGCTGCATGAGCTTACTGCATCTTTGCAAGCAGTAGGAATAAAGCTCGCTCTGCAGTTATTTGAATCGTGTCAAGATGAACATTTTCCCGCTTTCAGTATATCCGTGTGACAATGAATCAGAATCTGGTGCCAGCTTATTTTCAAACTGGAAATATATCCAACTCTGCTCCACAACAGGTCTCATTTTTTAGTATCCATTTTGCAAAGCAGATTTTTACAAATATTCCGAACTGGGAGTTATATGCGCCTTCTACGAGCGATTTCCTGAGGCACTCATAGATCGTGTTAGGATGTCACTTTTCATGTGATTCACTGCCGAGTGAGTCAAAATAAAAAATGTTTTCTTTTTGACTTCAGATGTTTGATTTTTGTTCAGGTCGAACACGTAGTAATCGGCGATCGTGTCAGCATGCTGAAAGATGAAACGAAATCAGCGATGCAGGTAATGTGAGGCTAAGAGAGGGAAATTACATGACAATTCCCCTTTTCCTTATTGCCGTCCCTTAATTTGGTCAGGTATAAATGCTTATCTACCAAATAATGTGACCGTGTGTAGGGACACTCACGCCATGATGATATGTGGCATCGAGGAACACTTAATACGTCAACACGTCAAAATGACACATGGAATTGAAGAACACTTGAGGTGGCGTGTGACGTCCATGCGTCTTGTATGGAAATTGAGCATAACTTTCGTTCTTCGTTTACTTGATGAAATGCAGATGTGGTTAGCATTCTTCAAGCAAAATTTTAGTAATGCTTAGATGAGTTTTACTAATCGTTCGTATCGAGTTTATAATTCTTTGTCTCCTTACTGTAATGTTTAATTGCAGCTACAAGCATCAGCACCCACGGGTATGACTATTCATCCGGCTGGTACAAACTTCTTCCAGACGACATCCGGTACCCCATTTACGACAACAAGTAGTGGTCCCGTTTTTCACAGTTCTACTACAGCAGCGACATTTCTGCCCAATTCGGTGAGACGTTTGCGATTCACCGATCATAATGTACTCTTCATTGTTTGCATTTATTACATCCATCAGACAAACCGAAAACTTCTCACATATTTGAGAGGCGAGTTTTAGGTTCGTGATATATTTTTTTTATTATTCTTTACGAAAATTGTAATATTTTCTAGATTCAAAACGTCCAGATTCAACCAAACACTGCAGCCACGCTTAATGGACAACAAACACAGCAGGTGCGCCTTGTACAAGCAATCAATCCTACACCGGCCGTCAATGTCACATCTTCTCAACAGCAAGGCGCTACAGTCCTTACTGGTAAGAAATTTAATGCTAATTAGATGTAGGTACAAATTCTAATTACATTATTATTCATAAAGAATGAACGTCTTGAGAAAAGCCGTTGCATGGTCGGTTCGGCATTTGATATTAAATAATTTATGTCCTAAATAATTAACGATTTTAAATTTAGCAATCGTGAACATTTCTGTACCTTTCGTCTCTATGACTTTGAAGAGACAAAAATGAAATCATTAATTTTGTAAAAAAAAATATTCAATTTAAATAGCAATATTGTATATATATATATACAATATTGTCGGTGTCTATTGCACTTCAAGTGATATTATTCACTCTTTTGCTATCCCTAAGCATTTTAAGATGGATGCTTGAATGGGTTGTTAACTGAGGTGACTTGTAATTTTTCTTGTTTTGATATGTTTCATGACCAGTGCTCTGGAATTTGTAGTGCTAGTCATAGGTTTATGCTTATTGTACTAGAATTGACTTCTTTGGATTGTTGAAAGAGATGATCTCTTAGTTATTTATCAAATTAAAATTTTCTAGTTTAATTGTTTATGTAAAAATATTTAGTTGTGATCTAAAAGATTTAAAAATTTTATTTTTCTTAGTTTAATTAATTATATATATATATATATATATATATATAATTTCAACAATAATAGTGATTTTCAGCAATAGGTACATTATAGATTATATTTGCTCAAGAAGAATTATGTTTATCAGTTTAATCTTTCATATGTTGAGCTAAATTAAAATCACATTTTACTCTTTATTTACAGTTGTAACGGCACAGAATCCAAATGGTACAACTATGCAAATTCTTCAGCCGCAAGGTGCTGAAACAGATGAGCGGCGTATTGCTGCTATACTGGATTCATATTTCATTGAACAACAGGCTCCAACAACATCGGTAGTTGCACCCATCACAACAGCTGCTGTAGCTGTCGCGACGCCGGCTCCATATCCGTCACCTGCCAGTATTGTTGCAAAGTAAGTCATGTAATTTATGGTATACTTTATTGAACATAATAGGAATATAATCCTGCAGCGCGCAATAAAATCTCTGAAAAAATGAAATGCGTGTAACCTGCAGCAGCACTTGATAATGTCTTCTGAAGGTCTAGATGTTTTGTTTTGAAGAGTTGTGT
This sequence comes from Onchocerca flexuosa, assembly GCA_002249935.1. Lineage (NCBI taxonomy): Eukaryota > Metazoa > Nematoda > Chromadorea > Rhabditida > Onchocercidae > Onchocerca > Onchocerca flexuosa. Next base: position 1,060,845 of record KZ269980.1, on the reverse strand, counting down.
ATGCGAAACTTTAAATGATCGATTTTTTATATTTATCTGATTTCAGATATACACGTGGGAAAGGTACAACGCAAGAAAAGAAGGAAAAGGACGAAGCAAAACGAGCTAAACAAGCGGAGGCAGCACGCTTGCGATATCACCGATTAAGTGCTGAGGAAAAAAGGGCGTTGAATATCAAACGAACAATGGCGCAGAAACGCAAAAGACAGCGTGAAAAAGAACTTGAAGAACTCGAAAATCTATTACGACAAACAAATGATATACAAGAGGTTATGCTGTTCTTAATTAAAGGCCTGTGTCTGGAAAAGTAATTTGAGTTCGGAAATTTTTAGCTTTATATTTCAGGATCCGGATATTAATGAACAATTACGTGAGAAACGAATGCGAGCGCGTTGGGCTGAAGCAGCACGTTCACGTTATCAACGTATGTCATCAGAAGAACGCCGAGCACATAACAATCGTAGACGAATGAGACAAATCGCTGCAACGGAAGGATTAAAGGGGCCTGACGGACAGCCCGTAATGTTCCAATTGAGTTTACTTAGATTTGGCCAATTTTTTAATATGATTTCCTTATTACTCTTTCATATTATTTCACAATAAATATTGATATTATTTTGGAGAAATGAATCTGCTTTTTCAGGATGAAGAAGCAATTAAGAGGCATATCAAGGAACAAAATGCGAAGAAGGCTGAAGCTGCCAGACTTCGCTATCATCGAATGACCGAGGAAGAAAAGAGGGCTTATAATCAGAGAAGGTTAGTTATTGTTTTGTATTCTGATTTTAATATTAATCTTTTATTTACGTTAATCTTTCGAAATATTTTAAAATATTTGGAATATATTTATTTATTTATTTATTAGTTTAGAACGGAAGCATTTCGGCGGCGACGAATGGAAGAGGAAATGTTGCTTGCAATGCCGATTGGGCGAATTAATGGTGAAGCTTTAGATCGAGCACAACAGATCGTTGTTCGAAATGCGAAACGAGCAGAAGCTGCTAGGCTGAGGTGTTGTGTGTGTTAATTCGATATGAATTTTGTTCAGGCTAAAAGAAAAACACCATTGTTCAGACAAAAAAAAAAAACACTACTTTCTTTTCTTTCTTCAGAATTATAATTCAAATCATTAAGCAAGAATTTCAGATATCAAAGAATGACTCCTGAGCAAAGGAAAGCTTATAACCAAAAACGATATACACCAAAACGAAAACGACTTGAAAATACTGATGATAGTGAAAGTATTGCAAACCGTGGTCGAAAACGTAATCAAGAAGAACAGTTTGATGCACTTTCAACTTTGGAGCGAGATGTCATCAAGAGGACACAGCAGGTATTTCCTTTTTCTCTTGATGAGTATTAGTAGTAGCTTTTTTGAATGAATAAAAATTGTAGAAATGTTGAAAAATTTCATACGAATGTCCTATCAGGGTTAATTTGTCTAAATTTACAGAAATTTTTTATTGCTTTGTTTGCGATATAAAATGATCGAAATTTAAAGCTTTTTGATTAGATCATAATAGACAGCATTAATAGTTTTAAATATGATTAAAGTTGAGGTTCAGTTTAAATAATTTTCTGTGTCTTACGAGTTTTTTAGCTCTGAGAAATCATAGTTTTAGGCTCATCAAGCTTTGATGCGCCAACGAGGCACATCCTCAGCGAATACTCCTACTGGTGCTTATTTAACAGCGCATGTTGTTCAGCAGTCTCAAGCCAATATAACTACAGTTCTACCAAATACAGCAATAATTCCTAATAATGGCGGTGTATTGCCGGGTGGTACTGTGCTGACTGCACAGATTCAACCATCACAGATTCAAACCGCTTCTATCCAGGCACAGCAAGTGCAGTCACAGCAGCCAAATCGGTCTATGCAACAACAGACAATGACACAAATTCCACAACAAGTTCAGGTATTTGATGGAAATGAATGTTTGTTCATTTCGATGGTGAGAATTGTGACATAGTTAATTCTTGGTTGGTACAGTGCTAAATTTTACTTGATTGGATGATTTTACGTAGCTTAATTTGCATTTTATTTTGCTCTTTTTATCGGCTGTTATAACCGAATTTCAAAAATTTTTGAATGTAACGAAAAATAAGATGAATTATAATAAATCAGAAACTAGTTTTTCTATGCATGATAAATCCATTAATAATTATAGAAAATGGAAGACATGACGATGATTTATGAACTCTCTTCATCATCAAAATTATATGAGAATAGAAGTATAAATAGTTTAACCAAAGAAAATGCTGTTTTTCATTGAATCTTTTGGAAGCATTTTCTTTAATTCTTCTTTGCATTTTTTATCAAAGTAGTGCAATTTCAGGTACAACAAATTCATCCCCAACAAATGCAAAATCAGTCTTCACAACAGCAACAACAACAACAGATTCAATATACTGTAAGCCCAAGCGGACAAATGATGGTTGGGCAACATATGCAACAACAATTACTTGCACCATATGCGACAGTGCCTCCAAGAGCCTAAGTAATTTTTTGTTCTAGGAACTCCAGCATAGTAAATGACACTACAGCTCAGTTTTTGGGATATGATACATTTTTTCTATTATTCAGTTAATATTTTTGGTGCCAGGAACCTAATTAATATTAAAATCTTTTATAAATAATAATGCAAGAGTACTATTTCTACTTTATTTCAGCTTTTTGATGAAAATAGTGAGTGAATTGTTACTTCTTAGTAGAAAAAGGATTTCTGCATTATATTCATAAAATAATTCGTTTTGAATATCATTCGATATATATGCAATTTGTGATGTCGAATGTTCTCTATTCACTTCTTTTTCTTGCACTGTTCTATTAAATCATTAAAATTTATATTTCAAACATAAGTTCTCTGTTTTCAAGATATTTTATAGGCTTTGAGCCAGGTTCCTGTGCTCCAGACGTCTTTTCTACCTGTATGTGAATGTCAAATCAAATTCTATCGATATATGTAATAAGGTAAATGTCGGCACCACTGCTGTCACACGATACATAGTGAAGAGAAAGAATTAATTTCGGATGTGAATTGCAAAGAGTAAAAGACGTGAATGGTGCAAATGAACTTGGCATAGATGTGTCAAGTTTTTTTCTTAATGCTGCTGATCACTGCTGTAAAAAAAAGTCATATAAATATTCTTTTTTGTTTTGAGAATAAATGAACTTTGTAACAGTGATGGGATGGATTAAATTTATTGCTGATGTCATAAATATGTATTGGAATGCATGGCCTTGCAGTAATGTTCATGTCGAATGTACTCTCAGGTTTTCTTTTCTGCTCTTTTGTTTTATATTATGCAGTAATAATTTGGGTTCTGTCATTCCGTGTCTAAGCTAGCACCATCTTTTTCATTTGGTTCTGGAGTTTTATTCTTCACAGAGCTTCTGTTACGTAATTTAGCTCCAGAAATTCATTGCTTTAGTTTCACGTTCCTTTTCCTTTGAAATTTCGAATAATTAGTTTCATTCTCATTTAAGTTCATTAATCCTACTATTGTTAACAAATTCGCATCAGTGCGTAAATATTTCTGGATTTTTATTCAGTTTTGACATCTTGAATATATAGTAATCAGAACAATTTTTATGTTTTCAGAATATTATTTCTCTAGTTTTTTTCTCATAGGATCCTGGAGTTTTATTAGTTTGAAATTTGAAATTTGGGAAGAAGTCGCTGCTCCGATTTTTTAAAAATGTTTTGAGATACTGGTAGTTGTGGAATACGAATTCTTTGAAAATGCAGTGTCTTCTCAGAACTGAAAAGGAAGAATTTGTTATTTAATTTTACCCAACTTATATATATATATATATAAATTTTTTCGGAGCATTCAAATTTTCATCAATTGTTCACTGATTTTTTATTTTAATTACCGATTCATTGAATAAACTTTTGATCTCGCGGAAATTAATTCTGTGAACCATGCAATTTGCTTAAGACAAGCATTTTGTTACTTTTTTCTTGAGTTAAAATTATTAAATCAATTTCCTACATTTTCAAATATTGTTCCATGTTCTCATGTATTGTCAAAACGGAGAAAAATTTTAGATATCGAATAATGGAAATTTCGAGAGAATGGATTATGTTTGTTTTAAATGTTCATTTCAGGATTCGTTTTACCAGGCATTGGCTGTTAGTGAGAATTTGAACAGTATATCCGTGTTGTAATATCTATTGATAGAAACACTGCAGTGGCTTATGCTACCTTTCCCTGAGTAAAATGAGCCAACGCGCATTTTTCTCAACCGCAGGTTCGGAAATTATGGGGCAGTCACAAATTCTTGATGGTTTGTTCATTTCACTTTATTCAGTTTCAGTTAAGTTCAGTTGATAATTCTGATGTCTTTAAAAAGAATTGTTTTGAGAGAATGAAATTACAGGCTTACCTACAACTAATATAGGTCCTGCTGTGACATCCGTGCAGTTTCAATCATCTGGTTGTTCAACTTCGGTTCTATATCAATCCACCGTGACACCAACGTTTTACACTTCAACTGGATCTCCATTTCATAGTACTGGAGCATTTCTACCTCCAGCTGTCGAGGATCGCAAAGAATATGTATGTTCTCAAATCATTCTTCAACATAAATGTTTTTCGATTTTTATATTTTTCAAGTTTCAAAGATTCAGTTTATTTAGGTGGCTGTGTTACCAGCTGGTGTTCAAATAAACGATGCTTCGGGCCTAATACCAGCAAGTGGGAGAGGCACTCTTGCATCCGTAGGAACAGTTGACACTGCCAGTTCAGTTGCTCAGCTTACCGCAGTCCCACTTTCTCATGTACAATTGGCACCTGTACAAGTAAGTCTTGTACTTTCTCAATAGAATACAAGAACTACTCTTGATCACTAGAACCAATTGCTTTCTGATTGTTTCATCCAAAACTATTCAAATTTGAATGGGATCACATAAAATGCAAAAATTTCTTAATTTTTGATCTGATTTGGGATTACTTGAATTTTTCACGTAATTGTTGACATGGCTATTAATAATGCGTCTTAGCTGGCTAATGATGGACAATCAAACACTCAACAGCAAATAATATATGAACATTACTATGTTGATCAGCAGCATCCATCAACGTCGGCAACAATCAGTGCAAATTCACGCAGTCTTCTATCCGAAACCACATCATCTGGAGCTGAAAATGGCAAGTAAGTCAAACGAGCAGATTTTATTAACATTTTATATTGCAAAAAAGTTTAGTTTTTACCAAAATTATACTATTATCGTTCCATTTCCAAGTGTATTGCAGAAATATCGACTTTTAGATTTATTGATCTTGCAGAGATTTTGCAAATAAAAGTGGTAGTAGCGAGACATGTTCATTGAGTGAATCCGACAGTGCTGCTGTACTACAACTAAAACGGCAAAAACAAGCGGATGCGGCACGCCAAAGGTATCAACGAATGACTCTTGAAGAGCGAAAGGAAGTAAATCAGAAACGAACTGAGGCACAGAAACGTAAACGTCAAAAAGATAAAGAAGTAAAAATTTTTGGAAGTTGAGCATTTTTAAACTATATATATATATATATATTTGTGAATAATAGTTGCATAGCTTTAGCTTTTATATACTTTATATACTTTAGCTGGAGGAATTGGAATCTTTATTGCGACAATCGAAAGATATCGAAGATGATCCGGCAATAAATGAACAATTAAGGGAAAAACGAATACGTGCTCGGCGTGCGGAGGCCGCTAGATTGCGTTATCAAAGGATGAGTTCGGAAGAAAGACGTGCTTACAATCAGAGAAGACGTTTTCGACAGCTTGGCATTCAAGGTGGTGATGCTATATTTGCTGCTTTGTTCTTGGTTGTTTTTTCGTGATTAGTGATTAAGAAGGATGTTGGTTTAGAGGCAGATTCGAAGGACCATGAAATATTTATTCTTTGAGCGTGTTTTGCATGACGTTAAGTTCAGTAGTAACAAATAAGCAAATCCTTCCATTTTCAAAACTGAAAATTTATATATTTGAGAAGCAACTGCTTGTTTTTTATTTCTTTTCTATAATTTCTTCCTTGCTCTTTTTATCATGTTATTAATTAGCGTGGCAGAGAAGTTAATTTTTGATGTCATTATTTAGACTAAATTAAGAAGTTTAGAAATTGTTCTATTAATTTCTTTCCATATAAGATAACTCATTTCTTAGCAAAATACATAGATTTTCATAAATCTAGTCCTATCGCTAACTACTGCATTTTATGTAAAAATTGATGCTTGTTTACAGTGGTACTGAAATGAAGAATCAATAAAGTGTTCAGATGTTAAAAGTTTTGCTATTCAATTACTGGTTGACAAAACCACTTAATGCTTATTAATTTATTGGCAAATTTTGGCAAATTTTTATGTTCAGTGATTTGTTGTATGACAGAATGTTTATTTTAAGGTGCAAAGAAGAACGGCATGGATGAAGAAAAGTTGCGACAGCATATCATCGAACAAAATGCTAAAAAAGCCGAAGCAGCAAGATTGCGTTATCATCGAATGACTGATGAAGAGAAACGTCAGTACAATCAAAGGCGGTAACTTTTCTATAAGTTTCGCAAGGCATTTTAAAAGTAGTGCATGAAAGGCTAAAAGTTCAGTCAGCAGATTTCAGGATTTATGGTAGAAGTTGCGAAAATTGCAACTTTCGCCTCAAGCAAGATTAAATATTATAAATGGTTTCTTAAATTGATGCATATATCGATCAAGTAATGTCGTTCCGATTATGCTATCTGTCGGGAAATTTCTCGCATTACACAGTTCATAATTTTCGTGGTTTTAACGATATTGGTCCTCTAAGTATTAGATTTTTCACTGTAAATGATATCTTAATTTTAGCACGGAAGCGTTTCGTCGCAGACGTATCGAAGAAGAAATATTACTGTCGACTCCAGCAGGTCGTATAAGTGCGGAGGCTCTTAACAGAGCACAGCAAATCATGTTACGTAATGCTAAACGAGCAGAAGCTGCTCGATTACGGTATATATTTTTGCTTTTCCAAATTCTGAAAATTTCCGATTTCATATAATTTTATTTCATCTTTTTGTCAAGTTTGAGTGTTTTGCTAAATCAGTTTAAGTGCACATCTATTTAATTAGTTGACAGTGAGCATCAGAGCTGATGTGCTTTTGTCTGTTATAAGAAGAATATCTGTGTACTTACAAATTAAAAATGCAAATGCACTTACCAACTTCTTCCGAAAGCCATGAACTGATAATTAAGCCATCATATATTTTTCGATATATTTTAAGTTGTCGCTTCTAGTAATGTCACTTGCAAAATTTCGAATTCTAAGATTGCAGGGGTGATGAAGCTGCCATTTGCTAAACAATGGCAAAAAAGTAGCTCGACACACATATCTAACCTAAGGGTACTGGAACCAGTGTGAAATACCAGGTGACATTACTAGAGTCTTCCAACCCCTGGCTAATTGTGATCAAATGGCTATTGGGAAAGTGTAAATATATGTGTATTTAAAATGGGAAAGTTAGGAATGCGAAAAAGAATATGTAATGTTTGCGCAGATCTGGAAATCGGATATTCATTATTTTTTCAAGTGCCTTCGATCAGAGCTATCTATATCTATTTTTAGAATTTCAAGTCCTTTTTTTCCTAATAAGGCTCGGAAGTTTTTGTTATTGTAAATACGCGTATTATTTATTTTACCAGCTTGATTATATTTAAAAAAATCATTCTTTTATTCTTCCAAATAAACGGTTTTATTTAGTGTTTGCCTTGTCTATATATTCGTCTTAAACATTAATTATCTTCCGTCATGAGATCCTTTTCAATTAGAAGTATATATTGCAGATATCAGCGAATGACACCAGAACAGCGACGAGCATATAATCAGAAAAGATCTCGTGCAAAAAAAGAGCGCGAAAGAGTGATGCGTGCTGCATCAGGTTTATTTCTATATTTTCAAACACTGAGCATTAAAAACAAGGGTTTTTCTTTTATAAATCACCCAAATCATTTTGTTCGGGTTGATATTACAAGTTTGCTTAATTGAATAATAGTAATTGCTCTAAAGGAAATCTTGCCTTGAAATGCACCTGCGTTGCAGTCACTGCAATTCGAAATTTCAAAGTAGATTTTCAGAGGATGCCATGTCAAGCTTATCATCATCTATAAATGGAAATGAAAGTTCTGTGCAAGTTAATAGCACTAACAGTGGAATGGAACAGAAGCCAGTGATTGATAGTGTGGTCAGCGAAGAAGTGTTATCTACTTTGGAAAGAGATGTATTGAAACGGACACGACAAGCCAATATGGTGCTAATGCGGCAAAAAAGGCTTCCACCTCAGGAACAATTCGTTATCGTATGTTTTACAATTCTTTTGGATGCAATCATTAAAGTTATAAACAATTTTTATCATGAATTCCAGCACAGTGCATGTCACGGTAATACCTTTGCATTAGTCTTCCGAAAGAGGCCTACCATATTTTCAGTTAAATCGTTGAGTCCATTGATTGTGGTTTAAGTTATGCGGTTTTGCGATTTAGACTATGTGGTTTTTACATCAAAAACATGGAAATCTGCTGAAGCTGAAATTTCCAGGAAAATAACGTGTCTTATTTCGTTACTGTTAAATCTTTGCCTGTATCAGTTATAATACAATGTGCAAGTTGGATTTCGTGAAAAATAAATATAAATGATGAAATAAGTAGTGATGAGCTGAGTTAGAATGACTCATATAAATAAATTTATGGACTGAATGAATTATAATAAGTTCGATCTGGATTGTTCTATAAATGTGTTCTATAAATAATCTTTAGTGATGCTAATCTTGCATAATACTATACATCTTAATACGTAAGGGAGAAATGGTGGAAATTGTGTTTTTTTATGTTATTCAGAATTTTTGTAGGTGAGTACAAATCCTGATGGTACTCAAACGGTTATCCCAGCAACGACTACCGAAGATGGCAAACAAATATTCCATATTCCTGCTACAGCGACAACAACAGAAGATGGCAAACAAGTGTTTCATATTCCAGCCATAACACAGCAGCTTATTAATGCTGATCCTAGTACTCTGACACTGGTTGATGATTCAAGTAAACTATTAGGGACCGTACAACAGCCACTACAAATAGCATCAGTACCACAACTTCTGGGTTTACCACAACAACAGCACAGCAACAGCCATGATCATGGAGAAACATCGCATCAAGTTCGTGAAGTGTTTTTCATCTTGAGCAGTTCGAATATTTTAAAAATCTGAGAAATGTTTTGGAATTTCTTTAAAAAAAAAAAAGCGAAATAACAGTACAAAATACGGTCATAATGAAATGAAAAAATATCCGATCATTTGTAATTTATTTTCTCTAAACAACTAGTTTTTATTTTTCAACTTCACAAAATAAGAATGCGGACAAAAATTTCATGAAAATAATAGGAATCTTTGGAAAATATATGTTTAAAGAAATCACCACGTGGATTGAATATCTAATATCAAAGGTAATAAAAGAGCAAAGATATAATATATGAATCGGGCGTGATAAAAATATTTGTTAGGTATAGATTGGTTTAGGAAGTCGTATGACTTTAGGAAATAGTTACAAGAAAGGAAAAATTGCAAGTAAAAGTAAATAAAAATTTTAACTATACCGATATGATGGACAACTGAAACTTTTGCAACACATCATCGCAATTTTTTGATAAATTCTTTTGATCTTCCTGCAAGAATAAATGGAAACATCCAAAACATTTTATCTTCATATCTGTGGTAGAGATAAAAAACTATTATTTACAATTTTACTATGTTACATAGAGGCCTGGATGAAGCTCAAAAATATTCTTTTATTTTTTATCTTGGTCCATAAACAAGCAAGTTTTTCTGCGCTTCAACGAATCAAATTCAAACTATATATATATGTTTTCTAATTGCAGTGAAGTTTATTTTTATTACTTTTTTCAAAAGCTCAAGTTTTAGGTTGCAATGACTCAACAGCAACAGATAATCCCGCAGCTCGCCGAGTTGCATAATGTACAGGAAAGCGGTGGTGCAGATGATGCGCAGCATGCGGCTCACGAAAATCAAGTTGATGCGCATGGACAACTGCAAGCACATCAGCAGCAGGGTTCACAGCAACACATGCAGCAACAGGCACAACCGCAACATATTATAGTAACTTTGCAGGAGCCTCAACAACCAATGCAGCATCAGGTGGAAACTTCAAATTAAAATTTTTGTCAGCATAAATTTTAGATTTCGATAATTTCCAAAAAAAAATAGCCATATTGTTTACTTCTGTTTACTTCTCTTTCATACTTCTCCTTCATCACGTGATATCTAAATATATATCTAAATATATATTTAGATAATTGTCACCGATTTGAATCAGGCAACTGGCGCTGTTCTTTCAAGTATGAGTGGACATGGACGTTCACGCGGTCGTCCTCCGATGTATGCTGCTGCTGCTGCTGCAATTCAGCAACAACAAGGCAATGTGATGCTACCACCAGGACAGGCAAATTTTGTAGAATTTCATTTAATAGTTTATAATTTATTATTTTTTGTTTTGCTTGACAAATTTTTGCCATCCAATCTTTCATTTTAATTTTTTTCAATGTCAAAAATATTTATTAATCTTCAGGTTACAATAACAGCAACCCCGATGATAAACGAAACGGAAATAAAGCCTCCATATCGAGTAACTGCTCCACGTCATATGAATGCAACGCCAAGCAGAAGAGATATTTTGGCGGTTGCGACTGCAGCATCAGTTGGCCCAACAACAGGAATTTCCCCCGAACAAAAGTTGGAGATGCAAAGGGCAAAACGAGCAGAGCGGGCCAGGTAATTTATCTTATGCACAAGGGGTCAATTTAATCTTATTTAAATTTATTATCAACTGTTTTGAATCAATGATTGGCTTTTCTGCGTTGAAAAAATAAAATTCTCAGGTTACGTTATCATAATATGTCCGCTGAGGAGCGACGCAATTTTAATGCACGTCGCGCTAAAGCTTTGCGGACAGCTCGTATGAGAGATGACGAATTGTGTCGAATGGCGGAAAGAGCTCAAATGTCTGGTACTACTTTGGATGCAGATTTGATGATACAGGTATGCTCTCTGTTTTGAAGTTCTGTATCCTCATTAAATTGGTCCTAGCTTATTATTATATTTAGGTATTGAAAATTATTAGGGAGTGAATTTGTCTTTCCGGTTTTCAGGTAGCCGAAGCACAACGCCGTCGTGCAAAACGAGCGGAAGCAGCTCGATTGAAATATCATAGGATGAGCAGTGAAGAACGACGTCAGTATAATGCAATGAGGGATGCGCAAAGGCGTCAGAGGCTGGTATTATGTAAAAGAGTCAATACTGAGAATGAATTTTAATTATTGGTCCCATGATTATGAATAAATCCTCACGAAACTATTTATAGAAAAAGACAAAAGGAAGAACAAGAACTGATGGAACGTGAACGTCAACAACAGGAACAACAGCAACAACAGCAACAACAACAGCAAAACGAAATTCATCAAGAGACCCGTGAACAGGTTTACTATTTGAATTGATTTTGACTGATCAAGATTGTCTTTACTATATTTTCTATCATCTTCAGTTTCACGAGGTCTGATAAATGATTTCTTGAATTTAACTGAATAGGTAAATCTTTTTGGTCGAAATAAATTTCTTTATTATTAAATTTTTTATCATAATATATGTTGTATCATACAAAGACTTGTAAATTGTAGACAGCTTGAATGGGTTAATAATGCCGTATTACTAACAAATTTTGATACTTTGTTTCAAGTGTGTTAGATATAAATCAGTGGCGTTATCAGTTGATGATGAATGTAAATTTCAAAGTTTCTAGTCTCATTTCGCAATTGAGTGAACCACTGGGTGCGCTCCAGGAGGTTTAAGACTAAAATTTAGTTGGGTTTAGGATATATCAGATATCAGCAGCTCTCTGACAATGCCAAACTATACTGATGCTTTCCGCATATTTTTTACATTTATATTGCTGATGAATGTTAATTTAATATATTTTATTGCTGATTTGCAGGATACCAATCGTGAAGGCAATAACGAACAAATTCTCTATGATTCATACATTCGCTATGATAGTCAAATGGATCATGGTTGGGCAGTACAAAGTTGAAGTTGTTCGTTATGATGCAGACTTGTTTATGGAGCCGCTCAAACCCAGTGAAATCCATGTACCGTTACGGGTAATCCAGATCGTCCATCAACATCTGTTTGTTGCTTTATGTTTAATCTTTATTTTGCTAAAATGATTGGTTTGTTTAAATTTTAATTACCGCTGTTGATTTTTGTTCATCTAGTTTAAATTTTGCTATACTTTGCAAGTATGAATTTGTTTTACTGTTAATTTTTTCAAACCTTGCAATTGAGTACATAAGGTCACTTCCTTTGAAAGAAATCACCTTCATTTTCATCGCAAGTTCGTCGAGTTTATTTATAATAGAAATATTTTTTTCAAAGGATTAGTCATTTTCATCAAAGTTGCTTAAACAGGAGAAAATATCCACCATTTCTAACTCTTTCATTAGTTTACTTATTTGACTTGTGCAGAAGTTTTTGCCCAGTTTTTTCAAACCTTGCAAGTTTTGGTTTTTATTCAAACACTTTTTAGGTATAGGATCAAATTATCAGAAAATTTCATTATTTTTAAGGTTTTATTTTCATTCCCTAAAATTTGAAGCGAAATTATGCGAAAAAAAAAAAGTGCCGCAATGGGTTATACCAGGTTTGCGTTAATTACGAAGCCTCTTCATTCAAATTTATTTGTTGCTTGTTGACATCTTTTGCCATTATTTTAGATTTTTGTGGACGTAAAAGTCTGTATGGGACATAGAACAGGTTCAGTTTACTGTTGTCCTTCCATATTATTATTGTGTGTGGCTTGAATTCTTCGACATAGTTTGAGATCTATCATGGAAGTGTTTTCCGGAATATTTTGATATTTTTTATTCTTTGAAATGTAATATTTTAGTACTCCAACTTCCTTATTTCTTCATTTCAAATATGCATTTCGTGTGATTTTCTTTCTGCTATTCCTTCTATTCTAATATTTGATCGCCTTCTTCATAGTTTATAACCGTTGTATAATGAATGTTTCGTACTGTTCTTTTAATGAAGATACTCAGTTTCAGATTGTTCCTTAAACTGTTTATCATAAAACATAAGGGCATTGGTTGAAGGGAACAGAATTAGACCGAACAATTACCTATTTGCATTCTATGTATTCGAAATTGCACTTGTGATGTCCTATACAAAGTGCTAAGGGGAGTGTGCTAAGATTTTTTAAATTTAGCGCTATTCACAATAGTCCCAGTCAAACGATGCGCAAGAGATAAGAATTTATTATCAAATTCAGCCGATATTTAACATCTCTCATCCGCTTTCCAGAAGCCCATAGATTACATCTTGTTAAACATAATTTTGTCTACCGCTTCCGGTTAAACGGAACATGCGAAAGCTCTATGATTCGAAATATCTATGCTTTATATTTCAAAAAAGGTTCCAGCATTACGTCTACTTCTTTCTTTTCATATAAATACAAACGGAAAAAGAGTGTCACATTGATCAGTGCATTTGATTAGAATGATAGACTTAATACCGAATACTACAATAAATTCAGTCATGTATAAATCAAAATCTAATTCCAGAATTCAAAAAAGATATGATGATTATACTTACGACAAAAGACATTGCAATATTTGACTAGTAACATGTTATTTATTGGGACAAAAGCAAAAGGAAATGGCATCTTAACAATCTCATTCATTATTTAAATGATTGTACAAAGAAATCGCGTATCAAAATAGTAACTGAAAAGTTTTAAAGAATTCTAAATACAAGAGATGTACAAATTGAGTTATATTGAATATCTACTGACTGAAGTATTCAGTGCAGCTAAATGGTCATCAAGATGTTGAATTATTCCTCGATGAAAGTAAAAAGCAACCTAAATCCTGACCACAAGATTTTGCAGAACTTTTGCGAGATACTCGAAATTACAGAATGTGACATATTTAATTATATGGTTCTGCTGGATCATAATGTGTTTCTGCAACTTCAGCGTCATACAAGCGCAATTCCATGTCAGCTGGATTTGCTTTGTCGCAGCGTAATTGAACATTGCGATTATCCTTTTCAAAATGTTCAACCTATAAATTAAAGCGATTTTTACTTCCTAAAGATCATTCACAAGTCCTTATTGTTAGATGAATAATTTTATGGCTTCTTTGAACAATATTCCATTAAAAACTCAAGACTATTCACTACTCAGTTAAAGATAACTATGTAGCCAAGATTTCTAATTTGAAGAATAACAAATATAAAATAATTTCGCATGCAAATAAAATAAATTATTTCCATAATTTTTTTCCTTCCCTAATTTTGTTGAAAAATAATCATCTCTGTTTTACCTTTGCAGCGAAATTTAACGATTTAAGAACAAATGAAAGAAAATGTCGTCAAAATATAGCCAAAGCAGATACATAAAATAATTCAACCTGCACTAGGAGATTTTTTTCCGGGTTCATATTCAAGCCAGTAATTTCGTTGAACAATTCAGTTGTTGATGGTAAATTTTTGGTACCCAATTTTGCGAAAAATTCCAAAACATTGTCGATATCACGTAACAAGAAAAACAATGCTCGAGGATGTGAAATGTCCATCGCCTGTAATAAGTTTATAAAACTAAGAGAAGTGCTCATAAATTCCCGCTTTTTCTTTCCATTTCTTTCGGAGGTTTAATTTTCTTGAAAATTTATTAATGAAACTTGAGAAAGATCATCATAATAATGGTAATGTAAATTATATATATATATATATGTAAATGCAAAAGTTACCAGTTATTATGAAAAAAAAAAATTCAAAATATATCTCATTTGAATTCTAATATTATAAATCTAGTTCATCAAAACTGACTTTAAACTACTTTACAACTTAATCAATAAACTAACTTGTGAAACATCAATAATGTAAATATCATTTTCATGATAAAGGATATTAAATTCGCTGAGATCACCATGTACGAGGTTGCAATCCGTAAACATTTTAATCACTGCCTAAAATGTTCATAACTGTTTTTTCATTACAAATCCTGCTAACATTCTTATTTCAATAGAATGAAATCTATTTAAAATGACTTATACAAATATTGAATTTTTTTTTTGAATTACATAAAATGTATATTCGCTTACAAAACATATATCGCGGTAAGGAGTACGAATTTTGGTACCAGAGAAAAATAAATTCCAATTTTAATTTGTTCTTAATTTAAATACTTTAACAAAGAAACAAGAAAAACTCCATTGACACAAACCGCTTTCACTTGCAAAAATGTATCATAAATTGTTTCTTCATCACTCCATTCGATATCCTTCAATTTACGAGCTGCAATACCATTCGAACCAATGAATGTCATTATCATGATATGTTTTCTAAGACGGATCGGTTTTGGACATTTTACACCTCCTCGCACCATTCTTGAAATAGCAAAATTTTCGAAAACTATATAATTTTGATTTGATTAAAATATTAAGGAGTAAAATTTAAAATGACTAGATTTTCAAATTTAAAATAATTCTCACTTAGGGAAAAAAAATATGCCCACACTATCTACATACTTATTCCAATTGTGCTAAAATATTATCAAACTCTAAAACAAGATTCAAATAAGTATATTTATCTGTATCTTTCGTATTTTTATTTTCACCTTGTAACATCCAATATTTTAGAGAATTTTTAAAATCAGATTAAACAAAATACAAATAAAATCAGTTAGTCGAGAGTTCTTTAAAAACATTATGGAATAACAGGCTAAATACATGAAAAAGCATCTTTCTTTTTTTTTTTTTTTTTGAAAAATAACACCAAATAAAATATTTTTTTGTCTTAGTTTACTTCATGTTACTCTTCGTGATTATCGCACAAATTATATATTTATTTATCTTTGGATTAGGAAATTATAATACAGAAAGAGTTGGATCTGATTTTCTAAAGAAACTCATTTTACCGAACAGGAAAGAATTCAAATCTCAACAGTTATATTTATGGCCTTCTTCCTTTTCATTAACTTCCAGATCACCTTTAATTTATAGATTATCTAATCTTTGTTATTCTGAAAACATTTTTCTTTCAATTTTGAGATGGAGCAACAACGATAAGACAATCTTTAATAGAAGCTTTGAACGCTTCTGAACATTTCGTATGTAGTTGAACATTAATGTACTATCTTCTCTAATACAATTTCTTGCAACAAAAACCCATTCATTTTTGCACATGTAAGACAAAAAGAATTTGGTTGATTTAGGAGCAATAATTAATAAGGATGAATGCTTTAAACATGCCGATTCAAATTCGCATATTCCTTTTCGGCCCAAATCCGCAATACTCGTCGTGGATTTTTGAATCGATAATCATCTTGAACATATTCTAATCTATTCTTGAACTCCGACAGCGTCATTTTGTATACTTTTAAAGCACAATGTCTTTCTTCCAAAAATCGCACTCCATCAGCATGTGCTGTCGCATGCAAAACTACTGATTCCTATATTCAACCAATTTTTAATTAAATTCTCCGAAAATGTAATAATGAAAACAAACACTTTTTAAAATAAATTTATACGAAATATATTATTTACAGTGGACAAACAACAAAATATATGGATATGATTTTCTTGATAAAGTGTTGATAAAGTTATGAATCATTTAAAAAATTATAATAAAGAACGAACTGAGTTTCTTCGAAAGTATACAGATCGTAGAATTTAACAGACTCATTACTAAGTTTCGAATACTGCTAATTTTTTACTGCTTTAGGAACAACTGGTATGGAATACTTTATACCATTACATCACTATCACTCTACAGTTGTAGTTTTTTCAGGAATAGAGTGGATCCAATTTCATTTTTGGACTCAGATCATATTTCTGTTGATGCGCAATGTATGCGAAAAATTCTTTTATGAAATAAATATGAATGCTTACTCCAAATGTGATTCGAATATATACCGAATCTATTTAGAGAATCTTATGAATTTGTAGTATTTTTTCTATCCGTAATTCCTTATATTTTATATCTTAACAACCTACTCAGTTATGTATCGAAAAATCAAAGGTATTTTATGGAATTTTCAAATATCAAAACCAATGTGAACTTAAGGAAAAAGTAGATAACAAGGTGTACATGATTTATTGATGATTTATAACAAAGATGAAATGTTTGATGTTCCTACTTGCAGTTTATTCAGATACTTTTTACTGGATATCAAAAAAAAAAAAGATGTACTTTCTCTTTCTTTATACTCTTCTCTTTTACCCTAATTTTTCTTGAAATTTTTGATAATCTCTAGATCTCTAGATAAATATGTAAGATATATTACAGTAACATAAGTAAAAATAGGAAAGAAGAGTAGAAAGAAAGGGAAAGTATATCATTTAAGATGAGCCATCAGTAAGAAGTATCTTTGCAACTAGGAACAACAAACAGTTCTTCATGTGTTCAAATATTCTCCTTCATATATTTTTACTCTCACATTATTCCTAGTATAGTTTTTTTTGTTATCTTTATAATTTTACCTTGCCCGTTGCAATTATATTTTCGATTATGTCGAAAAGTCCAGTATTGATAAATCTATATATTATTAAACGAGTGACCTTATCTAGGCTTACTTCATTTGTTGCCTTTTCATCTTTATCCTGAAAAAAGAATTGAAGCAAAATCTCATAAAAAACTAACTGCATTCATTTCCATACTTTTTTTCTTTAAGAATCTCGGTATCCCATAACTTTGAAAGATGCTACTGACCAATCCAAACAAAACTATTTTTCACTTACTTTCACACGAGCATTCCTTCTCTGATCAGTTTTGCTATAGTTACGCAGTTTATTATAAACTCTGTTACTCAGCTTTTCACCGATTACATCACCAGTGGAAATATCAATAGGAAGCTATAAAGAAAGGAAGAATTTGATTAAGCAAATATGAATGTTCTGATGAATTTGATTGAAATGATGCAGAGCTTATTACAGTGAAATTTAATTTAATAAAAACTAACATGCATCACTTTTTCAGAATTACGTCTCTCAGCAATTTCTTTATCATGTTTTGTAATTAACTGTCCCGAAGCATCACGCATGTAACCGCTCGACGGAAATTCATCTTTCGGTCTTGCTGAAATTCTCCGAAATTCTTGCTTAAAAATTTAGAGCTGTAAGTTGCAAACTTTTTCTTTTCTAATTTTTTACTCAATTAACGTAATTTAGACTCTTTTCTTAAGGAATCTAATAAAAATAATATCGTGAAAAAAGATATTGTCTCCTTTTGGAAAAGTTCACAATAGAGTTTTTCCACATAAATAATTATAAACTAACATACAATAAAGGAAATCAATAGCGATTTCTCGCAAATCTTCGTCGTCTTCACTCAGTTCCTCTTCCAAATCATAATCGCTATCGTAAGAAGGACGATAGCGCTCAAATCCAAATTCAACTGCAATATTGAACATTTCGAAAAAATTGAACATTCACCTAAAGGTTTTTAAAATAAATTTATATTTAAAAAACCGACTTTTCGTTTCATCGTCTTTTCTTTCCGCCAACTTTAAGCTCATTTCATATTCCCGATCAAATTCTTCCTGCAACTTTTTAGCGAGTTCCAGATCATTCTTACATTGCGCCAATTCACTGAGGCCCAAACCGTATTGTGCTATAGACGGGTCGAGACCATTTGCACCTTCTTCCTAAAAGAATTAATAGGCTTCAGGAAAGAATTAAGTTGCAGCAAATTAAGACGGCTGATAATCAATTGTTTCATAACATAAATATGTAAGGAAAAAGAATCGATCATTATCATAATCATAATTAATTTTTTAACAGTTTTTTTTTATCCACTTTCAACAGAAAAAAAAATATGAAATCCACTTGTTTTAGATCATAAATTCTATTCTTTCCCTAATTTCAATAAAGAAGAAACGTAAAATAACATAGATTTAGTATATCAATTAAAGTAACAGATCTTAACGAAAATATAGTAAGTCGTGCTACCCGAAAAGGCAATGAAATATATCTCCCTTATAACATTAGATCTATGTCGCTATTAAAGTAATGGGTAGAATTCAACTAAACACTTAAAAAGAAAACCACTAAAGTACAAGGAACGATGCCTTTAGTAAGAAGGATCCAACATGGGTAATCAGTAGTGTCAGTTGAAATAAAATGAAAACAGGTTCCAAAAGGAAGCTTCCACAATGCATTTAGAAGTACGTATCATTTCCGTGCTGCTTAAGCAAAATATTAATCCGAAAAAAAGAGAAAATCAGACAAAAAAGTAAACCTCAAGTTGTTCCGCCAATTCTTCGCTCATTATTTCAGCAAATGAAATCACCGGTTCTTCTACACTTTCCTTTCTGCACCATGCCGATTCTTTCACTTTTAAACCAGATGACATCTCTTCTGGTCTTTTGCTAAGCTTCGTAGAGAAGTGGTAAAAAAAGATGTATTAACTTCCTGAAGCTTCTTAAGATGAAACTGATCCGTCTACGCTTTTAAACCCAATTTACTCCTTTTCCGTTAAAATGTTCGGTTTAAAACCTGAAAATGATAAAATGAGAAAAATAACAGTCTTCCACAAAGCTTGATAAGTATTATACTTCGTAATGCAATATTATGGAATGATAACTGAAACATCGAAAAGAAACGAAAAAAATTTATTGCAAAATCTTCAGGAAAAATATAATTCCATATGTTAATTGATCAACTATTAGAGATTAAATCATTATATCCTTGATTAATGATGGTCTAAGATACATGGTAATGAACAGCTGATAAGATAAACGATAATATGATTACTATGAAACACTGCGTAATGCCAGCTAAGTATTTCATGATTATTACCACTACAACGTTTACGACCCGAATCAATCCAGAAGATACATGGTCGGAACGTAAAAGTAGCAGAACGCATACAACATTTCACAGGAATTTCTTCATTTCAAGTTCAGGAATTATTTTCGGTGCGTTCGGTGTTTCTTAAATTCAGGTTCCATTTTTATTGTTCCTACCGGGGCTTTTGCAGTAATTAAGTGCTTATCCTCACAAACTCTTAAAAAGTAATGAGGAATGCATGTAAAACTATATCCATCTTTTTTTTCTCTCAAATTATTTATCAGCGAGAACAAGACATATCTGTCTCCCAGATTAAGACATTAGGGTGAAGAGCAGTCAGCAATGTCTTCTAATCAATAATAGATTCAAAATCCAATAAATCAGCAGTTATGGGATAAAGCTTCTTTAGGTGGTCAGCATGGTACTTTCAGCTAATATTACTGATCAGTCTATTCTTCCATAGCGGGATGCAAGCCTCATGGGAAGCAGGCAAGAGTTTCAAACATTCCTGCTCCTTGAAAGAGCTCAAAAGCGTCAAATATCGCAGCAATGGAAGTGTGATGGAACCGTGCAGGAATTGGAGTGGTGAGAGTGAACGGCAATTATAATGGGGTCAATAAACTGACCTTTTAATGGGACAGTATATTTCAGCATGATAATATCGGGACTAGAAAATGCTGATACTCTTAGGTAAGCATTCTCCCATAATCTCAATGCTTTAGTTGAAAAATAAAAGCGATCATCGCATAATATGACAGTATTACATAACATCACACTAGTGATATTTACTAGTGATTTTGATGTTTTGGTAAATATCAAAAAGATGAAAAATCAAGAAATGAAAGAAATCATGAGGGCTACGAAAAATGAGTATTCGTCGGATATGTTTAATTTTGTTTATCACTTTGGAAACGGTATATAACGCATAGACAACGATCTTAAAAAAAAAAAAAAAAAAAAAAAGAATTTCTGATTAATCTTAAAAAATAGGATTGTTTTGCTTTCCACATGCTCTACTTGGAACAGTTTTGATTTCTGTACTTAAGCAGATAGACAATTATCGGTTTCTCTCGATGAGCTCAGAACGTGCTTGATACAAATACGCCATGTAAATAACCGCTGAAACAAAAGTAAATTTGATTCATTTATAGTCATGGCACGTGAAAAGCAGTATAACCTAAGTTTCGACCCATTCCTTTCTTATTGATATCTTAATATATATCAAGTATGTTTCTATAGATTCCAATTCAATGCTATAATTAAAAGATTCATCCGCTCCCTAAACTTCGATTCAATGCTGTAATTGAAAGGTTTCATTTCCTTTGATCATAACTACTTTCTTGAATGAATTAGACAAAGTATCTTACGTTGGCAGAAACGATTTCTTTGCAATTGTTAATGTTTTGCATTGCTTTTGAATCAAAAAAGAGACCTTCGAAGATAAAATTTTTTTACAATGATAACAAGTTTTGGACAATGGGAAAACAACGAATGACTGAATATGGAGGCACAAACTAGATATGGACGCTTTATAAAACATAATTTTGAAGACCTATTAAGACCAGACATCTGTTTGATAACATCGCCTCTGCTCCAAATCTTTTTGAAATTTCTGCGCTTCAGTTTCGGTTTTTCCACCAATCTCCATGAATATTCGCATAAATGTATTTTGCACATCACGTGCCATATTGCGCGCGTCCCTAAATAATATAAAAGGTTAAAAACAATTGCAATAATGTACAAATATAAGAAAGATAAGCAGGAACTTTGAACATCATATATGCAATTCAAATTTCCAAAACACTGAATAATTTATACAAAGAAAAAAATGAACCAAAAATAAATGAAGCATACCCACACACACAAATAATTGCACCATTCTCAATAGCTCTCCATACTGTTTCGCGATTTTTCCAAATTTCATCTTGCACATAAATCTGAATAATTATTTGTGACTATGGAAAATATTGTTAATGACTGTTGATTTCTGGAAATTTCGAGCAAGTTATAAAATTTAACGGAAAAAAAAAAAGATGGAATGGAAAGGCGTAGATTTACTTTTTTTGCAGTAATTCTTGAAAAGGCGGTGTGTAATTCAGAAAGTACACCATCTTGAATAAACTTCTTCAACTCATCTTCATAAATGTAATCATGTTCTGGATGGCGACAACCGTAATATAATGCCATTGGTCCAATATCTTGACCTAAAATATCTTGCTTTAAAAGACAACATAGGCGTCGAATAAATTTGTCAACTTCAATTTAATTGGCTAGATAAATTAAATGAACTTTAACAAAATCAACTGCTACCTCCTCAATAACAAAAAACTGTCAGAAGAAAAACTCGTTTTAAGAATTAATGTATCTTATATATGAAATTTTACCTTGTTTCTTCTGCCAATTCCGCTCTTGAAGAAAACCTCGAAATGGAGCAAAGCCTGTCCCAGGACCTATCATAATAATTGGTGTTTTCAATCGATGTGGCAATCGCATCGATGATTTTCTGACAAATATCGGCACTTTGGAGCCTTCACCCTTCAATAAAAACTGCTGATTAATAAAAACAATTCGTGTGAATCTTGAAGATCCTGAAAAATATTGCATAAAAAGCGAATGAAATGAAAAAGATTTGATTAGTAAAAATCGATTCCGAAAATTTTTTAAAGACTCGTTTTCAAAAGCAAGAAATTAAAAGAAATATAAATCACCATTTCCTATAAGATTTTTGAGAAAGTAAAGAAAATAACTTTTTGCAGCAGAAAATTGGTGCAAACTCCTTTGATTAGTCGATCACCAATCATATATTTTGTTATAACAACTGTTATAGCTAGTGAATCATGACTATATTTGGATGATGAAGATATGCTGTAATAACGTGGCTGCAACACATAAATATTGTTTATGTCAAAATTTTTTAATCAAAATCATTATACAAAAAAAATAATAAGATCTGGAACAAAACTTAAGGATATATAAACAATAAACGTGATTTCATGTAAAACGACTTACAATGTTTTAGAATGCCAATAAATGAAGTTGAAGAAAACTGAATCTAAAGATACCTGAAGACGGGGTAACAATTCTAGAATATAATCAACTGGAGGTTTACATGACGGGAATGCACGAAGAATATCAATGATAGAACGTCTTTCCTTTTGAATATAATTTCCATATTCCTTCTGCAAATATGAAATTTTGCTTTCAAGATGGAAAAATTATGAAAGGTGAAAAGAACTTAACAACATCACTCGAAAAAAACTGATTCCATTTTAAAAACTTACCAAACCCTGCTCACTAGCCGTGCTCAGCAATAATAGACGCTCTTTCTCATTTTCAGCGCTTGTGAAAGAAGCTAAGGCTTTCAGAACATTCGATTTAATTGGTGCACTGATATCAACGTAATAAGTGAATGCAGTTCTTATTGTACACGGACATGGGAATGGATTTCTTTTCCGATTTTCCTCTAGAAGCAATATTATGGTGGAAGAAACTTCAGTGGCAAATAAATAAAATTTTTCAAATTTTATGAATAAATTCAAGGAAATGTCCTTTCCTGTTGGCGCAACTGAAGAAAGGATATTTAGTGAAAAAAATAATTAATGATTAATACCATCAAGATTAATAAGACTAAAACGCAGATCCATATCAGCGTCAAGCAAACGTCCTAATTCCTCCACCCAAACTGGATCATTCGTTGGAAAAACACCTAAGTGATCACCCGCTTCATACCTAAAAGTTTTCGTTAATTAACAGTTTAATATTGCTCAAACCAAGCGGTATTGAAAATTCAGTGATAAATTGGAGATTCGAATGACTAACCTAATTCTTGCTCCATTGATGATAAATTCGATGTGACGACAACTTCTATCACTTCCTATACCATGCAACTCACGATTAACACTAATAGTAGCGATAAATGGATTCTTTTGATTAAAAGGTCTAAAAATCATCACATGACAATGGAAAAGATTATTAAAATAATCTATGACAACTTTGATGATTCTTTAAAAAATTCCTACAAATTTAAAAACGACATAAAACTCACGGTCTTTGTTTTTCAAATGATCCTAGGCGGCCATACTCGCCAGTAAATAACTTGACCGAGAAATCCTCCACAATTTCAAAGCGATACTGCCGTATTGAACCTGTTTCAGCAATTTCCCAACCAAAAATAGTTGTTACAGCAGACCAAAAGCCTTCTCGCCATCTAAAGATGCAGGCTTTTAATTTCTGAAGAATAAATTGAAATACCCAAAAGCAGCTATGAAAATAAAACATAATTACTTTAAAATAAACAAAGCAATTTAAAGAGTAATATAAATAAAAAGCGAAATATAACAAAATAAAAATCAGGAAAATTACGTATAAAAATTAAGAAAAAACAATCAATCAGTTCTCTACGAATTTTAACATCAAACCTCATAAAATCCTCCTCCAAATTTCCATCATCATCGCCGAGACCTAGGCTGTAAATACGGGTAGCACCGAATTCTTCCATTCTTTGGTCAAAATATTTCGCAATTTCATTAAAATGTCCATACGTTTTATTACCTAAACCGAAGACCTGAAAATTCAATTCCTAAACCACTTGCCTATCATTTTCTAAGTCACAAATTAAAGTAAATTAACACGTAAGCAAACTGAGTTAAGCAAATAAATTAGAGTGATATTTATGTAATATAACATGAAAATAAAAAAGCCCTTTCCAATAAAGATATTGAAAAATCTTTATAATACGGCAATTTGCCAGCTCAATTCTATTCAAAGGCATCAAATTGATTTCATCAAACTAACAGCAAAATTAACGCCTTTCAAATTGAGATTCGTATTCAAAACATGCTGATAAAATTCCTGTGCATTATCTGTTGGGTCGCCTTCACCGTAAGTAGCCATGCACATTATCAAAAGCGTACCAGGAATTTCTTTGATTTTTTCGAAATCTTCAACATTCATTTCCTCTGGATCTAGTAAAAGAGCCTAAAAACTCCTGTACAATAAAATATTTTCAAAGCAATACTATAGATTAGCGAGAGAAATTCAAAATGAAAAGTCAATGATTTAATATCTATTTTTCCTTTTCACTCTATCCACTGAATTCAAATTTTTAAAGGAAATCAAATTTTTTCATTCTTTTTTTGAGAATTTGATTTATGATTTTATCTAGAAACAAACCTTTTGGCCATAATTCTGAACATCTTTAGAAAGACGACCTGCCAATTCTTCAGCTGTTCCCGTTTGTGAGCCATAAATTATTAAGACCTACGAAGATTTTTAATAACTGAATACTATCTGAATTAATGCATAAATGGGAAACTTTTAAGAGTAAAGAGGAAAAATAAGGAATTCCAAAAAATTTGAGAAACTCGAATTCTCAAACAAATTCAGAATCGAACTTTCTATAACGTTTATCTTTAAGGAAATTTCTTACACATACGATGGAATTTTTTTTGACAGAAAGCACAACAGAAGTATGAATAGATTTCATCTATCTATTCGTACTTCTACTGTGCTTTTTGTCAAAAAAATTCCATCGCATGTGTAAGAAATTCAATTTTTTTTTCAGTGATTAGAAAAAGTTTCGAGGTTTTTAAAGTGGTTTTATAAAAAATTTTTATAAAATCATTTCAGAAACCTTTAAACTTTTTCTAGTCACTGAAAAAAAAATTAATTAAGAAAGACGAAAAAAATGACGAGACATTAATGTATCAATCTCGTGAAAAAAGCAACTTGACAAAAGAAAAAATAAAAAATTAACAACCTTCCGTTCTTCTGATTTCATACGTGCAATAAATGAAGTTTGTCGATCAGATGAGCTTTCGAAAGAAGTGTAAGATGGTAAAACAGTTGATGTGAACTTATTGCTGGTTTTTTTGGCCCATAACCTCCAGGAATAATAAACTGTTGTAAGCAGCAAAACAGTTAAAACAATCAAATCAATTATGTCTAGCCGTGTTCGTAACCAATCCACTACTGTCATCGACATCACGGTTTTCATCTGATCTTTTTTTAGAAAATTTTCTTCGAGATTATAAGACCTGAAAATTCGCAATTAAAATTAAGACTAGTTGGAAAATTCAAATAAAATTAACCTATGTAAATTTCGGGAAAAAGTTTCGCGAAAAAAATATTTCGGAGAAAAGCTAAAGAATAAATACATAACTAAGAAAAAAAAAAAAACTGTTAAAGTTTGCAATTTATCTCTTTCTGTTTTCATTTATCAATTACTGATGAAAATGACAATAATTTCAATATGAAGATGATGGATGGGACAGCTGAAAACCAAGGTGACAAACGATGGAAAGTGTTGTAAACTTCAATTACAAATTAATATTTTTTTTTTACCTGTTGCAATTTCATGACTCCTACAATTTTCTTGGATGAATAATTATGATTTTTACCAGGAGATCGAAAAAAAGCTATCTCTGCTTATAAGATTTTTAACAGAGAATTTCAGAATTTCTGAGCATGAACGATCATCTTAATCAATGCTAGCCAAATCACTTTAGGAAAAGACATTACTAAGAAAAGACAGTCTGCACGCTCCGTAATATCGATTGCTGAATTATGGCGGCAGTTTTTCATTCATATTTTGTAGTGTTAACAGATGAATGAAAAACTCTGAATTTAAAAAAAAAAGTTGTTTCACATAATTTCAGAATTCCATGAGATGCATTTATAGAAAAAAAAAAAAAAAAAAAAAATACCAAAATGAATGGATAGCTGTCGTTTACAAAGAATGAAAAATATGCGCTCTCGTAATTCGATGTTTAATTTGTTGATTGTTAAAACCGGTTTCTCTAACCAAATCAGACATAATTATTTTTCTTCATCCAATATGATCTAAAAAAAAATTTGATATTTCTCTCAAATTTTTTCCTTCTCGTTTGAAAAAAAAGCGAATAAAGTTGAAGATTAAGATGAAGAGTGCATTTCATTTATGATATTAAAGAAAAAAAAAGCAAACATAAGTTTGCAGCACTTTTACATTATTATCAACTTCTGCAAACGATATTTATCAAATCACCAAACTTTTTTCCACTGAACAATCACCAGATTACAAAGAATGATATTCATATAAAAATGAGGGCCTAACAAAGAAGCAGTGAAGATACATTTCTAATTTATCTCCATGCAATCACAAAAATGTCTCCTATTATAAAAAATGTTTCCTACTATTTTGCGGATTAACTTCAACAAGTGAGGAGAGAAGCTGTTAATTTGAGCGTTTAATAGTAATCGATAATCATAAATTTAAAACGCAGCAAGACAGCAGTTTCATTTAGACGAATCTAGACGTGTTTATGAAACTTCACCTACTTACAACAGTACTTGAATACGTGTCAAAATTAGTGAAATTTGAATGGATTGCAAAATTAGATGAGCGGATTTTAAATTGAAAAAAGAATGAAAGATAAGGATAGCTAATAAAATTATATATTATAGATAACACCAGAAGAAAGTGCTATCCCTATCACTTGCCAATCATATTCATTATCCAACAATCCATCATACCAGTTGAACGTTTGATTCTTTTTGCTTTTCTCTTTTCTTTCTTATACGCTACAGTTGTATCATATATTTGAAGCCATTGCTCGATTTCAAACATTCCAACTTTAGATCACTGCAATGAATGTAATTAGTGAAGAAACACATTGAACTTGTCAAATGTAAAAAAAGGAATTTTAAGCGTGAACTTGGTTCCAGTGAGAAGCAGAAAATCAACCAATAAATCTACATATATTTTATGTTCATTTATTTATAAAGAATTAAATTCTACGGATTTTGAATGCTACAAAATCTTACATTTCATTTAATGTTATATAAAGTGGAACAAGATGACGTTAAAGAGATATGTAATTGAGGGTATTTCAAGGTCGAATTGAGATTCAGAATTTTGGAAGCACAAGCAGTCAGTGAATCAAGATTAAAGAAATATTAACGTCCAGATAAATCGTCAAGCAAGTCAGTGAGCGAAACGTTAGAATTGGATCGTTCTCTAAATGATTTCATTCAAAACATTCGGATAGCAAGTTATTACCGACCCTTCCTATTTCTTGTTTCATCAGCGAATAGGAATGGGTAAATCTTATTTGTCGGAGTCTTAATTTCAGCGAATCTCTTACGTCACTTACATTCAATTATTCTTCTCTGCACTATTCTTCCCAGCTTCCAACACTATGTTAAACTTTAGATGCAACGAATTTCCTCAAAAATAGTCCCACATCCTTTCGACCAGTCGAATTTACCATTTTCAGTTACTATACTTTTCTGACTGTCACCTGATTCCATTAAGAAGTGACGAAATCCAAATTTCCACCCACAAATTTATATCTTGCTATATTTCGATATCACGACCCATTCTTGGTTAAACATCAATCGCACCACTCAATAATAATGCATGCATTCGTCCAAACAGAAAGTCCAAAGTCCGACAAAATCCATCTGCCCATAAGCATATAACAGGATATCTAGCCTAAACCAAAAAAATCCCACATAATATGACTCAGAAGCAGAAATATTGATCCGTTTCATAATTTCTATAAGAACATTTTTATTATCCAAAAATGCATAGAACCTAAAAAACTTGAAATCACAGCGTTCATCGCCAATTTTTCTTATATGATGCATCTCAAATGTAACAAAGAATACTTTATTATGGTCTATAACACCACAGAAAACAACAATAAAGAGAACGAGCATCATTTTTAAATCATCATTCACATTTTAAAAACTGCTAGGTATCAAGCCATCGCGTTTCGCAAGACGCAAAATGCAATCATCTGATTCACCCATACAACGAATTTCGCCACAGATAGCATATCTACAATAAAAAATGTTAACTTGTATGCTCTTACACAAAATATTTGTAAAACCCTTCACAATTAAGAATTCTTTCTTGAAAAATACGAACCATAGTTCTAAAATGGCAAAGTGCAACTATGTTTGCTTTTAAAGCAATCCAAAATTTCTCAGGTAAATAAAACCTATTAATCTGGAAATAATTTAATTTAGCTTCAAAATTATTTTGAAGACTCGCCAAATTTTGGGGAATTATGCAAAAAAATTCTAACGCTCAATTCAGGAACTTATACCTTATAACTTTTCCAGGTACCATGCGTCCAGTTTTAGGATCTACGTCGACTAAGTCGATTTGCACAGCTGCATGATCCGTTGCTGCGATAATACGCGATGATGAGGAGCATTTCCTCGGTATGTATAGTTCAACAAGTGCTCCTTCGTCGTTTTGCATAATTAATAAATGAAAACTGAGTAATTCTTGCCCTGTAATTCATTCTATGAAAATCGATATTAATTCAAAGACAAGGAAGATCACAAAAACAATGTTTTGCAGTGATAAACGCGATGATTTCACTAAATAAAATAACATTAGACAACTAATAGTTTTTGAGATCTACGTTAGAATGTAACATTATAATAAATAAAGCAGCAATTCAAAAATGCAATGCATTTTAAAAAATCAGTATTACTGGCAATTATAGATATCATCAAAGGATTGACATCATTACTTACGAATAAGAGAGAAGGAAATGTAATCATAACTTTGGGAACATAAATGAAAAGAAATAAAATCGAAACAAAAGTACTTTATAAACTTATCCCAAGAATCTGTTTTATCATCCAAGATAACTTATATAATCCTCAAACAGCAATTCCACAATCTTCCAAGATTTTTATGTAATTGCTAAACAAACTGATTCAAAAATTTGCAAGAAATAAAAATCAGGAATTAAGATCATAATAGAGCGAAAGATAAAAACAAGAAAAGAAGACGAAAACATCACGAATCAATTCAACAACCCCTATGTTTATCGAGGAGATTCGTCCTTGTCACCAAATCATTCATCTGAAATAAAAATCTCTTTCTACTATCAAAATAATAATTTGAGATACAGATACAAAACAACATCTAAATAATTTGAAAAAAAAGTGTACGCCAAATTTTAACAAATACGAAAATAACAAAACCATGACAAGATTGCTAGTATCAAACGCATTTCCTTCAATTCAATCAACTAATAGTCTCAGATTACAAACTTTTCAGTACTTTCCTCTGTTCCTCTCACTCACGCAATCTTATCTCACTAAAATTGCAAATTCCTCATGAAAGACATTTCACAGTTACATAGAACAACACTTCAACAAAAGATTAACCTGTGCACCCGTCTATACTCCAGATGACCAAGAAATCTTGCCCGAGAAAAGCTCCCCGCCAACACCCTCCCTCGTCCATCGCCACCCCTAAACGACCGCACCACGAAACGCTCAACCTCACCCGCGACATACAAACCCCTATATTATACTGCACGCCACTTCATAAACATCGATCATACGATGGGTCCTCGCTATGTTTCAGCAATATCTCATGCCTGTTTGCATGAGGGACTTTTCACAGTCTCAAGACAAAACTCCAAGATGAAATTCCAAAACATCAAACTGAAATATTTGGTGAGTCATAAGTTGTAGTTTTATCAAATTCAATCCTTGAGATAGAAGAAAAATTATATGCAGTGATGACGGGGTCCAGTGTAATCTTCAGTTAGTATAATTTCATCGAACATTGTTTCATGTTTGTAAAGTAGAACCTCCACATCCGTTAATTTTGCTGTTCGTTTTCCGTTTTTCTTTTTTTTTATTTGTTTGAGTATTTTGCTTGAATTTCCGATATCGGTTTTTTCAAGGACAGCAATCTATTACCACATCATTTAAACATTATTCTTTAATACTGCTGAATAACTTGCCTTTCGTTTGAATGGTTGGTGAAATTTTCCCCAGAAACAAAGTTCAAATAATATACCACCGAAAGGTAACTTGCATTAAAGGATAACCATCAATATCTAACTCCATTTGAAAAATATTACAAAATTTATAGACAAGAGAATCCCCTTGTCTCCTAACATCAAAATTGATTTTGGAATACTGGAGGATTTTGCCGTTTAGTTTGTTAGTAAGATGGATTTATCCCGCTGAAACACTGGAAGCGAAAACGAAAGCAACTTTGCTGTATTGTTATATTAGGCCATGTCACATTAGTACTGCTCCATGGAGGTGACAAGAAAGGTCAAAAAACTTGTAGACAGAAGCGAAGACTTTTAGTAATTTTTCTATTAATTCCTGTCAACTCCGTTTAGCAAATTCAACGATTTCTTCCTTTTGTGTGGTATGACTAAAATTACGTCTATGATACGAAACTACGTCTATATTACAAAACCATAGAAATATATTTGTCAAATGGCTTCTCTTCTTTTCATCTGTTAAGCTGAATAAAGCGATAGGAAAAATCCGTTCTTTATCGCAGTCAATTGCGAATCAAAAACGATGTAGGGATGCAACGCAGAGTGACACTCGTTTCAATAATTTCTTCATTATTACAAGTTACATAATTTGACAGCGAAAATTACTGAGAGATTTGCAATCCCCTATAATAGTGCGCTAATAACAAAACGAGTTTCATAAAAAGTCGCCCGGAATTATCTGTTTAATAGCTTCATCAATGATTCTCTTCATTCCCCATCTGTAATTGGATGATTGTTTTGATTGAAATTTCAGAAAATTTTGCCTGTCTATACCTACAGATCCCTCTGCTCTCTCAGAAGAATAAGTGGGACGAATTTTGGGCAAATATATCTTTTTAAAAACTTATATAAACTGTGAAAAAAAAAAAGGTAACAAAATATGTAAAGCAAAAAAACAATAAAAAAGAATGACCAGAGGAAAACCTGCACAAATACATCATTAGCGTCTGGACAAACAGAACCAAAATATTCTGTTTGATAAGGCACGGGAAGTGGAGAGGTATGAATTAGATGAATAGAAGGGAAGGAAATGTAACTCAGTTTTTTCTTCCAATGGAAATACCGAAAATGTGTTCGGAGGTAGTCTTCTGAGGCGCTGATTGGAGATCAAATATTGGTTGTAATTATTGACTGCTGTTCTAATCCAGAGAAGTCAACAAAGTCCCGCACCTGTAACATGTACATTGATTTAGCTAGCCAGAATTATAAAACCTCCTGCCATTCCAGAAGAGAAGCTTTGAAATTCAAAAGAAAATATTGCATGTAATTTGAAAAAATAATTTAAAGACCACAATATTACAACTGAAAATGGTGTGGACAAAAAACAAAAGAAATTGTACTATCCATCAGATATTAATTGGCAGAGAACAAAATTGATCCGATATGATAACAAATAAAATACAGGTGACAAAGGAATACATACACATACATATATCGAATTGTAACAGCAAAAAGTATTAGAATACGTGAGCAAGCGAAACTGAGTGTTCATCTAAAATGTTCAGCAATTATCGAACCCGACATCTCTGGTTTACATATTCTCGGATGAATTTATGTTCTTAAGATCATCAGGATTTAACTTTATTTTTAAATTTTGTAATAATCATGTAAATTTCACCAGTGTTAATAATGACTAGTATCGGATTAATACAATATAATCGCAATTATTCACTGGTAACGATAACTATTATTAAGTGTTGTGGTCCGATGCAGACGATCGTATTGTTCGTGTCGTACGAGGTCCTCTAGTGCATGGATATCTAATCGAACCGAGCCAGCATATGTCAAAAAATCTCGAACATCTAAATCGAGCGAGGCTAGCGATCGCCGACGCCAACCTGCAATTATTTTACGTCTGAATGTCAATTTCTATATTCAAATACAGCATGATCATCGAACAAGATTATCAAATTTTCGTTCATCTATGATTTGTCAAACGTTGATAAGCTATAATTTATAAAAAATACTGGAAGAAAAATAAATCAAATAATATGGAAAACATACAAATAACATATTCGTTGAGAAGTATCGGTGGGGTGGATGAACTTTCGAGAGGTATCGGATTATCTCGGAAATATTCCAGGAGATCAATCATTGTCTCAAAAATCATCTGGTGAATGCGGCATTCCCCATCAGGCATCATTACGATCCGTACATGCTGTAATTTATTGAAATGAATTCATGAATTCTTAATTTTTGCCGCAGAAAATATGAAGTATCTAACATCACATACTTATTCCCAGTCATTTCCAGCATGATTTCAATGATTTAAACGGGTGATCTCTAGCTTGAATACATTCTCAAAATGACAAGAAATAATACAGCCCCCGATCGAGTCAATAAATGTATACATAATGAGAACCTTAGCTTTGCCTTGACAATTGAAGGTCAATACAAATTCGCCAGGACGTGTTTCGCTTTGACGTACAAGAAATAAGCCATGTCCATCAACTCCATTGTAAAGCACTAATCGTGTACTTACGCTGCGTGACAATCGTGCATGAAACCATGGATAGATCTCGAGTCGCGATACAGAACCATGTACTGTTCTTGTCGACATTCGTGTATCAATTCCTGTTGATGTCATCGAATGCACATTGTTTAACGACCTGAAACTTTTTCATAAAGGCTTCCAAATTTCAGAATTTGGAAAAATTTTAGAATTTTTCTTTTTGTTTTTATTTTAATACATTTTTCGAAAATATAGTTTTCAGCTATTATTATCATAAGTAATAAAAGTCTGTTAGAAAAAGCAAAATATCTCATCTCGTCAGCCATAAAAAAGTTTCACACTGATTTTTTTTTTTTTTGAGTTAACATTTTTAGCTTCGATAATAATCTCTGACAATCCAAAATCCAATTTTCAAAAGCAAAAAAGATTCGAGGAGCAAAAATTTCAAAAGAAAAGTAGATGAAGTGTTATAAAGTTTTTCATGACACATTTAATTATCAAAAATAAACCATTTTAATTCTAACATTTTCAAAACTTATATATTCACTTTTTAAATTATACGTAAAAGAAAATTCACCGTGTCGAGAAAAATTGCCGATTGCGAAGAAAGTTGGAACCAGTTGGTGGTGCAGATGGTTGTCGAACGAACCTATGAGTAGAATTCGAGTCGTTCTCCGATACACAATTTCGAATCATAGCTAACCATTGTTGACAATCAGCCGGATTCCTTGCTTCAATCACATATTCCACCTAAAATTCTCACTGAGGGAACGAAATATAATAACAACAATCAGTTAGGAAGAAATTCTTTAATAATTTAAAAATGGTAAAATCCAATAATGATAATTAATTACGAAAAAATAAAATCTACATCATTATATCCACGAATGGCAAATATCGATTCGTTTCCTTCTTCGAATTCTAATGGTGTTGTTTCCCTGACTTCCATTATTAGAAAACAAAAAATGCCCGATTTTGCTCGGCTGCTCTAGAAAATGTTTTTTTTTTTTTTTTTTTAGAGAATAGAACAATTTTTTCGGTTTGAACAATCGTAACATTTTCAAGATATGCAACGTTCCAATTAAAATTCTATGTAATTAAAATGTATTTAATTTCATTTTAAATTTCAAAATTTATAATCAACCAAGTGCACAATCATATACAAACTGCTGATAGCTAAGTATTAGTAGCTCCTAACACTTAAGTTAGTGATTATTTTTGAAAATGCATCTGAGCAGGTAAACGAATTATTTTTTAAGACAGAATTAGTTTCGCAAGCAAATAAAATAATCACAGAAGTGAGTAAATGTTTAAAAATTCTATAAAATTTCTCTTACTTTGGGAGGTGAATAGAACTCCAGCAAATATCCTCCAGCCGTTTTCACCAGACATAGTCTACATTTTCGCCACTGCTTCGTTTCAAGTTCTAAACCACTCATATATCTAAATAATCTATTATTAGAAAAAAAAAAAAAAAACAAACTTAAATTATAATCCACCACTGGCAAATTGTCTAAGTCAATGCTCTTGTCGGCACGATTCAAGATCGAACTCATAGACGTGACAAGATTATCTTCTTCAATTATTAATCAATAGCATCAAATTGAATTAACTTGAAAAAGAGTGAATTGAAGGATTAAGGAAAAAACTTATCTTAGTATGAGGAATGAATTAAAGAAGACTTAACTTTCCAAACAGATCTTAATTAATTTATTTTTTTTTCATGCAACAAACTATTTACTTTCCTCGTTTTCGGCCTCTCCGCTTCACAGTACCTTTCATTCCCATGAATTAGAAAACTATTTAAAACTCAATCGAAAAGTCTGTGATATTGTTTAAAAAACGAATATTTGTAGAAGAAACATTCTGAACGACTAAATACTTAAAGTCTTACCTTACATTACCCTCCCGAATTAATTCAACTGTTGTTTTAGTTTGAAAATTTAATCGAAACCAAGAAAGTCGCTTGGCTGATGGCCGCCTACAATTAGAGGGTGCCGGTTGATTTTGAAGCACTGAGTCTGCCTGGAATTTGAAAAAATCTCACTATGAATCTAAACTGAAAAATTAAGAACTGAAAATGAAATTAAGATTTCAAAAATCATTTGGAACTATCAATTTTAATAAATAAAAGTAATTTTAGCTATAAATTCAAAACAAATCTTATGGTCCTTTCATATGAAATAATAAAAACATTGTTTCATTTATAAGGAAGGAATAGATCTTTGAAAAACTTGGAAAAGCAAAGTATAAGCTGTAGAATTTACCAGCGTAATGCGTTCTCTTGAGGTTACCTCAGATCTTGACCGTGATAACCAGGTGACATCCGCGACGCTCGATGGTCGCTCATAATCATTTAAAGATCTCCAACCACATGAACGCTCCCGATGATTGACATTATCAGTAGCTGTATGATTCGATGAAACATTCTGAAAATATAAAAATACAATAGTTTCTATGAAAATCGACCACTGCATTCTTGATAGTAGGAGTCTTTTCTATTTATCCAGATATAAAGAAATGAAAAGCGGGTGTAAACATAAAGAACAGAAAAATTAAATGACACCATTGTTGCAGAAATCAATCATTTCATGTAAAGTTTTAGAATGCATATTTTTCGGATGCTATAGCATGCCT
This sequence comes from Onchocerca flexuosa, assembly GCA_002249935.1. Taxonomy (NCBI): domain Eukaryota; kingdom Metazoa; phylum Nematoda; class Chromadorea; order Rhabditida; family Onchocercidae; genus Onchocerca; species Onchocerca flexuosa. The sequence goes on along the minus strand of KZ269980.1, from coordinate 1,025,072 downwards.
TACATAAATCTTTTCAGCCATCTGAGACTAACGAAAACAATGTTTAATATCATAAATTTCTTTTATCAGTTGATTCCTGCACTGTGCAAAACAGATTTCGTATCATTTAATATCATATCATACGTCTGCTAAAGTATGTCATGTCATGTAAGGCTGAAAAACATGACAGACACCTTGCTGCGCGATGTGAACTGAGATATGATTATGAAGTGACTGTGAACTCAATGAGGAGCTACGAGAAGCGATCAGAGTAAAATAAAAGCATCACTCAAGAAGGAATGCATTGATGGAGACAGTTTAAAATGCAACGTCGGGAGATAGTAGGTAGTTGTCTATCTAATTCGTTTCCGATAGGCAGCTGATGATTTAAATCGTTGACCATCAACTTCTAACAACTAGTAGCATGTTTTCAATTGGGTTCAAATTCCCTGGAATATCTTTTCCTAACCTTTCACACTGCCTATCTACAGTGATAAAAGTGAGGATGAAGAAGGGGAAGGAGTAAATCCATGCGTGAACAATCTACATACGTTTTCATTTTTCCCTCTACAAATTCCGCTATGAAGAAGAAATAATCGAAAAAGAAATGAGATTCGCTATTTCTCATTATGCGACATAAGAGAATGAAATAAATTAATATAAACGGAATAAAAATTGGAAGAGAACTTCGGGCTAGTGATTAATGCATACTGGTTGAAGAAAGGTAGTTACAGGAAGAACGACATTCTGGTTAGCCAGTCTTTCCGTCAGTTCTTCACTTAACGTATTGGTAAATTGCTGGACGATATCTGTAACAGGTATGTTGCCCTGAGTGATACCGATACTCGTCGAATATTGATGCCAACTTTCCGCGAATTTGAAAGCGACTGACTTTGCGTACTGCATGCAAAACTGTCGCCATCTGTTACTTTCTTGAGCTTAAACATGGGGATTTACATTATTATCTAATTGATATATTCTTGAAAACATTAATGCAACTGGAATTAGATTCAGCTGAATGATTTAACAAAAATAAAATTTTTTAACTTTTAGTTCTGATTTTAAACTTTCTGACAAAGTCAGAAAGTTTAAAAAACTGTCACTTAGCTCTCTTGGAAATTATTACCGCAAAAAAAAAAGAAAATATGTTCGAAAAGAACAAATGCACTACATTTGATGCTTAATTGCTGATTTATAGTGAATGGATTAAAATATCGAAAGAATAAGGAAAGAAAGAGAATGAAATTGAGCAAATGTAGTCTTATTTTAATTTCTTAATTAACTTTTGTTTCTTACTCTCTGACTAAATACATGTTTTTAAATCGCACTTTAAATTTTTATTATATTACAAGCAAAAATCATGTAAAGAAATCTACATTTGCACAAAAAGCTTATGAACAAATCTAGCTGAAACAAGCTACAGCGAATCGATAAATATAACGAAAAATTGATAGAATAATTGATAGTTGTGGAAATTTCAAGTGAAATCTTACCTTCCATTCAATGATCTCTTCGAAATTGAGCGCCACTTTCTTTTACTACTAAATCTTATCCACGAATAACTCTTTATACTTTCAGCTTTCAAATCGTCAATCATCAAAGAAATCGCCTTCCATCGCAATGATAATCATTTTTAGTTTGCAGAAGGAAATTTGCACATTATCCAGAAAACATTCAGTCTGTTCTGAGTGGTACAATATAATGATTCTTCAATTAATATTTCAGTCGTTTTTGCATATTAGATAGATATATTCCACTTTACCAAACATCAAATAGCACTCTCTCCAGTTTTAAATTTCGCTATGATTTAATTGACGTACCAACCGCTCAGTCCAAATAATTTCTTTTCTGTTTCTGAAATAGAGTTTAGCAAACAATTAACAAATATATTACTAGTAAACACCAACATAAGAAATGGCTAGAAAAGATGCATTCACAAATTCAGGATTAAGCTCATCAAATATCACATACTTTTTGAAGTTTGCAAGGAAACTTTAATCTCTTCGATATTTCAAACCAGTATTTCTAGGAAAATTAGATTGAAGAGCCTACAGGAAACAATATTTTGAATGAATAATGCATTTTTAAGCATAAACAAGTACTTTCCCACTAGCATACAATTGCTATAGTTCATTAGAGAGATATCTCATCAACTTATACGGCTACTGCAATATTTTCTATCAGTTGAATCACCGAATATTTAAGTCTTGCCATTATTAATATTAATGTCCGATTTGAACAAAATTATGGTTGAGGAAAGGAAAAGCAAATTTTCTGGACTTGCTTGAAATTTTTAGTTTATAATTTATGCCTTATCTAACATTTTTCGCTTCAGATTATGATATAAAGTTCGAAGAGAATTTAGAGGATGGGCAGTTAATGAAATAAAACAATCAATAAATTATTGATATCCGCAAAAGATGAGTCAAATTTCAATTTAAATCTCGAAATTTACGGTTATGCAATTTGAGATACTGCTAAATTAAAATAACTGAACAAAATTTCAAAGATCATTTAGTGATTTGAAATAAATATCGAATGAAAGTTTACATCTAAATCAGCATTGTCTAACATGTTCGATCACTAACATTCTCGATTCTTCATCAAATAAAGCTTTCTGCAAATCTTAAAGTAATAAAACAATACTGACGACCGAAATTTTCTTAATAATTCAATGATTCCTATCATAATTCTTCGCCGAGAAAAAATTGTAGACAGCAAAAAAAAAAAAAAAAAAAAAAAAAAACAATCGTAATGATTTAATAAAAAAAAAAAAGAAAGAATCTTTTTGAGAAATTCGATGAAATGTGACAAATTCTTCCTTTTTGCCTTCGAAACAAAATGAAGAAGAAAGTGAAGAATCATACCTAAATAAAGAATGATAACCTACTGGAGTCATTCTAATAGCTGAACAGGCAGGGAATGAAGTAAGATAGATTGAAATAATGCCGGGCTGAAAGAAAGATTTGCAAGAGCTAAAAGACTGATGGCTAATAGATAAAAACGTATATATCATTTCCTGTTTCTTTTTCCTTTTTTTTTTTTACTTTTTATTTCGCAGTAGAAAATGAAAAAAAAAAGAGAGAAAAAAAAAAAGGTTAATCGGAAACGGGACAACAAATTTAAAAGTTGCAGAGGAGGAAAGGAATTTTGTTATACTGTGATCGGGGAAAAATGTTAATAGAATCGAATTGGTGAGTCTTATATTTCCGTTATGCATTAATTTTCCATATAGCACAAAAAAATATATATTTGCTTATTTCAATCTATAAAATCGTTCGACTGCAAATTATAACATTCATAGCATTGATTACAAGTTTTAAATAAAAAATTTTCAAAGTTCTTTCAATATTGCTTATTCCACTATAGGAATGATTTTTTAAGCTATTTTAAGCTTCAAAAGGCCACCAAAGTAGTGATGTATATTTTAATTTTACTATATGGCTTCTTTAACATTTGAAATCTGAAGCGGAAAAAATGCAATTTTGGGAAGTACTACAAATACTTAAATATGAATTCATAATATTTTCTCCAGTGTAAATTAACAGCTTTCATTTATAATATGAGATGACTATCTTTATTTGATGTCTAACATTTATTAACAGCTTTCATTTATAATATGAGATGACTATCTTTATTTGATGTCTAACATTTATTAATCTATAAATTTCCTGAATCGAATTTGATAACTAAGGATTATATTTTAGAATCTATTACTTGCATGTATTATTGCTGATCGTAAATGGATCTGTATATTACCACTAAATATTACTCGAAAATGGTTTAAGAACTACTTAACGCCGATTACATCTTGCTAAAATGAAAATTATGAGGAAACTGAAAAGCATAAGTGAATTATAACTATCTGTTGCAGGGATAAACAAATATAAAGTATTCAATTATGAATTATATGTTATATAGAATTTGTTTTCACATTTTATCTAAAAATTTAGGAAAATCTCCATAGCAATAAAAAATGATTTTTTCAGTATAAATAGAAATGAATTCGAAATCTAGAAACCACAACATATTACATTCACTTATTATTGTCCGAAAATTCCGAAAGATGGTTTAATTACGAAGTTTGAAATCAAGAAGCACGAAGATATTTTAAATGAACAATCAAAACGATAAACATGTTTACCACAAAAGAAGAAACATGTTTATTAATAAAGGATAAACATGTTTCCCGCCAAAACAACAAATATATTTACCGCCTAAATACTCCGATCAACAGCTAAGCAGAGCGAGGTCGACCAATCATGAGGTGACGAATCGTAAATCAGGAAAGAAAGAGGAGCGCCGAGAGGATATATAAGGATCGGATTTTGGAAAAGAATCACTTTCTTGGTTACAAATTATCTAGAATACCTCAGTTTCACAGCAACAATTTTTACAACAATCAACAAATCGACAATCTTGGACGAATATTTTTCTCTACTCTCAGCAAAAGAAGAATAATCCTGATATCAATTATCTCTTCAACAATTATTTGTATTATACAGGAAGAAACATTCTTCCATTTATCAATAAAACTTTGTTATCAAAAATTCGTTTCTGTCACACCAATTCAAGTTCGGTTTTTCCAATAACTAATATGAAATTCATTTAAGAAAAATATGAAATTCATTTAAGAAAAAAAAAAAATTTCCAAAGATTCAGCCAGATGATTTCATTATTTCACTAGTAATTTCGAAGTTCTGTTCTTCTAAAAACAAAATTTGTTGGAAAAGATTTATACTTATTATATATGAATATAAGACAATTCTTGTTTCCCTTCTTCAAGATAGATATCAGTTTCATTATTTTAGATAAGAAATTTGAAATTTAAGAAAAGTTGCAAATGAACAATTTTCTTCTTACCCATTTAAAAATTAATTAGAAGTGGTAATTTATGATTAGAAACTTAATTAATGAGTGGAAATATGGAAGAATTAGTTACTTTAATAAATTCCGAAAAATCTTTTTTTGAGTAATTGAAATCAAATCTTTCTCTTTTATTTGAAAGAAGTGGGAGAGGAGAAATGTAAGCAAAAACAGAGTGAGGAATGCTAATACATTTGTTAAAAGCTGTTCACCTGTGAACGAACAACTGATGCATGAGCTGATCAAAACTGCTGCCATACTCGAAAAAGTTTGGCTTACTCAGTTAATAATATCTCAGTAAATTTCAATTGCAGGTCAAGGATGATGGAGTGATAGCAATACGTCTTTTGTAAATCTCTATGATGGGATATAAAAAATTTTGAAAGAAGAGATTGAAATTCTATTCTCTTATTGCACATTACTAAAAATTATTTGGTTTTATTTAACAATCTTAAGTCTCAATTTTAATATTAGTCCTTAGCATTTGTACAGTTTCGCTTCTATGTAATAGTTATGGACTATGTAATAGTTATGGATCGTCTAAAAGTAAAATTTGGATGATCAGTGATTTACACGGACAAATTACTGACTGACATTGTCTCGGCAACATTAAGCATGTCATGAAATTAACTAAGTAAAACTGAAATCCAGAATCAGTGATGATTTCAAAAGATGATAAATAAATTTGATACGTTAATGGCTAATTCCATGAATCTTCTAATGTCAGTTGTGTCCAGTAATAAAATTGTGTCAGAATCAAAAAAGTACGTGTTATAGTGAATGCCAAATAATCCTGGTAATCATTAAAAAAAGTTATTATCTTTCCTATAAGTCTTATAAATCTTTTGGTTCCAAATTTGAAGTTATGTTAATTTCAAAGCCCTGAATATCTTCGAAAAGTCTGAGAAAAAAAATGCATGAAATAAATTTCCATCATAGACTGATATTAGTATATACAGGCATTTTTTCCTATAAATTTCAATACTTATTTTTGCGATCAAATCTTGCTGTTACGAAAGAGGACAGTAAAATAAACCAGACTGAATGACGACGTCTACTAATGATAACAGTAAAAGTGGCAGCAGATATTTCAATTATAGGAATTTTTTGAACCGGCGGAGTGCATTGTTATAATTAAAAATTTTTTAAAAAAGTGACACATCCAATTATCTCAGTTCCTTATAAAAATTATTTTGAAAAAAAATAAAAAAGGAAGAATAAAAAAAACGGCAAATTTGTAATTTACCGTTTAAAATAGTAAAATTTGTAATTTACCATTTTTTAGAGTGAAGAAGAACAATAAACAATGTTTGACAAATTCAGAGAGATTCAGGAGAAAGTTAATTATCCTTTGGAAAGTGTTTATTAATTAAAAGACATTGCAAATTTAACCGTACTGAAATTGTTTACAGTAAAAGTACACTGCAGATTTAGCTCTATACACGAAAGAATGGTGCTGAAGGATTGCAGTTAATTTTTGGAAGGTTTTGGCTACAAGATAAGGAAATAAAATGATTCGATACAATGAAAAGACATGGAAAATGAAAAGATATGGTAAAAATGCTAAATTTAGATAAATTAGGCTACTTCATATAATGAAACGGTTCTAACATGAACTGATGTCCAATTCATGTTAGACATCACCCTGCTGTGTCAATCCCGATATGTCGCGATGAACGAGAGACAATAGTTCAAAATTGGATTAGCATTACCCAGTATACGGTGTTTAGAACAAACAGTATGTATCATCTGAATCATGTGAGATATAACATTTTTTCCATCGGTGAAAGGTCCAGTACTGAGCATTTCTAAAAATTGTCTGGTCCGATAATAATTAGTACTGATTCAATACAAAATATGTACTGACTCAATATTTTTATAAACCTTCTTAAAGCAAATGATGACATTTATGAAGATTAAAAGGCTGCTTATAATTTAAAGAGCAAGTAATAAAGTTTTAAAATAATTCTTTAGCTGCTGAAATTTCCAGTATATGATGGGATGAATTTCCAAACAAACTTCGAAAATGATCAGCTTAAGTATGTGGTCGACGGATGAAACAATTAGAAACAGAAAGGGCACAATGTGATTTTTTCACTTCCGGAAAACTATCAAAATGAACATTCCAACGGAAGTGGCAAAAAAATAAATAAAAATCGAGAAAACAATTTGTTAAATTAATATGAAGAGGGATGTTTCTACTTTCTAATTTTATCATTTAGAAAGGGCTGACGGGAAGGAAAATGATGCATCGCATCCTTAACGAAAGATAATACCACAAATAAGGTCTTGTCTAAAAAGAAAGAATGACTTGAAAATTGTCAAAAATAAAAGTTCAAATTTTTTGGAATAACAAAAAAGCATAATGATTTTTTAACTTCTCAGGAAAGAGAGGAACAAAATAACAGAATGTGCTCCCGAAATAAATCGTTGACGTGATGGAAAACAAATGAAGATAAGTGGTACAATAAAATAGAAAGTTCGAAGTTGATTGATTTTCACGTCAGAGAACAGTAAAATCAAAGCATTTGGAAGATTTTGAGAGTTAAAACAGAAATTCCAAAAGATTCAATTTATAATCTGTTGCAAACAATTTATTAAAAGGCCTTATTAATGCCAATTAAAATAAATTGATAAAGGAGAAGAAAAATTGTTTTGGACTAATGGCTAATTCTGAAATCTTCTTCAAGAAGAAATGGAAATGTGAAATTCCTGAAGATGATATTTAGAATTAATGGACGATAGTAAAATTATCTTCAGCTAATTTGCTTCATCACCTCGAATAACCCTCCCGAAGTGAACTCGTACGAGTTGCACCACCGCTAGCTGAGACATGCTGACGACGATTGACGTATCACTGTCATCTCATCTGAGATACCCCGTGAATGGTGATATGACAATAGTGACGGCACTGGTAGTTGCAATGTTTGAATCTGCAAACTTATCGAGAAGAATGGATAATTATGATAGCAGTGGGCAGGAAGCACACCGAGGATGCCATAAAATTAAGTCGACAAACGGCGGGTGCACTACCACCGGAAGTTGTTTCCCACTTTACTCCCTAACTTTCGTGGTGGTGCAAACTGGAGTGCGTGCGTCGGTGTTAAACAAGCAGCTGCAGTAGCAAGCAGCATAGCAGTAGCAGTTGTAGCAATAGTAGTTAGTAGTAAGAGCATTTCAAGTTGCAATTCAGTGGAAAGCTGAGGAAGAAGCATCATCATCCGATAGAGAGTGGGAAGGAACTGTTTGACTAAAGTGTAGGAAGAGCATTGAAACATCACACCGTGAATTTCTGTTATCGCTACTGAAACAACGAGCATTACTTCTCTTCTCTGATGATGATGATGATCCAACCAGTGATAATGGTGATGATGTGCATTCTCTTCATTCATTCCATTCATAAATTGTACGTGAGAAACAAACTTTCATTATCCAGAAAGCCTAGAATCATAAACTAGCTGAAAGTAGCACGAGCTAAACGAATATTTCCATTTCCGTTTTGAATTTGAATAGGAGTGGTGGCAAATTGAAACATGCAGTCAAAGCGTGTAGCGAATTACAACACTAAATGGCCATTTCGAGACAAAATTTAACTTTTCGGTGGATCATTTCACATTTTATCATCGTTGGCAATTGTTTGAAACCGCAGTTGAACTGTCAGATGTTCCGAAAAGTAGCATATGTTCAAAAGTTTTTGGCCGAAATTCTAATTATTCGGTGAGCGTAAACCGGAGATCGTCATTCAGAGAAGTTACAGCAAGCAGTTAGCAAGAGATAGATGCGAGGAGCAATCACTTAAAGAACCTTTAAGCTAACGATTAAAACTTGAATGTTTTCAAGAGAAAAGTTTTGTGCAACTCCAAGGAAAGGATATTTATAAATGCTACAAAACTTCCTCTTTTTCATAAATATAATACTTTAAGCCAATATAATCTCCTTACTTAGATCTATTGCTTAACATATTTTCTTCTACAAATTATTGAAATTGAAGAAGAAAGGTATAGCTCTAAAGACCTCAGTCTACTAGTTTACAACAACACAGCAGGATGAATTTGATTTGATGGAATTTTATTTATCACTGGATAAATGTCATGATTTTAGAAGGGATAAAGTTGATAATAATTCGACGTGCAGTGCATGCATGCTTGCTGCTGCACACAATCTCCTTCTCTAATTCAGTGATCGTAATGATGGACAGGAAAGTAGTGCCGTTAGTAATCAAAATTAACCGTCAATGGCAAGGAGATGATGTCTGCTCGAAGAAGTAGCATTTCATTACACAATTTCTAGTCACTTATCGTAGATCTTCCTCAAAGCACAATCGATCCAACTTCATCTTCCAAGTCCTCTAACCATCTCCTATCGATTTAAAATTCAACTAATACAATTCAGCGAAGAATGAACACTGAAAACTTGTCGATAATAAATTACTGTTTTTTAATAAACACACGAGAAAAAAAATTATCTAAGCACGCTATTCTTACTTTAAAAAATTTCCATGACTATTCACGAAAAGTTTCTTAGCAAGAAGTTGGAGTTAATGTCTCTACTACTTCTCAATAATTTTATAAAATAGACGATAATGAATACGATGCATATTTGGAAACGACGCATATTGAATACGGTACATTTCCATGCATACTGCAAAATATTTGTCATTTATTTTGAGTACGATAGAAAAAGTATACGGGCTTCCAGACAGCTTTCTACAGTATCACTAGTATGCAATTACAATAGAGCTACAATCAATTCTACTTAGATTTCCTCCTTTCTTTCTTTTCGTAATTTAAATTTTTAAATGCTATTTCAGAAAACCAATTGGAACAGATTGTTTGATGGTATTTCATGTGGTATTGACTCCGTTACTTGGAAATACAACCTGGCTATTCTTGGCATAATTTCAAACTTTAGAAGTTTATGAAATTCACAGATGAGCTCGTCTTATATTGAGGACATACAAATATATAACTGTTGAGCATTGCAGGTGTATATAAAATGTGTAGAGTAGAGGTATGAAGATGGGCTGCTGAACGACTGACTGGCACAAATTTACGAAAAAGTATGCCATCAAATCAGAGAGCAGTAGTTTAATTCATTTTAAAATTTTGCACCTCTCTTGAATGACCCATTAAGTAATAATAATAATATTGCTCCTAACAGGGTACCTATTTATGTCTTCATTCATTCACACTTATCCTTTATACCTATGAATTCAACCAGATTTGTATATTATGAATTCCTTCTTTCAGGTAATTTATTTTAAATTTTCTAAACATTTATTCATTGTTGCTAGTTTCATCAACACCTGGCTGCTCATATGTCTGCGATTTTATAATGCATCACCATAAAGAAACAATTAATGAAATGATGATTTCAAGATTAAACGAATCTTATCATCATTTTTGATAATTGAAAGATTTTAAAACTTTTATGATCATAACTCGTGTCATAGAAAATAAGTCATTACACAGTTACTAATTTATTTTGAATGAAAAATCTCCTAAATTTGAAAAACCGCGTATTTTTTCATTCGTATACACAAGTGCACAATGCAGTTGATTTTAAAATTTCTCATTTTGTGTCTATTTCAACGGGCTTATTTGTTTGAAAATGAAATTATAATTTTTAGCTTCTTCTAAATTCAAGCTAAATATGCATCTATAATGTTGTTGATCCGAGATTTGATTTATCCGATAAATCTACTTGAAATTTGCCAAAAAGACGTGATCCAAATGTTTAGTAGCCGCAATGCAAGAAACAATAAATATTTTTCCTAATAAAAGAATTGATAGTAACGCGTATTTTTGCTGTCATACTTTTCCATCATAATATACCTTTAAATAATGAATGGAAGGAAAAAATTCCAGTTTGATAGAGAAGATCTTCGGGCGCAAGTTGAGCTTTATCATCATAACACATTTCTTTCTTTCCTCCACACTCCTCTTCCCCTAACTTGATTAAAGTTGAGCAAAATTTTGTCCGTAAAGCGCAAACCAGTAATATAACTTCTGCAGGATAACTGGTTTTACACAGGCATTCTCCTTGCTGCAACTGTTGTTAAAGTAATCGCTTTATATATTATTGCCTCTGCGAAAGATGTGCTTACTTAACGCTTCCTTATCTTTCGTCAGCTGAATATTTCTGCATGAATTTAGATATGCTCCATTTTTTGAACAATATTTTAGGAATAATTCCAACTAGATTTTCCTTTGATCTTAAAGTTTTTAAAATTGTATTAATCAAAAAAGAAAAGGGGGCACGAATCCAAAAAAGTTCGAAGTCAATGTTTGTACTCTACAAGATACTATTTTTAACTTTTACTGTCATTATATGTGAAATATTTAAAGTCTTAGCAGTAAAATAAAAAAATGCCAAAATAATTTGTGGTATTACCACTGTCTATTGTGTTTTTGAATTATCATATGCATGATCTATTCTATTCCTAACTGTTATTACTTGCAACCTTTCAGGAAATTTATTCTTACGTTGTCATTTCGTTAATTCAGCAAGTTTATTAGGCAAGATAAAGCTGTCAAAATTGAACTAATTAGTTACTTTTTATTTAAAAACTCTCCATAAATAAGCGATGCTGCATTTACTGCATAAATTTTATTCCTGAATTACAATCTATGAAGCGTTGCGATTTGCATAAGATTTCACTAGTTGCTTTTATCAATTATCAGGTCCAAAGAAATTAATCCTATATTTGTGGAAGTAAAAATCAATGAAATAATCATTTCATCACAAAGAATGAAATGATAAAGTTTTTTTTTCCATAATTGTAGATATTATAATTTTTTACGACAGTTTCATGCTTTTTATACTTCTGTCATCGGTTCTTCATCAAAATATCGATGTAATCATTACAAAAATTTCCATCAATGAATCAGTTGGCAATAGCTGAGTACTGGTCGGCTTTTTTCAATTTTCGAATGCTAAATACAGTTATAAGCTAGCAATAGCTAATTGATCATTTTTCTGATCGAATCAAACTTATCAATCAGCAACAATCAACCATACTACTCTTTTTTCAGTCTAATCACTCTCATTTGTTACTCTGAAGAAAAGGCATGTTCATTCAACAAATTTCTTTGTTTCACTAAAATGAATTGAATTCAATTTTACTTTTCCACGGCATCGCTAGAGAAGTATACTTCTTTTCTTGCCAGTTAATTGTCATATCTTACCTGTCCATCTGAATGTTCACTACATGCACACATACACACACATGTACAAATATACATATATATATTTGTGACAAACATAAAAAGAGCGCAAGATTTTTTGCTTTCCTGAACAATGGCATCCACTTTTAGTTCAAGTTTGAGAGCCATGCGCGCCCGCCGAGATGGAAGGCATGGATGGACGCCGTGCCAGTTTGCGCCGTTAACTTCTTGACTTTACTTTCTGCTATCCTCGGCCTTCCACATTTACATTTTGTTGTTGTTGATAGCAAGCAGAAGAAGAAGAAATCACAGTGTCCACTCGTCGTCTTCTTGCCACTTTAATTTCAATATCCCACCCCTCGCCCATCCTCACCTCACCTTATCCTTTCCAATCTATCGTCGCTTCCTTTCTCTCGAGAAATTCCCGCCTATTTAACCTAGTTGTTATTCAAAGTTGACCCACTTATTACCTACCAAATCAAATTAAACATAGAATGTTGAACCTGGAATTAAAAAATGTCATTGACCATTGCAGATGGTTGTTTCTGACAACTGATAAGCACATCTATCTTGCAGCTAAGGCTGAAATTTCAGAATCCTTCTCAGTAGTTGTTTATTCGCATTAAAAAAATTATTCTAACTGAAGGTGGTGATTTTTTATAATTGGAAAAACTTTGTGAAACATTCACAGTTCTGAATCAGTTAATTCAAGCATTTCACAGATGAGTCATGCAGGAGGGCATAGTTCTTTTTAGGGCAGAATAAGCTTGATGCTTGTGATCATTTGTAAAGTGCAAACTGCAAACTGAAACAAGGCATGCTTCATGCAGAAATATCACTTGCATTAGCTTCTGTATGAAAAAAGAAGGCGTAGTATGAAATATATTTTTGAGGAAAATAATCCAAAAGATGTCTTTGAAGGAAATAACTTGAAAAAAGATCATTGAAAAAAAGAACTTGAAGAGCATATCTCCGGGTGGAATTGGGATGTGGAATATCATATTAGCAAATAACCTGAAATGTTACAAACAAGATTTGCAGCGATCTTTCATGCGAAGCAGAGATGCCTTCATAAGAAGCGAATTTTAGAGCTCATATCAATCTGATAGAAAATTTAAATCCTAATCTGGCATAAAAACCTTCTAAAAATAGCATTCAAAAATCATTTTAATCGAAACTTTGCTTTATAAATCTTGTTTCTGCATTTCGCGTGCATGAAAACATGCGAACAACAAGAATTGTTTACAAATTTAGATGCATGCTATCAGTCTTTTCTCATGGTCCAGTGATTTTGAAGAGTTGATTAATTTTATCAATTTAAAATAGTTGTTTCTTCTCATCTCATATTTCCATTGTCATACATAGTTGCGGATAATAGGATTCTGACAAAATCAACTTGTGTGTTATGTACACAAAATTCCGTTCCAACAATCTCCATGCATGGAATTAGATCAGATGACATCTGCAAGATGAGTATGTTTCGAACTTTCAGAACTGTTTGTATTACAGATTTGATGAGAAGAGATTCTGCGTGTGCATCGAAAAAAGGTGGAATATTTGTGTTAGTGCGTGAATGTTAAGTGTGAAATTTACGTCACTCCGTTTGTTTCACGTAACCACCATATTGTTCATATGTATTACATGCAAAGGAAAATATAAGTAACAAACAAGGCGCAGTGATAATTCCATGGATGGCGAATGATTTAAGGCTTTCGATCTTTGGATCATTCATTGGCCTTATCTTAATGATCTACTTGTTGGGCTGCTTTTTGTCTAAAAGCGTAAGTGTAAGGTAGTTTAGAGAAAAAGATTTTGCAAAATTCCCTTTCTTTTTGTCCATTTCTGTCTTTTGGACTGTACCAAATTTATAGGAAATTGAAGGACTCACTCACTTACTAACGAAAATTTCCAATACTGCCCGGAAAAAATTGAAATCTTTATGAATGAATGGCTTTGATAATACCGGAAAAAATCAGCAAATAGACAAGACACAAAACAGGTTTTTTATTTTCAGATTTCCAGAAAATTATACTTCTTTTGTTGTGTATCTCGTTTCTCTTACTCTCATTCTGAATGCAAATCTAGTCATTCAAATATTTTTCTTCAACGATTCATTACAACTTTAACTTTGAGAAATGGCTAACCCCTCCTCGAGGCATTAAAAATTAGTGGACTTTTGATTGAAGGTTATAGATTCATTTAGATTTCGTTCTTTCTATTTTTAAATACACGTTAATTATTATATTTGTGAATGACTTGCTTAAGCTGTTAAATATTGCAGAAACGATCTCACCAATGATGACATTCGGAAGAGTTATTTAAGATTTAATTTCGGAAAAGTCGAAAAAAATTTTTTTTCTTGTCCAATAGTTCGATTCATGCGATCCATGTAGATTCATATCTTTCAATGATTATTCAGAAAACCATTTCTCTTCTTGCTAATTGAAATAAATTGTTGGAATGAAATTCTACAACCAAATTAACCTTATTTTCATGCTACTAAGGAAAAGAAGATAATGATCGATTTTTTTGTTTCTTTTTTCATCCAATCATGTTTAGAGGAAAAGTTTGGAGATTTCGTTAGCTCTCCATCAGTATAATGATGAAAAAAGAGTGATAAAGTAGAACAAATAATGATAAGGAAGTATAAAGGTTAAGATCGGAAGGAAGGCCAGAGTACAAGAAGTTTAACTTCATTAAACGTCAAATTCATCAAAAGAGATTTTGTTATCAGAAACATAAAACACTATAAGAAATAGGTGAAAATAAAGAAATATCGACAAACTACAAAATATTTGCAAATAGAAGGAATAATCACTTCAAATACAAATCATCCAGCATGCCATTTAATACTTTCTGATTAAATTTAATGATATCATACCTTCGACAGCGAACTTATTGAAGTTTTAGTTGCCTGTATCTAGTTGTAAAAGCTGATTTAATCAAGATGGCTGTCTATTTTATTTGAAACTAATTTTCTTCCATTCAAATTGACCTGATATGATAGTTCTAATGAATGTTATTTCTGTATTACATTTTTTTCAGGAAGAGATATAAAACAAGAGATATGTCGAACATACGAAATGTTCATCCTTTGAGATGTGCAACTTTAAATCACTGATAGATCTGGTGATTCCGGTAATTTTCTTTTGTTTATGTTTTGTGCATTCAAACTAATCGATATTTTCTATTGATCAGTAACAGAAAACAAACCAAAAAGCACAATCTTTGATGAGTCATGACAATCTGTTCATCGTTGGTGTACTTAATTAATTTACTTTTATAAAGTGAACAAAAATTAATGAATGCTGAATTTAATGAAGCGTGAAACGTGTAATATACGCTTTTCATTAAAACAACGAAATTGAATTGTAATTGATTGTATTCTATTCCTGATAAAACTATCCTAGGAGTGAATCATTTTCGGGATGCATTTTTTAAGAAATTGAGTTTGAATATGTGTAATTCACCGATAGCAGGCTTCTCCATTTTCAGAGCATATATCAACAGATTCTCAGTAAGAAATAGAAAAGAGTTATAAATTGATTGACAAGGTAAGCTGACATCTGAGACTCATTTCTCATCGGACATTTCAAATACCTCTGCTACTTATTTGTAAGTGACCGATGCGATATTTGTTAGTTTCGAAAGATCACGAAATGTCTCTTTTTCTATCTCTCATTGAATTAAACTTCTGCTGTTCCAATAAATTCTCTGGAAAATTGCCATGTAATAGAGACAAATCGATCATATGTTAAATTATCGATCGTATGTTAAATTCCATTCGAAAAATGGATATATTAAGTGGCTTGAAACGGATATGAATCAGTTTCGGTTTCAACGTGTGATAGTAATAGTAATAAGCAGTAAGAAGTGTGGTGGCTGTGGTGCCACGGCACGCGATGGCACAAACTACTACTACTGCCCCTCTTGTAATATCTATCTCGCCGTGCTCTTCTATCAAAATGTCTCCAAAAACGCAACTTGTAAAAATGAATCGTAAAAGTTGCCGTAACACAAAGTTAGGCGTCGACTTTCCGATTCGATAGGAATGAATTATGGAAGGAAGAGAAAGAGACAAAGAAATGAAGCCCTAATTTCTCCGATATCTTTCTTTCATCTGTTGCAGTTATGTTTCAGGCTTGTGTACATAACTCATCCATCGCCTGTTATCTTATCACCTTCACGTCCGTCCTGTTATCTTATCATCTTTCACGTCCGTTACACCTTGCACGACATATTCATAGTTCCTTTATATTTTATATCTAAATATTCATATTTTATTCCTTTTCTTGAAGCGAATTTTTAGTACAAGATGAGGGGGAATTGCCAAAATTTAAATTTCAACATGGAGAAAAGAATATTAAGGAATTGATTGTGTTGTGAGGTTGTTTGTATACATCCGCTCATTACCAACCAAAGCAAATGATGTAAATTATTCGACATTTCTGTGCAATCTTATGATTCGTTCTGTTCTGCCATAACTAATAAGGCATCGAATTTAACCGATTTCTTTGTAGTTGTTGATATCATCTTTGCACATTTATTTCATCGTTTGCCTTTCCATTCTATATGTTAATCAACATTGGCAACTACAATTAAATCTCTATTATTATCATTTCGCAATACAACGCAGCATTTCAGTTCTTTACTTTTACTTTTTTGGTCCTCCCTTATCACTCAAATACTTTAATCGCATTCTAATTCACCACAGACTATGCTTTTTATCCGACAAAGATCAAACCGGCTCAATTATGATGCCTGTTATTATGCATATTTATAACTTCTAGCATTGCCCAGACATGTCGTATGTTTCTACATTTGTCAGTACTTGTTATTCATGCTCCAAATAATTCTTCATAGTTTGAAATATTTAGTTTACTTAGTAGATAAATTGTTGTTTGAATTTTTTTCTCAACAGTCAATCCTGCGTCCATTCATTCATATTACTTTGAATCAATGAATTCGTGCTCCAAGTTACCCGTTTTACATTGATAAGTACCTATCAACAGGATGACAAGTGATTTATCAGTTCGCTAGTATTCTTTTGCAGTGGCACTGATGAAGAAATTTGTTAAATGTCTTCAGGCGATTTACTGAAATCTCTGCCCAAATTGAAACAAAAGAGTTGAGCGAAATGGTTGTTAATATTTGGAGTTTTGATGCGAGGGATTTACTCGCAAGTGGGTATATCATTTGTGAGAGATATTGAACTTGTCGGTTTTACTAAAATGGTTGTGGTGGAAGATGAAGATACGGAGATATATGGGGAGGAGATGGAAGATAGAATTATAGTCAAGCAATTGTTCAGAAAAGAGTAATAATCATAATAGTAGTAAATAGTAATACTAAACCTTGGAATTTCGATCTCATTTATCCGGTTGATTGTGTATCAGTAATACTTCCCCTTCTTCTTTGTTCTGTTTTTTTCCTGATTAAAACTTGTTTAGTTTTTTTTTTCGGCCTGATCAAATAATATATCACATTAGCTGTTAGATTTCAGGCAGTGAGATTACAATGGAATGTGATAGATCTAGGAAGATCAAGTTTTTCAGAAACAGTAACAATGTATAATACTACTGAAAAGTAAGTGTATTGATAAGGTAGTACTAGTAAATTTGATGTTAACAGAAATTGATTGTCCTTATCTCTTTATATTTTTTTTAAAGAATGAATTCATTGATTTCGGGCCTAGATTAGGAATAAACATTCGGGAACTTGTACATTTCAGTCCAGTTCAATTCAATTTGTACTTGATGCACAAGAAAATACTTCAACTCTTTATAACTGCATGCTGCAAGATATTCAGTTAGTTATCCTATCATCACTTGCAATTGATCAGTTGATTGGTGCACAAAGAGACTCATAAATCGAACAAAGACAATTAAAATTCGAAGGATCGGAGCGTAGTACCCTTGCAGGGATGACACTCGGCAGAAATCTCATTTTTTCCGCTAGTACCATTTTATCGAAGTTGTTAAACAAGTTACAAAAATTGATAGATAAATGAATGTTAGTGACATATTTTCTCTGACAGTTTATTGTTACAATCAGATTTGCCGTACAAATAAGAAATTACTTTCATCTAAAGTTCTTTTTTGTGATGTTTCCGAGGCAATTGATTCTCTTTCTTACTTTAAGTACCTATTTTGGCAATGTGTTTTCAAAAAAGAAGCCAATTATACAGTTTAGTTGTAGACAGGGAGGAACAAGCCATGATTTCAAAAGTAATTTTTAGAAACTTTGTATATGTACAAACTCTTTTGAGTTTGCTCACATCACAAAGTTTTTGAAAATCAGAAATTCTTCAAAATTTTGAGTTGATTGAAATGAAATCATCTATACCAGTGACAATGTATTTTGGGGAAAATTAAAGATTTCAAGGTTCAAAATTTGCAACTTTATTAAACATGAACTAGGCGGTTTTGCCAGCAAATCAGTGATGTGAACTAGAAAAGGAGAACTTGAATTTTTAAAAGAAAAATTGGGAAAAGGAAAAAGAAACCGTTTACATTTTCATTCATTTATATTTTCAAACTTTTTTAGATTATTTTAAATAGATCCTTCCATCCTTTCTTATCTCTCCATTCATCAGGACCAGTCACAAGAAATAATTACTTCGAGTATAAAAGTGTTTGCACAACAAAAATAAGGAAAAATCCTTTTGTACTTTTCATCGGAAGTACAAATTTGTCAAGTTTTCAAAATCAGATGAGGATATGAAATGCATAACCCTAATATGATCATAAAAAATCAACCATATCATGATAATGTGGAATTGAAGAATCGGATAGTAGGCATCGACATCACTTTCAAAACATTCTGATAGCTTCCGAACACAAGCATACGTCGGAGTATAGTGGTAATTTTGCTTCTAATTTTAATATTCAATGAGTTCATTAAATAATCCCATCCCATCAAACGATTTTTGTCAAAAATATTTTCTTACATTTTGCGACATATAGAGTTTCCTGTTGGGAATCAATAAATTACCATATTTTGCTAGTTTTCAGAGATTCTTATAGATAGTCAAAAAAGCTTTTATTCATTCATTGCTAATAGAAATCTATTGAATAACTTTTGCAACAATTTTCATTGTTCCTTCAGCAGTTTCTACATTGAAATGACTCAGAACAATGAAACATTGCCCCCTGTTAAACTTTCAATTTGATAAATATTGTAAATTCTGAAATTTCATTTTCGTTGTAAAAATCTTTAAAGGTTAGCGGGAGGAGAGATGTTGAGCTGGACAATGATAACAAATGATTTCTTGGTATTCGGAGGAAATTTGGCTTAATAAAAAAAAAAAAAAAAAAAAAAAAAAAAAAAAAAAAAAAAAAAAAAAAAAGAAAAAAAAAATTGGAGAAAAAGTCAAAAGTTTTGGAACAAGAATATTAAAAGTGAAATAATAGCAAAAGTGGTGAGACGAAGAAGCAGATTTGCAACGTAGTTGTGCTGAGTTGTAGAGCTGAATGTATTTTTCGTTTCCTTTTTCGTTTTCGGCAAGTTTTTTGTAAACTTTTATTCTCAAATATGGAGCTATCACAAACTGCCAATAACAGTTCCTCCTTCCTAGTGCTCATGCTACTTTAT
Organism: Onchocerca flexuosa; assembly: GCA_002249935.1. Lineage (NCBI taxonomy): Eukaryota > Metazoa > Nematoda > Chromadorea > Rhabditida > Onchocercidae > Onchocerca > Onchocerca flexuosa. The sequence goes on along the minus strand of KZ269980.1, from coordinate 1,005,468 downwards.
CATATCTCTTCTTGTCACACCGCGCCGAATCCTTCACATATCCAACTTTTAGAGAAATTTATCATTTTTATGCAATTATTTTCTAGGAAAAAATATTTTAATTGTAGAATTCCTTCTGAAAGGAAGCATTATCTCTCATCGATATTTTTAAGATATAATCATAATAAAGCTGATCGTTGATTTCAGTGCCTTGATGAGAATTTATCGATGATCAAACTAGACTGTAAAAGAATTTGAGATCCATGAGAATGCCACAGACAAAAGGTGCTTTCAAACATTCAGTCATAATCACAACTTTAAAATATAGAATGAGATGATTGGCGATGGAAAGAACTCATTTTGTAGCAATGCCAGGAAACTGTAAATAAACAAAAATACAAACAAAGCGAATAATTCGAGCACTATCAACAAACATAAGCGTGCTTGAGATAGAAGCGTGAGAACAAGCGCAAAAATTTTATAAAAAGACATGAAATTAGCATGTAACTAATTACTTTTAGTGAATAGGAAGAGGAAGAGAAAGGAAGATTAGTTTGCTTGGAAAGTTTACAAGGAAGAGAAAACGAATGACAAGTTAAAACAATTCCATCAAATCATCACAGATGTAGTCAATTTGAATTGGAGCAATAAGAATGAAATCCATTGAAAATAAATTAAGTGGTGTCCCAGTTACCTTATTCACAATTCTCAGGAATCCATTTGTGCGTCGGTTTAGAAAATAAGAATGGAATTATTACTCAACAGTTCTTTCTTCTAAGGTTTTTTGAATTCTCTATTTGATGTCTCGAAGCAGAAGTTTCAAATTCAAATGCTTCGTTACAATTCATACAGTCTGAGCAGAAGAAAGATTAGAATGATGATTTATTGTATCCCTTCAGTGAGTAATTTGTGGTAGTGGATGGCGAAAAGATGAGTACACTGCCAAGAGATCAGTGATAACTATTAGCGCCTATTAAAAGATCAGTGATAACTATTCGTGCAAATCAAAGGATCAGTGATAACTATTATAGCACATATCAGAGAATCAATGATAATTATTGGCGCATATTAAAGGATTAGTGATAAGTATTAGCGTATATCATTAATTGGCAAGGCATTTCGATCCACTTTTTCTCTCGTATTTTGCAAATAACGAAAAGAGAACAAAGCCACTTAATGTATCAATCGGCAGATGTTTGTCTATAAAGAGGTGACTGTTGAGGAACATCTGGAAGTTTTCAAATAATATAAATACCTTCACGTATATTATATCATATCATTATCATCAAATATTGATGTTATCATTGAAGGAAAGATATCGTAAAACTTATAGGAAAGGACGATAATTGTATGGTAACTGTACCTTAGATTATCTGGGATACTGTACCTCGGACTAGTTTATCTCTTAGGACAGGTACCAGGTACAAATAGGCCTGGCTTGCCCTCGCCGGTAAATGAGACATGAGATGCATGACATGCAATCCAGTGCGTTACACTATCTATCCATCCCCTCCTTCCGCCTTTACTTAATATTCTACTCTTACTCTGCTGCTGCTGCTGCTGCCGCTGCTGCCGTATTGCAGCTGCACGGTGTACTGCCACGCAAATACTGCAAGATGCAAGAGGAGCCACCGGAGCTGTGTCAATAGTGAATGAAGCCAGCAGAGAAGTGAAGCGAAGGCCAGCGAGAGTCGAGGCGCCACTGACCTTGTCTTCTTCCCACAGACAATCATCACATTTGGTACTCGGTGCCATCGACCATACTTGCAGCGGCAGCAGCAGCAGCAGCAGCAGCAGCAGCTCGCTCCTCTCTCAACATTGACCTTGATTTCTGCTGTATCGACCGCTCTCCGTACTTCTACTGATACATATATTCGTATTGGTACTCTAGTACTAGTATTAGTAATAATCCGAGTAGGCTTATTCCGTTATATTTTAATAGGCCTTATCCGGTTTCTGTATGTGTCTATGAATATTAGAAGTTTTGTTCTGATGAGCCCAATCCGAGACACGAAAAGGGACTCGTTTCTCCTAGTTCTTGTCTTTCTGCTGGGCCAAACTAGCATTTCTGTTGCCACACTTCGATCTTGTGGCCCATATTTTCTTCATCCTTCATTTTTGTCTTTTTCAGCCAAAAATTCTTATTATGCAATCATCCCAACAGTTTTTTGAGTTCCGCTCGTCAGAGAGCGTAAGATCGAGCATTAGGCATCATTCGGAATGAAGGCCATCTGGCAGTTCACCTGACTGCTCAGTCTAATCACCGTATCTTTAGTAGTTGTCTTCGTTTTGAAATTCAGTTCTCTGCTGTTACGAAATATTAATCTGTTATCACCATATAATGTCATTTCGCAGAAACTAATATTAACTTATGGACAAAGTTTGTAACGAGAAATTTGAATTCCAAGTAGCGACCTTGGAAAAGGGTCGCTGACTTCGATGGATATCAAACCAGTCGGTTTGAATTGTCTTTAAAGAGACAAGTTTCACATTACAATCGTAAAAGTGTAAAATTTAAAGTTTTTCAAATCAATTATGGATATATTTGGACAATTTTTGTTGTTTAATAAAATTAATTCTTAATTGGGCCGAATATGCACAAATATCTTGTGTCCTAGAAATTTGAATGTGGATATTTGTAATGCTGTCACGAATCATTAGATTAACCATAATGGCTTTTAAATTGACGAATTTATTTATTTCTTCAAGCACCTGTAGTAAATAAGGGATGCTAATTGTTCACTGGAACTGATGGTACTAGCTGGGTTATTCAGGGTGAGTAGTACATGACTTATACTCATGAGCGATTATCTCATTTATTGCGAAAAACAAGGAGAGAAGTTGAAGTAATTTCAAGTTCATAGTAAGATTGATATTGGAGAATGGGAATTTCTAAGTGGCTTAGAGAAGTAGGAATATAAAAGAAGGGAATTTAAAGGCAAACAACTTTGAGTAAGTATTGAAGTAATAATGCATGCAGCATTTGTTTGTAGCGATGATATGCATGAAGAGAAGAAAGAGGGATTACTGAGTTTCCTAGAAGTTCTGGCTCTTATCGAATGGAAGCCGAAGGTCTTTTGAAATTCCTGAAAAAATGAAATTTTACTCTAACTTACTCTCTACTCTTCTTTTTTACTCTAACTTAATGCAGTTAGTCTCTCATTATCCATTATTTGTGTCAAAAACTAAAACTTATTCTCTAATGAATTACTTTCCGTTCTCAGTGACTTCTTATAGCAAAATATTTTTTCCTCCTATGCTAGTAATAGGTATCTCTTGAAATAAAATGAGATTTGAAGTAATATATTCCCTTCTATCATCTTTCTTTAGTAATGTAGAATTAACAATGTCTGATCAATCAAATATATAAGATTTCATACAGGCTGGAAATAATGCTGCATAAGTTTGAGCGAAAAATCATGTGGTCAATTATGACATGATTATGTGGTCAATCATGTGGTCAGTTATGTGAATGATATCTGCTGGATGTTATCCGCGCATGTTGATGATGAACAGAATAAAGGAACATTTAATATATCCGAGATGCATTGACATTGACACACTGCCGTGTGAAAATGTTGATTTTTTACTATACAGTATGATAAATTCAGTAGACATAGGTAGTTTATTAAATATAGTAGACGTGAATAGTTTACGTCCTTGGATAGACAAGTTCACGTTACGTGATGCTATAATTCTGTTTTATTTGCTTCAAATTAGAGAAAAATCGATATGTCCATGGCAAGGCCAAAAAGATTTAGATTTTGGCGTAATTTTTGCATGTCAAACGATCTTCCATCGTTTTTCAGACCAAATAAAAAATAGTCAGTCGACAATGAAGAGATAAGATAGAAGTTGAAAATTTGCAAACGAGACAAAAGATTTTGAAATTCGGTAATATTGTTTTTCGAATTTTTGGCCAAATCCATATTCTTAGCAAGAGATATTATCATCACTAGCAATTAGCTATTACTGATGATGATGATAGTAATAATTTGTAACTGTAATGTGTGATAAACGATGAGGTCAACAACATCAGGTTGCTTTGTTTATGTGCAGTCTTAAATTTGCTGCATTAGTGCCACATATGTTGTTGCTGTACTGTTGATGCGATCACTGCCACAGCAATACTCGTCGCTAAATAATAACACTTAGAGAGGTTAAAATGGCATTTTGTTTGTGAAATGGTGATTGTGATTGTGAGGGCTTGCTGCATTGCAGTTGCACTCAAAAGTTGTGTATGAAAGTTTGCTAGCAGTAAGCAGCGTGGCACGCACGCTCACTCTCATTTTACTTTTTCATCATCAATAGACTACGACTAGACTGGTATGCTTCGATTCGATAAAACCAATACCGATCGGGATGCTGTGAAGCACTATATGGCTTGCACACACTGAATTCCGATTTGCTCGCTGCAATGCAGGAATGCATTTCAGAATGATTTAATCACTCAACGCTCAGACATTATCACCACTATAATATCATGATGATAATCATGAGACATCATCTATTATCATTATCATCCCAAAACTTTCGTCATTCAAATTATTGATAAAAACGAAAAAAAACCCCATACAGACCATCATCTCACATTATTCACCATTATCATCATTTTTTAGCACACTCAATTTGAGTAATGTGACAAAATATAAAAATTTTCGATAAGTTTGGCGCCATTGAAGAATTTGTTTGCGGAGTAGGAAGGGAGAGAGTGAAGGACTTACACAATTGTTTCGCCATTCTTCCCGTTTGTTGTTTTTTCAGTTTACTTTTTCTTTGCAGAAAATGCTTCCTATTTTTGCTCCGTTTATCAGAATCACCATTATAACTGTCATCTCATGTGTGATAAGTGTAAGAATAGATGATCGGGACTGAAATATTTTCCACTAGCAATGATGTATTAGGTAGATCAGAAGAAAATTTATACTGATCGTGCGGAATTAATTTCACTGATTGTGATGCTCTTTATGTGTTATTATCACTCCGATTGCTTCTACCTTTTCCACATTACGATATTCGATTATTCAAATAATCTGTACCGCGCTGACGTATTTACAATTGTGTTCTTCTGATTTGAATTTCTTGAAATCTCATCGTATATTCGAATGTTTATTTTTGACTTGCATTTGAAACAATGTTTCGATTGAATAATTGCTTTTCTAGTTCATTATAAGGTAAAATTCATTAATCATATCTTATTCATATCGGCCTTCATGGAGTTTGGTTTTTCAAAATAATGCAATTTAGTTTAAATACACCACAACCGGGAATTTATAGAAGTTGATGAACTTTTCAAAATTCGTTCATCTTTTATATTTGAACCAATATCGCACAACATTTTGCTTCAGTAATATCGATTTAACTTACTAAGGGAATATTCCTTCACTTATCAGGCTAATTTATTTACTTATTATCCAACTTTGCTGAAAAAATCTTATATCAATAATTGTGGCGCACTAAAGTTTTTCAAATATTACAGATTTCTGGAAAGAAAATGTTTGCATTAGTATTTTTACATTTTTTCTCAGATTTACATGAATCATATAATAGCAGAAAAGTTGTTCTTTTTGAAAATCGCTTTGTTACTACGAGTATTGATACGCATTCTTACGCATATTTATGTAAATATGTGTTTATGATATTGCTAGTTGTACAGTTATCAAATCAGCTTTAGATTATCGCTAAATTAACCATATTTATTAATAATGTGGTGAAATTATCAGAAGTTTAATTTTTTTAGGAGTTTCGAATCAATGTGAGGGAAGTATTACATGTTGAGAATCGGAGTAGTTAGTTCTTAAATTCTCTATCTGATCGCTTATCTTTGTTTACGCTCTTTGCGAAATATATTGATAAAGAGCGGAATTTGTTTGCTAGTTCGGTCATGATTTCCACTAAAACAATGATAAAGGATGAGTTCACGAAAACCAATGGCTTGGATTACGAAGAAGATTGCGACGTAGATTTGGAAAACGACGACGGTGACTATTTTGGAAATGTTTTATTTTATATCTGCTAAGTTCTTTTAGATGATTTGTGATTGTTGTTGACCATTGTATTCAGTACAAGGAAGGAAAAAGACGTCTTAAAATCTTTCAAAAATTTAAGAATATATTATTTAAGAAATTTCATCCACTTTGCAAGATTGAATAGTATCAAATCTGTTCAAAGTTAAATAGAAAATGCTAGACAAATAATTCTATTATTATCAGTGATTAATGATTTGTCATGCAAGTACAGTCACAAACATAATTTATTTGCATTTATTTCTTTATTGGTTTCTTTTTATTTTCTGCTTTTCAAGATCAGAAATATATGTGGGATTTGCTTTGCCATGAATTTTTTATTTAATTCAGGGTCGAGTATCGGTGGTACCAATGAAGCGAAGGAAGAAAGCGAATCTACTAACGGTGAGATTCTGATATTCACAGTCTCTTCTTTAGCACGCATTACCTAACAATTCAGTTCCTTTCCAATAAAATGGACGATACTACGAAAAGTTGGTAATAATGCAATTCATATCAAATGACAAAAGAGAACAAATTCTAAAAAAGTCTGAAAACTTCAACTGGGGCAGTTTGGAAGTGCTGTTAGTTATTACTAGAGAATAACAAATTTATTGAAGGGTTATCTCAGCTAAAGTTGCGAACTCAACTGAAATGAAATGGTGCGAATTTAAATAGGTTGAATAAATTTCTATGCAAACAGCTGGGAGCAGAAATATAGATCCGCGTTCTTTTCAAAAGACTCGCTGATTTTCAAATCATCCTGATTTAGCCACTTAGTTGATGGCAATACAATCGTCCCTCGAAACTTTGGAATGTTTATGTTCAATATTATTTTGATCATAGTTACATTCACATCACACTGCATTGAACTGATATGAAATTGAAGTGATTCAAGTGAATTAAAATACGAAAAAAAAAAGAAAAAAAAAAAAACTATTGTAGATAATGGAGAAGAGGAAAACGATGAAGGAACGGCAAGCACTTCAGGGAATAATTTATTTCTTACACAAGTACTTCTTACCCAACGGCACAAACCAAATCGGGAAGCGAAAATTCTGGAGACATCCATTGCTAATTTAAAAAAGAAATTGCAAACACAAGGTTTTTTTTTTTTTTAGAAATTTATTTTGTTTAAACAAATTTTTCAACTTCTACTACTCATTCTTGTTTGCATTCTTTATTTATAGCAATAGGCATAATAACAACCTGTTTGGGAATCATTCCGGATTACTCTTTGTTCCATTCAGTACTCGGAATTCGGCTCAGTATCCAGGTTACCTTCTGATTCGGGTCACTCACCATACACTACGAGTCAATTTAATAAAACAATAGAGCTGATATTTGTCTATAAAGACGATGAGCGAACTAGAGAGTGTGATTTTACGGAGTTTGCCATTTTGAACTTAAGTTGGAAGATTGTAGGTCATTGATGCTAGCATGTGGTATTTGTAAGATTACCTGCTCAATATCTTAAAGGAAAGATTCAACGCGGTACGGGGAATTCTCTTTTCTTCGAAATGAGCGAGAGAATCTCTTCGCAGCAAAGTTTTATTAGATTTATGAAATTTGAAATATTAGAAAATAATTTTCTAGGAAAAATTAAACAAAAAATGTGAAACCATCTAGAGAAATGATTTTTGAATTTCTTTAAGTTTTTGTTTTGTTTTAGAAGATTTGTTCCAATTCATGAATTAGAAAGTGATAACTTCAGGTCTGAAGAGAGCATCTATAGATGTAAAATCAACATCAGCAATACGAAAAAAAGAAGATCGTTCTCAGATTACCTGTCGTGCAGCTTTACGGATTACCAACGAAGAAAGTACATTCGAAATTGAAAATTGTTCGAGGAACAGTTTCGATGAAGAAGGCCAAACAGCTGTTGGTAATAATAATTAGATTATTTTTGAATTTATGAATGGCTTTTCCTTCTCCGAAAAATGCAAACATTAGTGCTGTATGACTCTCCTCAGATTAGACAAAAAAATTTTTTTTTTCATGCTATCATTATCATAACGCCTGAATCATGTTCCAGGCTGTTTCCATCTGACGCCTATTGAAATGTATATCAGCCAGAATTTTATTCCATTATAGTACTCATAGTCATTCCATTAAATGTTCTTTAAAAGGATAGATAAAATCCTTTTTGATTTTTTTTGGTTAGATAATAGATTGACGTAGAAACGTTTGCACATTTGGTGCGGTCTACAATAAAGTATTTTGTTGTAGAAAGAAGTTTAGCTGCAATGACGAAATCGAAATACAGTACGTCATCTTGCAATTCACTTAATGATATAGATGATGATGATGATGAGGATAATGAAGAATCGAAAAATGACGCATTTCTAGATAGGATTTTTGGAGAAAGTGAGTACTTCAATAATACTTGGTTTTTTTTTTTTTTTTTTTCACATCTTAAATAAATCTTCATTTTAAAAAACTGAGCCAGTTGTATTTCAAGGAGCAAATAACAATGGTTCGAAAAATTTTGATTTTTATGATGGTAATGAATCATTTGAAACTTCTTCGAATCCAGGTGCCTATGTTTCTAGTGGTATGTTTTCGTTTTGGAATTTATTAATTATTTTGATTGCTTTGAACAAATTCTATTCTTGTTATAACTAATAAATAAAGTATTGTCAGTATTGTGAAAAATATTGTCAGATAAATAATACATAACAGTGTAGTAATGATGCTTCTGTCCCGTAGCAGTTATCATTGTCAAAATAATAATAAAGTTTTTAGATATGACATTATCTGCAGCATTACGAAGAAAACGTCAACGTCGAAATCCCGTGTGGCCATATTTTATAGTGAAAGATGGCGTGGCGACATGCAAACATTGTAACTATAGTACAAAATCTGTGTTCAGCACTAATCTGAAGGTACACCTAAGGACACACCACCATAACCTCTTTGAAGAAGTCAGTTTTTAAGATATAAACGATTAGAATATATATTTTTTTAATTTAAATTTAAACTTCTTATTGGCACTCAATTTTGAGAAGAGAAAATCTTTATGATTTCCCATCGAACTTTTTGCTAATTTGGCAGAGACCTGGAAAATTTGATAGAATTATCAATGATACTCCATATTAAGCGACTGATTGCCTTTAATTGCCAGTCTCAGAAAATGAAATCGTCTTTCTTCTCCAGTTTTGCTGAGAAATTACAGACAATGTTGACTTTTTTTTTTGAGATCTGGAGATCAGAAACAAGCGAGGAATTGGAATAAGACTTTTGATATTAAAGTTTACTCGTCCGCTATATGAAAGCGAGGGTTCATTTAAAAAAATTATTCGTATGATTTGGATGTTTCTTTGTGTCGTGAAATATAGTTTTCCTGGTTAGCTATTATAAACAATAATTATTTAAAGAATAATACCTTTGATGGAGAGTTTATCAATGTTGAATGAGTTGACGATAGTTGATAAGAATATCGCTCGATAGTTAGAATATAGAGTTCTCTTTTTGGTTGTTGATAGCCGAAATATTTGTTCGAAATATAGTAGAAATATTTTCTGGGAGATCGGTTGATGATGGAGATATGTTGGATGAGAATTGAAGAAGTATCGCTCGCCTGTTACCCAAAAAATCAATTCTGAGCCAAAATTCCTTTTTTCCAACCGATAGCAACCATATTCCCATCATTACACATAAGCTAGATTATAAGACCAGAAGCATTTGCATATGAATTAGTTCCTAGTATTTACTATTGAAGATAAAGCTTGGTAATTGCAAAGATGCGAATTACATTAGATATCTAACATTTACTGAAGTTCATCTGGAGTGATGATTCATGTGAGAAATATTCAAACAAAAATATTTGATTATTTGAATATATTTATGATTAAATTATTCCGGTCTTTTCCGATATTTTGGGCTGATATCATGAGTGCGTGATATTATAATTCCTGATGATATGTTTTGATAACCTGAAAAAAAAATAATAGCGCATAGATTTTATTGTTCTTTTTCTCCAGCCGACAGCAACCATATTCCCCTCATTGCACACACAGAAAATTTTTAAAGTTAATAATGAATATGATGATGGATCGGGAAATATTTTGATGAGGAGAGAAATATTAATGATCCTCAAAGAAAATACGATAATTGGATGAGTTGAATATAAATATTCGAAAACATAATTGTGTTAAATTTTTATAATTCTTAATTGTTTTTGGGAAACAATGTTCATAATTGAAATTGTAGGTTCTCAAAGCAGAGGAAGAACAACAGGAACAAATGACTCTCCAAAATTCTTTCTTGACCACATGTACAACAACAACAACAACAACAGCAGCAGCTGCTGCTGCAGTAACAACAAAAACTCCTTTTATGCATCACGTAACGACTACTGCTCTACCGATAATTGGAAGATGTAGCAGTGGTGGTGGTAATGCTAATAGTAATAATTCTAACAATAGTACACTTTCAACTACTGGTTCGAATCTAAGCAATGCTGCAGTTCTGTTGGGCATACTAAATCAGACCGGTGGTTTTCCGAATAGTTCGGTAATTACTACCACCACCACCCCTACTACTAGTATCACTACAATAAGTAATAAAATTTCCGCATTGTCTACCACACCGCAGAATATTTTGGACTTCCCGAAAGCATTTTCGGAATCACAGCTTCCATTGGATTATTTAAAAACTACACCGGATCTCGCAAGAAATTTACCGGAATTTCTGAAAGCTATCTCGGATGCTTCAGCAAAATCTGCAACAAATATACCATTAAATCAGACAAAGGCTCTTCTTATTGGTGACAGTGAAAGATTGAAAACACTCAACAAAGTATCACAAAGTAAGTTGGGAGATATAAAGAAATGATAGATTGTTCATGTTACACTTAATATTCTATCTGTCATCCTAGTCCGTAGTACTTAATTTTCATTATCCGAGCAATCAAAATTTTTTCTGTATAATTTGAAAATGTATTCTTGTTTTACTTGTAGAAAGTTACATAAGATAGAGATCTTTGTGAGTTTTTCGAAACTCGGACTAATCAAGGGATAAACTTGTCCTTGATTAGTCCAAGCATCCAGATGTAGCAGAGATAAAATAATTTACAATATTTCTTCACGAAAATAAATATTTCAAAATTTGTTCAAAAATTGGTTTTATTTTCTATTTTTTAATGTATAAATTTAAATTTTTTCTATTTATTTGCATCAGTTTTGCTTGATAAACGAACATTTTAAATGATGAGCAATTCATGGTGCTTAACTGTGCTGAATTGGAAGCTTTAGGTAACGATGTGCCATTCCAAGGAAGTAACATCATAGATTTGTAGCAGTCTTAATTTGAACGCTTTTTTGCTAGTTTTTTCCATTTGATAACAATATTCTCTCTTTTTTTACGCCGACAACAAGTCTTCCTGACTTTCCAAACTCGGTTAATTTCCGATTTTGTGCCATCTGAAGCTATTGATTATTCGAAGAAGCTATTTTGCAGATTCACCGTTGTCTTATAATATAACTTGTACGAGTGGTAAAATTGACAAAATTACTCCCCCTGTGGGTAATCAATCAGCAATTGTTTTAAAGAGGCGGCGTTTACGAAGACATCCTGTATGGCGATTTTTTAAAGATGTCGGTGATGGCAGTAAAGTAAGTAACTTTTTCAGCTCATAATTTTTCGTTCAAATGTATAAAATTACAAATAATTCAATTGCAACACATCAATGATCTTATTTTCCTACTAATTTAGAAGTCCTTATTAGAAATTCTTATTAGACGATTACCGAATTTTCATTTACACAGGTTTGATAGCTAATGTTTCGGAATGAAATTTTATCTACTAAATCTTAATTCTGTTGTTTGCATAATTTATATCGAGATTAATCTGTATGATCTAGGTTTTTCGAAATTTTGTAAATCATTTCAAAGAAACTGTTTATTTCAGACGGTGAAATGTGTTAATTGCCCATTTAGCACTTCATCACCATTCAGTACAAATTTGAAAATGCACTTGAAAGCGCATCATAAAAGTGATTATCGACTGATTTTGATATTGGAATCACGACAACGTCTGGAAGAGGGAATCAGTCCTGTCCCAGAATCGGTTCAGATACCTCCATCTCCTTTAAAAAAGTAAGCTATAATTTGTAACTCATTTTTATGTAAACAGTTGATGAGAGCAGTTGAATTAAAAATTAATATTACCACTCATAATCATTATTATAGTTTGTGGCATCAAATATAATTATAATACATCTCCCAATTCCTTTCTTCTCATACCTTTTCTTTCGGTTTCTCACCAATAAATTACCTTTTTTATAATGGAGGGATGAAAATGATTTCTGTGATGGAAAATATAATACTGATATGATCACTTCTCAAAAAGAAAATAAAATTGTGAGTCTAGTATCGAGGGATGATGAATTACGCCTTCGATTGCTGGGAATGTATCCAGCTACTACATCTATTTAGTGCAGTTCGAGTTTGTCCTCAAAATAACTATAGCTCTACTCATTCGTGTTTTTTTCCTGAAAAGTTCTCGCATCAATTCGAGAATGCTGCACGAAGAGAATAAGGCTAATCAATAAATGATGGATTCTCAGAAACCGTACTGCATGATCAAGAAAGCAATTACAAAAAATAGCTTTTGGAACATGCTATGAAAGTACTTCATCAGTTTATAATTTCTGAACAAGAATTCGAATGAAGATTCTAGATCTTCTAATTCTAAACATCTAGTTGGTCATGTAATCAATTTGTTTACATTAAGTTTACATACTATTAGATATAAAGCTTCACTAGGATTTCGCTTTAACTCATCTTATTTAAAAATACGAAAGTAAATAATCATTATTATTAGTGACCAATTAAATTAGATTATATGACTACTGGTAACACAAGTAAAGGGAATGAATGGATTTTTTCCTTTCTGTCTTTCGGGAATTTATACACCAGATTGACAGTATGGACAATTGCAGCCAATTGTAAATTATTTAGAAAAGGAAGTAAATGCAGAATATGTGCTTAACTTTGTGGTTTTTTTTTTTTTTCTTTTTAACAAGCGGATGATTATTTCTACATGCAGAAGCAACAGCGAAGATGCAAATATCAGTAGTGCGGATGAAGAACCAATAGAAGCGAAGAAAAGATCCTTAAAGTATGTATTAAAAAATAACTTTTTGGATTTTTGGTATGAAACATATCAAGGCTAAACAAGTTGATATCAGTCGTCTCTCTTGAAGTTAGTTTTACTACAGGCATATATAGAATTGATATGACACTGATTTCACTGAATGATATCGGTTAAGGATATTAATAAAATGGAAAAATTTTTTCCGATCTATTTGATTGTTCGACATTTTAGTGCAGGGTCTTTTGAGGACGAAAGTTTCACATCTATGACTAATACGGAACGTGTCAAAGCAATGATTGAAATGGCAGCAGCAAGTCAAACACAGTCGATGGACTTACAATGTTAGTTTTTTTTTATAGTGTGTTAAATTTAAACTTCGCAATAATTTCAAAGGAACTATTCTGCATAGCACTTCAGACCTTTTAAGTATTGGCATGAAATAAACATTGTGTCACTCACCTACTTTTTTCGTGCATTGTGTTATGAAAAATTACTAATACGAATATGTTAATTACCATTCATTGTAGTTTTACCTTTAGGATTATATTGAAAATAATAACAAAGAACTTGAGAAAATTTGAGATGAAGATTTTTGTTAAATTTTTATTCAGATTCATTCAAATCATTCTTCTTTCCCTATCCCTTTTTTCCAAATTCAAGGTTAGTATGATCCTCATATTATTTAATACTAAAATAGTTTCCAGCACTGCAGATTTTCTTTTAAGTTCAGAATCCAATTTATTTACTCCAAAAACCAGGTCTTAATGTCTATTGGCTACGGAAACTTAAATAAGATGAAAATTATTTCAGGAAGCCCCATTCCTACATCCTTTTTCTTTCATGGCCATGTTCCATACATTTCTTGTTTGTTTGTTAGAAAAATATTATATCTAATTAAAAAAATCCAAAAATAAGAACACATATATAAAGTGAAAAAACAAATTCTGACAGGCCGTACAAACGGCATATCCAGAATCATGAAAATGCTTATTTAATTGCTATTCAGATTCAAATGTTGATTACACTACAAACAAAAGCGCTGGTTTTGGTTCTAATGAAACATCAGGTTTAGTTGATACCAATTTGTTAATGCGTCTTGGTCTCGCGAAGTCGGATTTACTACCATCAAAACCACCATTACAGAATAAATTTTTAAATACTCAAAGCGCTATCCGTAATCATCTGATAAATGCACATATTTCAACTCCTTTGGATACAACGAAATCCGTTAGGTGAGTGTTTAACCGTAATTTTCAAATCTCAAGATTTTAGGTTACAAATCGCATTTTCTCCTTTTCTCTGCAAGTCGATAGGACTACATAAAAATTGCTAAAGAAATAACACCAGGTGGAAGTTTTGAAGTTAAACGAATCATTGTATCCTGCTGATATTGGTCATAAGAAGTGAATCGTCTTTGCAATAAATGTTACTTTACAGTGTCGAATATTTCATCGTAAATTGAATTTCATTGAATGATTGCTGGTCTTGGGAAATCTTCCTTTGCAAAAGCTTATTCAACAATATCTTCTTTACATTGAAATCATATTTTTAACTTTTGCTTATATTTTAGTTTTTGATACTTTAAATGCCTAAATTGCTCTTTTTTCTTTTTTCTAAATTGATCTTTCTTTTTTTTTGTTGTTCTAATTTTAATTTCTGTAATTGTTTTCCATTTTCTTCTATTTTATTGATTATTTCAGGACAATAAGTAAAAGATTGCCGACAGGCGAGGTAGTGAAAGTACGCCAAACACGTAAAAGTATAGAAAATTTAGTGAATAACGTAAGTGCCACAACCTCTGCTGCAGCAACTGCTACTATTAATACTACCAAACCAATTGTGCCATCTCGTGATCTGACAGTTAAAAATATCACCGATGAACAACTTAATGCTATTAAATCTGCAAGAGATATTGCTCTCGCGAAATTTTTGGCTAAAGCAAATGCGTTTCAGTTACTTGAACTACCTGAATTTAAGGTAATTACTTTTTTTTGGATTTTTATGCTTTTGATCAAAATTTTCTTTATAAAATTATAATGCTTTAGATGAGTTTTTAATTGGTAATGAGGATTTCTTTATAAAGTTCAAGGAATTAAAAAAAGCATCAATCTACGACTAAATTCATTTGAGCTATTATGAACAATAATATGCCGCAATAACACCTAAATGATCTCCTTATTAAATCATTTAGAACCATCAATCTACCTTTTTACACTTCGTAATTTCAATCATATATTTCTTTGAATACAGTTAAGAAATAGTTTTTCTCTCAATAGACAATCTTCATCGATTGTTAGCAACATTTAAAAAAAAAAATTTTTTTTTACAAATTGAATTTTTCGCTTGTAATAAATATGCCTCTATTTCTTTGAAGAACTGGTTTACTTAGAATTTTCTTCTGTTCACGAATTTTCCGCATTTTGAGTAGTCATTTATCCACATTTTTGCCTTTTTTTTTAGATGAGATAACTTTTTCGAATTTTTAAAGGTATTATTGACACCTTATGTGATTTTTTTTTCAGCAATTTGTGGATGTACTGGATCCTACTTATCAAATACCTCAAAGTAGTTATTTGAAACGACTGCTGGAATGTACAACGGGTGATCATGATCTTCCATTAGAACATTTTCTGAATATCATTCAAGATCAGGGAGAATAATATGCATGACAAATGGTATGTTATCCGTAATCAATCATCCAAATGCTTTTATTTATTTTTTTATTCATTTTCTTAATCAAGTTCTGTTTACAATGATAAGGATCATTGTACTGCAGGGTAATAATACCTTTTCATTTATTTTTTGCCACATTTCACTAATTTATTATTCGAAAAGATAAAAGTAAGAACTTTACATTGTCCTGTCCATGGCCACTTATGCGTCTAACATCGTAGTTTTTTTTTTTTTTTTTTCTTGTTAATGCTGACATAAATTTTGACTCAAAATGCTTATCATTTATTTTAGAGACGCTTGTTAACATTCTTCTATTAATATCCTTGTGTGTCTTTGCAGGAAACAGATTTACTCACTTTGTTCAACTTTGGATACAGCATTTCGTTTGCATTGACGCAGATATTGCGGGAATCTATATTTAGATGATACGATATACTTGAAATCAGTTAATAGAGTTAATTCTAACCATTGAAAATGTCAAGAAGATTACAAGAAAGCTTGTAACATTTTTTTTTTTCACAATTTTTCATTTGAATACTTGAAGGATATTATTTCAATTTTCCGCTGTTCATATCTTTTAAACGGTTCATTCGATCTATCATGTGCTTTTAAGCCGTATTTTCTGCCGCCATTTGTTAAATGCTTTTTGGAAATGTTTTAACCTCACTCATAATGAGCTCTTTCGACCTTGCAGCCGTTGGCCTTTAATCCTTTCATTTATTATTTCATTACTTTTCAATGAGCATTTCGAAATTTAATCTATTTCTTTCAACTCATTTATCCGCTGTATTTAATGCAGAATATCGCTATCTCCAAATCATTATTTATTGCTTTCAGCAAAGGATGATATATAATTATATATATATATATATATTGTGAAGCATTTATGAATCACGGAGGTAAAAAATATCAAAATTTCATAGTTATATTTAGAGAAGAATTGATGTTACATTAGTTTGATCACAAATAGGACTTCCACTTTAACATTCCATAACTTTGCTAAGCACCAACTCTATCATGTTAGTAAAAGAAATAATATAAGAGTTGAAGGTACATCACTTTTTGCTTATTCATATCATTCATATCAGTTGCTCAAATTATTGTTCTGATGGCCTACTATTTTCTGTGAAGTGTACGAATTAAGTTCCGTATTAAATCAGAATTCACTTTTGTTGAATGTATTCTTCTGTTTGCTGTAATATGCATTCTGCTTTGTATTCTCTCTCGCAGCTGCTAAATACATTTTAATCTTGTTCTGCAGCTGCAAATCATATTGCACATTAAGATATTAGTGCCTGTTATCACTTGTGCATTATGCAATTGCGTCACATATCGCTTCTAATTGCAAACATCAGGTTCTAACATAGCGAATGCTATGCAGCATATATTAGTAAAAAAATGCTTTAAAAAATGACTAATTCTTATCGCTTTTTTTATTCTGGACTTGAATCTTCCATAAGTGGCCATGTAATGACTATTTTTCCGAATTATTTGGGATTTATTTAATCTTCTCAATTTGTTATTTTCAATAGGCAAATACGATCTTCTTGCCATCATTTCTGTGTCTCTAAAGAACTATGCCTCTATTTTTTGAAATATGTTGATAATATGTCTGATTTTGCACTTGATTTGATTTGAATTTGAAATAAATTCAATTTGTTACAATATTCAGCAGTCTTTCTTCAAACAAGTACAACAGACAAATGAGTATCCAACAGATTATCTCCAATAAGCAAATTCTATTCTATTTACTACTTGAATTGCTCATTACTGTTCTATGTTTATTGTTTGCTTCCATTTGGAGTAAACGCCATTAAATGTGCTAGGAGTATTTTCAACATCGTAATAATTTTGATGAGGCTTTTCGGTTGCTGAAGATCAACTAAAAATTTGAGGTAATTGGTACGATTTGTAAATTATCTTGATTAAGTATGCAAATCTTGTAATTCAGCAAATCAAGTCGAAGAAATAGGGTTTAGATGCAACTAGTTTGAATATTTATTATAGATAATTCAATAAAAGTGAGCAATGAGTCTTGCCTTGTGAAGCATCACAAATTGTTTATTTCAAAATATGCATTTTTTTCCTGCGATGAACTATCACAAGGTTTCGACGAGCATCGAATGTCAGCTTAAAGAATGATAATAATAATCAAATAATTCTGTCGTTTCTCGTTTATATTTTTGTGATTACAAGTAATTTCTTAATCGAAGTTAGAAATAATTCAATGCGAGTAAAATTGCACATTTATTTTGAATTTTCTCCCATTCTTTTTAACTGCTATATGAGTTAAAACAAAAAAGAAAAAAAAAAATGAAGTCATTTTCGCGAAATGGCTTTTTTGCAATTTTATATTCTGTTTACGAATTCAATTCTTTCTTAGCAGTTAATCAGAATAGATCTTCAAGATACATAGAAATATTTGAACATAGAATAAAACTACATAGAAAAAAAATATATAGTGATACTGAAAATTAAATAAAATATTAAAATACCAGTACTCCATCTGTTCTCCCATTAAAGCTTTCATGGCTGGATGATTTCGATAGCAGTGCTGTCGGCGAAAAAAGTGCCGATTGCTGTCCAGAATCCAAGGAACTTTTCTTCCAACTTAAAAATCCTAGAGTAGGAGATCGAGTCCAATTGCTTTCCTTTAGATTTTTAATGTGTGAAAAAGTAAATCGAGGAGCAGAAGTGAAGAGATAATTAATGGAATGTGCTTTATTCATTCGACCGGAGGAAATATTATTCTGCTGTAGATAAACCATCTTCATGAATTCTCGAGTGTTCATGAGTGAAGGGGAATCATCGATCAGCGAAATTTTTGATTGACAAGCTCGATTTCGATCCCAATGTTGACAGTTATGGCTGCGATGAGATGATGCCGCAATCATACATCTTGCCTTCTGTTCACCTCGATGATAACGAGCCATGAATGAAGACGAGGTAGATGGACTGAAACTGGATGTACTACCGACGCCCGATTCAGCGTAACTGAAATGGATTCAGCCAATTGAAATTCTGCAGTAGCGGAAGCAATACATCACTTTATACATCAATGTTTTTCATTTTTCGAAAAACTGTGGTAATACTTCTCATCAATAGATGGAAAGCTTACCTTGATTCTGCCCGCTCCTTCGATATATGATTGGTGCATACAGCATCTTCCTGTTGATCATCAGATGAATTCTGATATGAGCGGTCTATCAGTGTGCACCAGTCAGCACATGGAGCTCGAATCCATGAATGCTTCAGGATTGCATCAAGAGTGCATCGCTTATTCGGGTCAAAGCGCAAACACTGATTGATCAAGTCTATAGCACCTTAAAAAAGTGGTTTTTGTTTTCAATACTTTTCAGAATTTTAAGAAATTCCTTTGGAATTTGATTTGATCAAAGGAAATTCAATTGAGATGGAATGTTTGTAGGAAAACATGTTTAACAGTCAAAAATTTATCTGTTTTCTAGTTTGAAGATAGTTCTAAAATTTTTCTGAATAAAAAAAAAGCAGTTCTAGAATTAAAATCTTGAAATACAGGAGAAAGTTGTTGTTCATTCGTTTATTTCTCTATTTTGCTTTATTTTTACTTCCAAAACGTACTTTTGCTGACTTGTGCATAAAATGGTAGTGGTCCCAGCAGGTGTGATGTACAAATCTCTTTTTCATCACGAAATGGCAACCTGCCGTTGAGCATGTTGTACAGTAAGATTCCCAACGACCAGACCGCTGCTTCACAGCCCAAATACATCGAATGCAGAAACCATTCCGGTGGGCAATACAAACGAGTTCCTGGGAAAAATGGAAAGTCATGAGGGTTGACAAAAATCAATGATTTAAATGCTGCTATGAAACTGTTACAACTCTGTTAATTCATTTCGTCACCAATTTAGAGTCAATGATAATCTGTTGATCGGTTAAATGTTTCATCTAATTGAAACATGCTCGTTGTATCTATCGCTAGCTCGATGATGACAAATTTATTTTGGAGTTGAATGTATCTCATGGAAGCGAAATTTTCTAAACTGTCTGGAAATAATTGCTGGAATAAACAGAAAAATCTCGAATACCCTGGAAATCAGTGTAGTGATTTTTCTTGAGTAGAGTTGCAGCACCAAAATCAATCAGTGATGTTTCTCCGTTCACCAAATCAATCACTATATTTTCGTCCTGCAATTGTTAATTTAACAATTTAAATAAAAGCAGTCAACTTGTAAAAATTTGGTTGCCCAATAAATGGGAATGTGCATTCCGTCCGTGTTATCATTATGGTGATAAGTGAGTAACTGAGCCGCTCACAATGATCATTGATGTTCTCGTTATTTTTACTAAATTTTGACCAATAACATTTAAGTTTTAAATCAATTTTTTACGAATACATTGAAGATGAATATATCATTGAAAAATTAGCACGAAGGAACGATTAGAAAAGAAATAATAATCTCTTTTCTAATCGTCCCCTTATCCATATCCTCATAAAATGCAGACACAGACCTTGAGATCACGATGCAATACTTTTTGCTGGACACAATCGCGAACAGTCAGAGCTATTTGTCGGAACAAAAATCGTGCAAGCTGAAAAAAATTGTAATCAATGGTAGATTTAATTTGAAATTGAACCTTTTTAGTATTTAGTAACATTGTAAGCTTTTTCCGAGAAAGATAATTATCTAAGTAAAATTCTAATTTTAATAAGTCATTCTCTTTAAGTACTCCTATTTTAATCTCTCATAGTTGTTAAACTTACATTTTCATCCAATTTCTTATGACTTTTGATAAAATCAAACAGATCAACACATGGATATGGTCGTGTCATTACAATCAAAAAACCCTCCGGCATACTGTACCAATCTAATAGTTTGATCACTCCCGGTACATTAACACATCGTGCTAACATGCAAATTTCCATCGGTAATCGTTCATCTTCTAGCTGAAATTCATTTAGGAGTAGTCTGGTAAAATCGCTCAATGTCAAAATAGTTTGAATTCGAACTTTTATGGTAATATTACCTTTCCCCAATTGCGAACTTGATTTCGATCGATGAATTTGATAGCAACTGGAAGTTCATCATTAATCCGGATTCCACGATAGACAACTCCAAAACCACCGTGACCGAGTTCTCCTTTAAGCTTATAGTGTTTTTTGAAATTCGACAGACCACGACCTAGAGTTTAAAAATATTATTCAAATTCGTTAAAAAATTAAAGCCGTATTCATGCATCTGACAAGTCTCTAGCCAATACGTAATTCGGATAATTTCCAACCTTGTCAATATCTTTGAAATTTATTGAATTTTGAATTTTCTGCTAAGTTATTTGGGACATTCACAGAGAATACAGTCATCTAAATATAGAACAAAATCAGCGTTTACAGCTTTTTTTTCGATTTGAATTGGTTTGAAAACTTCCATTATTGCAAAAAACAAAGTGGAAAGTACCATTTAAGAGAACTTTCAGGTTGAACAATTGCACTGTTGCAAGTTTCTTCACTTTCTTCGCGATATGTGCCATAATTTACATATCATTTGATAAGGAGACAGTTTTCCCTTCTTTCTTCCAATTTTCACGATTGAGCAGGACGGATACTTCAGGGAATCACAGAAACAGCGACTTATTATCGAATATAAAGTGTTTCTCAAGATTATAGCAAATTAAGTTGCAAGTGTGCACTGAAAATTTGTGAAATTGGACATCGGATATAATAATAGGCGAATCATGATGAAAGTCATTTCAAAACCAGTAATATATGCATGGATTTTTGAATGAGATGCATTGGAACAGGAAGAACAAGAAGCAGAAAACGGAAGAAATTGGCTTCAATTTCTGCAGACAGGAATGAGAATGTTATGCACATTTGGTCAAAATTTCCAAGAAAAGAAAATCGAAAATTTTGGTTGAATCAATCAAATATTTCATTTTCATAATGTTTATTTTTATAATATTTATTTATTTTCGATAATATTTGTAATAAAATATTCATAATATTTTTAAAACTCGAAAGATATATATTGATTTGAAAATAAGATGAAAATAACAAGTGCAATTTTATTTGTCCAATTGTAGACTTGTTTCCATCCGACAAAACTTTTCTGATTCGTTGTAACTTAGCTAACATTATTCGGTTTAAACCATTCTGCTTCATTCAATCACTTTAGTTAAATTCTATTATCTTTTCATCAATTAGGGAAAAGATCTAGAAAATCTCCGAAGAAATAGAAATTCTACCTCTGAGAAAAGAACACTACAGTATAATAAAAAAAAATCGATTTATTACTAATCAAAACTAATTTTCTATTTAAAAACATATTTAAAAACATATTATTTTGCCAAAAATTTTTTCTGCACGTTTTTTGTCGGTATGATTTCTGATTTTCAAAAATTTGTTTCTTTCTTTCAAAATAAAATTTTTTTTTTATAAGAATGAAAGCATAAATTAAGAAATTCACAAATTTCGAGTGTGTCAGATTCAGAGAAAGAATCAGCGTAGAACAAGTTATAATTAAATGCAATAATTATTGGTGTTAATGCGATAAATGTGTACAGATAAATGTGATTTTAAAACAGGAACAATGGTTGGATTACTGTATCAAATCATCATGAATTATTAATTTCTAAATAATGATTACTGGATAATATTAAAGGCAGAAATGATATTTTATTACGAATTAATAATGTTTTAGTTTTTGTTGCTTATAAATCTCCTTTCTGCATGCTCATTACTTTAAATTTACTTTCTTTTCATATTAGTCACTGCTTAGACGGCATATTGACGGACATATATTTCTGCGTCAATTAATAAATTACTTGAAATACATCCACTTTTCTTAGCAGTAATAAATAAGAAAGAAAGCTATCTAATAGATGTACAGATACACAAGTAATATTAGAAATTTTTGAAGACAAGATAAACCAAATTGAGCAGATGAACTTCTAAAAAATTTAGGATTTTTTGAACAAATTTTTGTAAAAGTGCCTGTACTATTCAAATTTTAAAGTAAAATCCTACTAATAATTTTATCATATCTAGCAATTTGCCTAATATACTAAATCTAATCGCTATAAATCAAGAGAGAAATTAAATCGTTCTCAAATAAGTACAAAATCATGCGCTGTACGAAAAAGTAGTCTGCTGAAGATGTGGTAAATAAAAAAAAAGATATAAGACGTCTCCTCTGCAACACCTTGAAATTGAACATAAGTAATGATAATATTAAAAGTAACAGTAACAGAAGACAAGTAAGTAAGAAGAACTAACAAACACGACGACAATTTGGCCTGAAAATTGAATTTTGTTTACTGTGACAGATGTCAATAGATAGTAGGATTGAATTGAACTCAACGAACAGGCAATGAAGAATGGATGGAGTGAGCGAGACAGGTTATTCTGACAATTTATGATCTTCCTAAACAAATAAATAGTACCCATTCATCTGACCGGAATTGTCCCTTTTTATCTATTGATAGTTTCTACTATGCTCCGTCTAACCGAAGACTAGCCAAGCTATTATCATCACTGATACAGTGTTTTCCACTTGCTCAAATTTGCTCCTTCTAAATGTAACCAAAAAGCACTGTTAATGGCATGGAAATAGTTCTCGAATGAGAGTGATACATAGCTACCATAAGTTATGTTTTAATTTATCTTTCTCAAAACATCCCGACAATTTATCGGAAAATCTCTGAGCCAGATAAATTAGAACTGCATAGTATCCAATAATCAATAACATATTCTAAAGAATTATGACAACAGTTTTTATCCAGATAAAATTGAATATAATCAGATGACTGATTGAAATGTGAAGAAATCGCTGTAAGCGAAAATAATAAAGTGGCACTTATACTAAACGCTTGTTCCAAAGTATATAATAATGAATAATATCTACCAGACATTCAAATCATGGAAGAAAATTTCCAGTTTGCAGGTAGCTAGTTTTGCTAAAAACAGCGGGAGAAGATGGCTATGATAAAGCAAAAGAGAAGTGAGGAAATTATTTTTAAAACGAATTCGAAATTTATTCATTTATTTAAGTTGCTCAGCTCAGCTACTTTATCTCCGTTACGATCAATGGCTAAATCTTTTTCTTCTCTTTTTTTTGTAATGATACTTTCAATAGCAGAAGCGCAAATCAGGAAATTTCTTTGCTTCATCAAATTTGTCCCAGTTGAAAGTCCCAATATATGCAGAAGAAAGCAGATCCCAAATTGATAATTTGCCACGGGAATTTTCAAGTTTACTTCCTATTACCACACAGCTGCATAAATGTGCTGAGAGATAAGGCACATGCTTGAATTCTATATTTCAACTTGCGAAACAAATTCTCGAAAAAGTGTTACGTCACTTCGTCGTTCTAATCATTACATTATATTTTGGAGCCAAAAAAGAAAATACTATATTAGTGTCGTTTACCTGTACAAATATATGGTAAATTTTAGCATACTTTTACAAAATCTGCATGCAATTAAGGGTTTGAGAGAATAATTCAAGATTTCTACGCAGCGCGTACAGAAGATCAAGAAATTGTGAGATGATATGTTGCTTCATGCTTCAGTTCTTCCTCTCTCTCTCTCTCTCTCTCTCCTCTCAAAAGAGTCTCTAGAAGAGGAAGGAAGAAATATTTGTTTTCAATGCTTCCTTTTGCAAATATCAAAAGTGCCAAATAAAAATATAAATAAACTGATAACATGAGCATATTAAATCACAAAAAAGCTGAATCATCAATTCCTTCATTTCAGTTTCCTTGATCTATTTGGCGATGCGCACACACACATCCTCTCTCTCTGTCGATAACTGGTCTTTCAGGTCTGATTTCTTTCAGTTTTCCGATAAAATTCTCTATATCAAAATAACTGCAACGTACAGGTTGAAATTTCATAATTTTTACGAGAATTTATGAAAAAAAGTTGTGGAGTAGCACTTCTTGTTCATTTCCGAGTCCGATACTTGTCGTATGGAAATTCAATAATGAAATATGATACGATGAAATGATTATCGCAGAATGAAAATTATAATTCTAAATCAAACTGTTTTCGATATATTCCAATTTTAAAAAAAAAGTGATATAGAGCATTTAAATACTTAATCAGATGTTTAGTTTATGAGATTTTGAGATAGATCTCGGATAAAATGATCTTATTCGTTATTTTTGACTTCCCATTTTCAAAATCTATCAAATTAATTTTGAATTCCGATGATTTTGATCTCTATCACTTTTATTTGTATGATATCGTTTCCAGCACTTGGATTAATTATGGAACTGCCATTAGAGCACTTAATATGAAATAATAAACTTTGTTGTAATTTCTAACAAAATTTTGCATAGTGATGACGTATATTTGCCAAATTTGCAACAATCAACATTTTATCAAGTATCATTTGTGAACTTCATGATATTCTTACACAGCGATTGATGTCCTTATCAATTAATGTGCAGATCATAGATTAAATTAATGTCTGAAAATCAAACACTGAAGTAATAAATAATGCAATCTCACAAAAAATCAATATTATCAGGAACTATTTTAATTCATCATCAATCTTCTGAATAAGGACTACAACAATTAAGAAAAGAAATTACAACGTGTGACGGAGATTCGCATTCCTTCAAGATTTTAATTTGATTTGCTTTTAATTTAAAATATATATCTATTATATTCTTAATTTGAAATATATATTTGCATATGATTTTAATTTGAAACATATATTCATATATAATCTCATTTTGACTGCAAAAATATTGAATGCTGGAATAATAATTTTTATTATCACTCAATCATAGTAACACAACTTTCAATCATCATATCTTATAAAGATTATATAAAATTTAGTAAACTTTTTCCAAACAACGAGTTAATAATTGGTTTGCCAAAATTCGAAAAGTTTTGTAGGAAACAGTAATTTAATGCAAAGAATTATTTGCGGAGTGAGACTCAATTATTGTTTCCTAGCAAAACTTTTCGAGAAGTAGTAAATAATCTCTCAGGAATAAGATATATGATCGGTACATGTACGAATTGGATGAGGTAGCGAAGCTTAGGGATATTGTTAATAAATCAAGTTTTAAAGATTGGAAAAAATCGCCTTTCATCGATGTTGATCAAAAAAGCATATGCGTGGTTGGCAGCATGTCTGTCCTCTTTAATATCTTTCCCGAACAGGGAAGGAATCAATGAAGCACAAGATAGAAGGAAGTATTGTTAACCTTTTGTGATTGACAGTATTTCTTATTGCAGACGTTCGAAATGATACAGCATACAGTGATATTTCTTCAAAGAGTGCAAAAATGTTTGGAATGACTTCCTTTTTGTTTTACTTTCCTGAATTTCCACATGGGCATATTTTCTGAAGATTTGAATTTTTTCTGCCTTCCAGAGAAATTTGACAAATAATGATGGGTACTAGCTAATTCCTTCAAAGGAAAAATTTTTTGAAATCAGTAGAAAATTCTGTTCATTTTTTCGAAATTATCCCAATATAGTTAAGATTCACAAATAAAATGCAAAAAATGAAAAGAGGAACGATGAAATTGTAAAAAATAATCCAATGAATCAGTGAAATGAAGGTTCACATTTATTGGGGTTTATTGAGGCAGAAAGAGAAAGGGAGGGAAGTTTATCTTTTTTTTTTCGATTTCGCATGGCGAAAAAATAAAATCTAACACATTTCGCTTTTATTCTACTCCGGAAAAAGATGGGTACTTGTTGAAAGTCAATTTCGTTTTCACTTCTTCCATCCACAATGCGAGGAAAATATGTTAGCAGAATATTTCTCATGCTTGCATATGTAATTCACTTTTCTAACTTAATTGATACTTATCAAACTAAAAAAAGAAAGCGAACTTAAAAAAACAAAATAAAAGAAAGCAAACTTTCGTATGGTTTGCTATTACAGTCGTAAAGATATATTTATTATACAATCTTAAAGATATATTTATTAATATATGTGTGCTACTATAACAATAAATAAAACAATCATACATTCATCCAGTTAGAAATAAATTCCTGGAGAAAAATGATTGCATACTCCTCCAAAAGTAAACGAAATTTCGCGAAAGAAAAAAAACAGTGCAACTCTACAACTACCGAAACGAAATAAAAATAAAAATCGATCATTCAAAGAAACAAACAAGAAAATGTTATTTTTCAGTTCGTTGCTACGATTCATTTCTATTCCTAATTTTTACACTGAATTAATGTCGTCCACAAATTACATGCCATTAAAATTCCAACATGACGTTTTTATAATGGTGCAATTTTTTTTATTTGAATGAAAATTATGGTACTCTTAACCGGTCACTTTCTTCTATTTCTGTTTACTGAATATCATAAATTGAGTATCTTTTAATTGTACATCAAATGACCTTCATTCTCTCCTTGTTCATGTACTTTGCACTATGTATGACCTAGATATATTCATTTGCAGCATTCGAGGGGAAATGTTCTAGAATGTCACCCAGATCAAGTGAGAAAATAAATTAGTAATATCATTTCAACAACAGCTGTAATGCCAATAGAAAGTGCAATAAAGTTAAGTTATATATCCGAGGAACTCGAAATAATAGTAACTTGTCATAAGACTGAAATTCTATTGAGATCGAATGAATATGGACAAGAACAGAATACCTATAATTTATAAATGAGAACTACTCAATGAAAGTACAACATTAATACGATTGATCATGATAAAAACAGTAAAAAGAAAATTTTCTTTTAATTTTTTAGAATTTTGGTGGAAAATTGCAGACAATGCAGAATTCAATAGTAAAACTTTTGAAAGAACAATGGAAGACAGATTGTCAGACAATGAAGAAGACATATTTCGAAGTTTCATCGCTTCTTATCATGATCAGGAAGATGAGAAAAACCAGCCTCCTACTCAAATATTGTTAACCACCCATCAAAGAAACGATGCCATTTTGCTACTAATATTTCTGCTGCTAATATGATTGATATGCGGGGCGTTATATATGAACAAGTTTTTGGAATTTCAACATTCTCTCAGAACTGTTTCATTATTATCTTCAATAATTTGGAATGGAAATTACTCTCATTTAGCTTAAGAAGATCAGGAAATCAGATGATTCCTATAAAATTGAAAATCAACATATTCTAAATTCGGCGAATAAATCTATTGCTGAATCTCCGAGACTTCCATACTCTATATATACCATAATTTTTTGCAGAAGCGAAGCCTACATTTATCAATTTTCCAATTTTCCAGGAGGTCTGTTTTTATACCTTTATTTATCAGCAAAGTATATGCATACGTATAGATGAACAATAAATATCGAACAGATTCAGAAACACAAAGAAAATCTCCTGCTGTGACCCAGTTTGATGATTGGACATTCTGTGTATGCATAGCAGGAATAGAAGTTTTAAATCAAAATTTACCACAGAGTGACGGAGCAAAAGGACTGAAATTTGAAGGTTGAATAATGAATATTAATTGAATTTTAAGACATTTTCTCATTTCGAAAATGATTATTATAATAGCATTGCTTACAAGTTATTAAGAATTGCAGAAAGAATATTAAAATTTAGCAGTTGTCAGCTCTTTACTGCTGACGAATTTCAATAATTAACGAATCTCAACATTAACTGAATTGGTGCCATTCGTTTATCGCATTGACCTTGGCATCGCACATGGATGAAGTGATGAGTGACCGTGAGAAACGTCAAATGAACATTGTCGAATTATGTGCATTTGCAGTATCGAGAAGAAATCAAAAAATTATCGATGCAGTGTGTCTCTACCGAATTTGAGTTTGCGTATAAAGCAGAAAATGTACGTGAGTCTTCCATAACTTGGAAAATTATTGAATTTTTATTAAATTAGCTGCAGTCATACTACTTCCACTTGAAAATATTATACTTCATGGAATTGAAGGCTTGCCTTTCCTAAAAATTTGATAATCGTAAAATGGGAAATAATATGTGATGTAGCGGTTGTCGCGAATAGCAGCAATTATAGCGAATTCATTTCATTTTTTTTTTTTTTTTAAACAAATTTAATTTTTAAATTCAGAATTTTCAATGAAGTAGTTTTTCTAACACAGAAAAACCCAATAAAAATTCAAATTTGTTACATGAAAAAGACTGAAAGTAATAATATTCATAAGGATGCAGTTTTTTAAAAACTTTTCTGTCTCACCAACAGGTCATTCTTTCTTAGGATTTTACCATACTTTGACAAAGGTTCTCTCTTTTCTTCTCGATTAAAATTTGAACCAGATTTCTAAACAAATATTTTCAGTGGAAACCATTCTTGCTTTGAATGTTTTCATTGTTTTTTCTTTAATAGATTGAAGTGAAGGAAATAGTTTGACAGAAAAGAAACAAAAACCTGGACTCACTATAATTATTTTTCACTTTTAAAATTTAGAAAATTTTCAAGTATTTCATGTCTGATAAGAGATTCTATGAAACTATAAATGAATAGAATAATTTTTGAAAATCAATAAAATTACAAGAATGAGCATTTTCAACCTTGATTGGAAAATAAAGTTAAAGAAAATAATAATGTTGTGGTGAATATGACAAAGATCATGATAATGGTAAGCAATTAAGATGACATCAATAATAATAATAATAAACAATCATGATATATTATGAGAAGGATAATGATATTATAAATGACGGCAATGTTTCAAGTGTATCAAAACGATTAAATAAATGAAAAATTGAACGGAAATGTTGGCATAACCGGAAAAGCAAATCAAGATGGAGTAATTTTGATGTTTTTAGAATTTTAGCGATGATTTTGCTGCTACGATATCAAAAAGTTTATGAAAACTATGAAGACAACTTGGAAAGTCAATGAAGAATGATATAAAACGGATCAACATATTCTTAAATATTTAAAATTTTATAAACTGCAAATTCAACAAATTGCAATTTTGTAATGCCATCCTTGCACAATTAATTTTATAGAATTTAAACAAAAAAAAAAAACCGAACAGAAATAGAGAATGTCTTCTAAAAACTGAGGAATAATATACGCTAACTTGATTAAAATGATTTTTTAATAAAGTGTTAGAATAATTTTTATGAATATAAACAAATTTAAAAATTTTGCAAATGGATATGAATTAGTTTAAAGTTGGCAGAATGGTAAGAGTATAAAAATAGTAGCAATATATTGAATTGTTTCATTCTATATAATGAACAATGGAATCAATTTTAATTTCAAGAAAACTATAATTTTTTTAATTCCAAGAAAAAGCAATAAATAACCTGCTTTTTCATTTCGTTACCGTCCTCTCTGGCTGTATTGGAAGAGTCAATATACAGTTAAACTTACGATCAAGTGATTTTCAACTGAAATTTACAATATGATAATGGGCGTCAGAGCAGAATGATGAAATCTGAGTGGAATCTTCATTTAATATTAGGACAAATGAATGGAATCTTAGCAAACAATCGAAATACAAAACTTGAACTTAAAGTTTGAATTCAAAAACTTCTTATGTAATTTAAAATTATTCACTTTTCATTTGTAGTTTTCTCTCTAATTATTACACAATTGTACCAATGTATGTGTTTTACACGAACTTCTCGATTAAAATCAGAGTGAACAAAAAAATTTCAAAAGCAGTGGAGGTTCAAACAAATTACATATGTAAACGTATGCATAATTACTAAAAACAGCCAGTAATTAATTAAAATAAATTAATAAATTTAAGTGGACAGGTGCCAGTTGGAAATATTTGAATGCATTTCATCATATTTTTTTCATTAATTTCCATTTCCAAGTTTTTCTTCCTCCGGCTGCATTTGAGTCATTGAACCTATGAAAGATAATGCATTTATAGGATTGAAAATGTTGTATTATTTAAACTTAGCTTATTGTTTATGTAGGATTCACTGCCCTTTTATTTAAGACAAAATTACGAGATTTTCTAGAAATATAACAAGGATTGAAATGGAATAAATGAATTAAGACTAGCTTACAATTCATGCATTTAAAGAAAAACTGTTTTTGTAGCGGTTAGAAATTTCGTTTCTAAGTGATTTGTTAGTTCCTAATAAGGATGATCATCTTGATTACTATATCGCACTGCTTTGAAGCAATGTGTTAGTAACAAATGATCACGTATGCGGATTCAGTTTTAATTTTCCCCAAGTGTGGTTCAAATTCAGTGAAATGTTAAATTTTATAAAAAATTTAGTCACGAATAAAGAAGAAGAAATATAGCAAATAGCCAATACTTGTTTCTTCTATATCTTTCGCTGTTATCAAGACACCTCGCTTTTTTTGCATACGATAATCAAACATTTGTAGGAAACATCCTGGATCGAATTGATCCAAATCTTCTGGCATCGGACGATCCTTTGTCTCAGGTGCTGTCAGCAGAAATAACGTTGCAGTGAAGGAAAATACCGCTACTGCAGCTTGTGGTGCTACAGGATTGATTTTTATCTGCAGTATGGTAAGTCTGTTACTTTTACATAATACGATAATTCTTATTGGCGAATTCTTTACATTGGTGAAGTGCGACACAGAATTTATTTGATTTGGTATGCTGCTAGAGTTGTGTAGCAAAAACATATTTATCCTAAGCATTACACTATCGCTATTAATTCCTTCTTAACTGTTGCATTTATGGAAGTCCGCGACAAGGAGAATTTTTTGTCGGAAAAAATCGAAACAATTTTAGCATAAACATATTCAAATAATCAAAATATTGTACTGTTTAAATATTTCTGACATGAGTCATCACTCAAGATGGATCTAAAAGAATATTACGGGTCTGCGATTGCCAAGCTTAATATTCAATAATAAATATCGGGAATCAATTCACATGTAAGTACGGTTCTATAACGCCCATTACAAAAAGAATTGCTATCAACTGAAGAAAAGAAATTTTTGATCAAAATTGATTTGGGTAGCGCGGTGAGTTATATTTCTTCAATTTCATCTAATATACATCCATTATCAATATTCTTACTATTCACCCAATAATTCTCCAGGCTATCAACAATTAAGAAGAAAATTCCATATTCCAACTTTCGAGCGATATTCTTATCGCTGATATTCTTATCATTGATATTCTTATCAACTACGCACCGCTTGTTCGTGAGTGGGCAGAATTTTTTGATCACGCTTTCATCAGTGGACAGAATTTATTCACCACGCCTACTTTCTGCATTGATCGCGGCTACTTCATGCAACGTTTCAAGTTCTTCACCGATTGAATTGAAATTTTCATACAACGTTGCATTCAAATAGGAGTGTGTTTTTAGACAAATAGGGCGAGTAATTTAAGCTTTTTCGTTTATTTTTTGATTTGTGGGAAATGTAGTTGCGTCGCAAAAATATCGAGGTTATGATAGTGTGTAATGAAATATTTCGTTCACGCAATTTATTTTGATTATCTTTCTAACTGCTAACATTAGATCGTGTCTTGGATTGCCTTTTGTCGTAAATTTCGTTATTCAACACAACGTTTCAAGTTTTTCATATTGATTTGAAATGTTGATACAACGTTATATTAAAAAAGCGCGTGTTTCCATAGATATATTCCTTTTCATTACATTTTCGTAAAGGTAAACATCAATCAATCATAAGGCGACATAATGGAGATCAGGAAAGGAGGAAGAGTCCTGAAAAGATTTAAAAGATATTTTGGACAGAATCAATTCATTCAAATTCGACAACAATTCGAATTTAACAAACAGTTCAGTTCGGAGTTTCTACACCAACAAAATGAAAGTGTATAAAAACATGCGCGTGTTCGATTGCAACGTTGTGTCAAAATTTCAAAACAATAAATAGCAAAATTATAGATCTAAGATTTTTGAACTAATATAAATAAGGCGCATGTTTAAGAAATTTCGGAGATTTAAAATTTTTAACGATAAAAACATTTACATTTTTATTTGTATAGACTAGCTGGATCAGCGTGGCCGACCCAGCTAGTATCCAATATGGAGAAAGCTCACAAGTCAAAGCAAAAAAAAAAAAAAAAAAAAAGAGTCAATAACTATGATAAACTTAATAACTGAAGAAAGAAATCAAAAGGATAACCAAATCTTACTTCTTTGTAAAGAAATCAAAATAATCAACCTGAAGATGCCAGAAATTCAACAAGAAGCTTTGGCATTATTTGATATCGGTTCGCAATTATCCTCTAAATCTAAGGATCCAGCAAATCGATTAAATCTACTGGAAACAAAAAAAAAAAAATTGAAAATTGCCTCATTCGGTAATAGGATACCAAAAGCATGTCTTACACCAAACCAGAAAGAGAGATAAAAGCTGGAAAATAACAAATCATATTATTTGAAGTTGATATGTTAGACTACTTCACGAATAAATTACAAATGGTTGAATTAAACATAAACAATTTGTCACCTATGATAAATCAAGACCAATTAGATGATCTAAAAAGCTTTTGGAAACATTTCTGGTTCCCAAGGATTTTTTAGATCATCGAAATTCATCTCTGGATTCCATACGGTAAATTGAGTCAAGGAAATATGTCATTACATTACTAGCACCTTGCTTCATTCGTGCTCATATGCCAGTATGTACCAATGTTTTTTGATCTACACCTGTATCTAACTACTGCTCTAATGCATCACGTTCCCGCAAATCCGCTGCAATTCTATCCTCAAGACAAAAAAATATTTTGTCAGGAATAAGGATATGACCATTGCAAGCAATTTGCATCACTAATCTTCAAGTAATCAGTTTGGTATTATACTAAATCGTATCCATCGCTCTTCGATACAAAAAGGCAATCAACGTGCTGATGTAACATAATCAGAACCAATGAAATCTTGGATTCCAAAATGGTATCGAATGAAATGCATAGAAACATATAGAAAAAGGGGAAGAAATAGAAATGGCACCAATTATTGAAACAAACAATAAATTTGAAAGGGAAGCTGATAAAGCTCGACATTATAAAACAAACAATTGACAGAAAGCAAATATAATCTAACAAATCAAATTTAAAAGCTAAATAACGCAGAACATCAAATAAAACATCTGGAAGAACGACTGAGTGCTACTGATCTAGAGAAGGTGGCAGTTGAAAAAATTGAAAAATTCTTGGAAGAGATTAACAAGTTGCACAGTGTCAAAAGCAACATTAAAAGAACGAAAAGTTGACGACAAAGAACACGAAATTAATCTTCAATTAGGCTTGAGGAAAAATATAAGGATCACATCAATGGACTAAAGGAAAAATATAAGGATCACATCAATGGACTAAAAACTGCATCGAGACGATTCAGCGTAAGAATATAAATTTGAAAGTGAAACCAAGTATGTTATGCAAACGCAATGATAAAGTATTCGAAAATTCGAAAATTAAATATGGTTAAGCTAAAATAAAAGCTGTCGAGAATAATCTAGCTACAAGCTAAAAGAAAATTCAAGGATTCAGTCAACTGAAAAAAAATAAATAAATAAAAAAACATGAAGAATCTATTCAAGCAAGAAACGCTTTAGTAAAAGTGCCACATAAAAGACTTATTAATACACCGTACTCTCCAGAAACAACAATGAGAGTTTAAGAATTCAATCATGAATGTTCGAAAAATCAACGCATACAATCGAACAATAAAAATTTACTGCTCTTCAAACCAGGAGTGCTACGAAACGACGAATTTTAGTAAGTTAATTATTAACAATTCACGAACTTTTCTTCTTGAAAGGGCATAAATATATTCAAATAATCAAAACATTGTTTTGTTTAAAATTTTCCCATACGAGTCATCATTCAAGATGGATCTAAACGAATGTCACGATATCTAATGTAATTCTCATCTTTGCGATTACCAAGTTTTATCCTCAATGACATATACCGGGAACTAATTCCATGCAATCCTTCGTCTTACACCACCTACCTTATGTACAATGTTGGGAATATAGAAAAGAAACGTCCGCTACAAAAAGAATTGCTATCGGTTCGAGAAAAAGAATTTTTGACTTAGAACTGATTTCGGTAATCCGGTGAACTGTACCTTTTCCATTCTCATTTAATATTTATATATCATTAATCACTTTGTCGGAAAGTATCTCTCCTATTCTCCCAATAAGTATCCCAGCTATCAACAAACAAGAAGGAAACTCTATATTCCAACTTTCGAGCAATATTCTTATCAACTGTCATTAATCTAATCGACATCGGTAAACTCTCCATCAAAGATATTATTCTTTGAATAATTATTGTCTAAAACAGCTAACCAAGAAAAAGTTATCTTTTCACGACACTTTTTCGATGAGAACAAACGAAACAGAAAGTACAGCAATCCAAATCGAATAGAAGAAATTTCTTCAATCATTGTTGGCCATACTCATGCGAGAGGATTTAGTTAAATCGAAAGTTTTTATTGAGTAATTAATCAATTAAATTCAGTTAATGAAGAAAAAAGGAAAGTAACAGCACTTTTTACAATTTTATTGTTCCGACTTCATTCTGGCCTTTTCATTTTCTTCTTTATATAAAAGCTCCACAATTCCATTAATGTAATTAATGATAGCATTACTTTTTTCTTTCTGTTGATTTTACTATGGTTTTTTTTAATACTTTGCCTATTTTCATGTCACTAAAAAACAATCTTTCCTAATAATAACTTCTGATAACAAAACTTACAAGCAAAGGTAAATAAGGCGCTGCGATGGAACCAATTTCAGCGAAGAATTGCACAATCCCGTAGAATGTATTGCGTATTGTTGTAGGACTCATTTCAGCAAGCATTAGCGGTTGTGCGACCCAAACAAAACTGTTGAAAAACTTGGCTATTACAGCAAGGACCATTTGTACTGTTCCAATACCTGTAGTCATTTTGCTACTGTATATTAGGTAAGCAGTGGAAATTAGTAAGTGTCACTGTTGCAAAGATTACCTGGAAAGAGCACAGCCATAAAGTACAATAACGATTGCATAAAGAAGGACCATATGCTGATAGATCGTCGTCCAAATTTAAGTAAAAATACTACAGCTAATAAACCACCGGGTAACTCGATGAAGCCAGATAAGAAATAGCCTGTGTAGCCATCTTCACTTAATGTCGTACTTAATAGTGCCATACCCCAGTAAGATATATTCATTGCTGCCCTGAAATGTAATGAAATCTGCTAAATTTTATCACTCACTTTACAATTTTATCACTGCTATAATTTACGATGAAGAAATAACGGACACCACGTAGCACTGCACGATCAAATGAAAAAGAGCCACTCTGTTGCGAAGAATATCCATAATAGAACGTGATCCGTGTTGCTCATCAGGTTGCTGTAGCTCCAATTCACATTTACTCACATCGATATTCACATTGTTATAGCGGCAGGCATTTTCAATGTATCTGAAATAATTATAAAAATATATCTGAAAAAAAAAAAAAAAAAAAAGTTTTTTTCCATCAAAATCTTGCACTTATACTGAAAGAACTGAAAAAATGTAGAATTGTTTGAAAACAAATTTAGATCTACTTCTTTCTAAAAATTAAAAATTGAGATTGATGTCAGCAATCATGTCAAAAGTACTTTATCAGCTTATCAGGATTGTGTTCTCTACTCGGATAAAAGAGCGATTTATTCTTTTCAAACGCGTCAGAATTGATCCTGATCTCATTGTCTGAATCAAATTCTTGTTCTTTCTCACAACAATTTCTCATTCATGCTCTTTATAATGTTGAAGTCTTTTCCTTTGCTATTACTGCTAATATTTTTGCCAAAAAAAAAACACACAGTATTGAACTCCGCTGCATCTACCTAACATTTCATAAAAAAAAAAAAGAGTAGCTATGATTTCCTGCGAGATATCTGAAAGAAACAATTCGAGAAATTTACCGTTCTATAGCATGTTGTTTATTGTGACTGATTGACCAGTACGGTGATTCCGGCAATAACCTAAATTAAACTGATTGCAGAATTCATCCTGCAATCGAATCAACTTTATATCTGAAATAAATCGCTTCCCAAAGGCAAACAACTAAGAAAATCGAAGAACTTCTACGAGATTTTGTTAAGAAGAGTAACTTGAATATCCGGTACAAAAAGAGATTCTTTGTAATGAGGTATTAATAACCCTGCTGTTATTTATTTGGATCTCGAAATTTGCTATAGGAATTTACTGCTACCTTAAAGATCTCAAAACATTGCAAAGAGTGGAAAAGCTTGCGATTAACTGCTAACTGCATCACATCTGAATAGATTTGCAGAGGACGACTGAAGAGTTAATTAACGAACCAGTAATAAAAGACACTAAGTATACTTGGGATAGAGATTGTGAAGTAGAGCCATCTCCAGTTTAGTATCCATATTCTGAGGACACCAACAAGCATGATCCCCAGTACCCAAGCAACAGTATATGCTACCGGGATCAAGGATCTGAATTCGATCGCTACTGATTCACAACACATTATCCAAATTATAGCATAAGTACCCTGGAATCTCATCAGGCTCGGAAATATTACTGAGTAAAGAAGCTGATATTGTTGTTTAAGATTTTTGCAACAACCACATTTGCGTTTATAACATTCTTTAAATTCCTCTTTACTCAAATTCAATTTATTGCACTGAAGATAAAATCTAGGTTGAATAGCATTTCTATTTTAAATGCTTACATATTCTTTTTCAATCCTAAATTATTTCACTTACCCATTAAAAATCCTCTCATACATTACAATAAATTTGAATTTTAGTCATTTCATCTACTGCAAAGAGTCGGCTTATGAAAATATACCGCAGTTGCAACACCGATTATGAAACGACAAGCCAGAAAGGTGAAGATCGTTGGCGCCATTGAACAGGCAATGGCTGTAATGCTGGCAACCCATAATGTAAACAGAAATAATTTTCGTCGACCATAAAGATCAGATAAATGAGTAAATACTGGTATCAACAGTGCTCCTAAATGTGATTGTTTCAGGATATTGCGGTTCATTGATATTAACAGTGTGAAGTCAGTATCACCTCACATAACACGATAATTTAAAAGTACCAAGCATAAACAGTGATGAACCATGCTCTGCCCAGTACTCGTCATTGCATACTAAATCGAACTGAAAAAAGAAATTCTTTTTTACACTAATATTCAATGTGCATAAATATCAGTAATAATTACTTGAGTGATATCTCTCATGAAAGCTTTCTAGAAGCTAAATGCATTATTCTTGCAGATTGCAAGAATCATAAAAAGTTTCTGATACAAAACATTGAAAACATGCTGTAGAGTTCCTGTGCTATTAAATGCATGAATTTCAATAGCATTCTTTGTGATTTTGAATGGACTTATACGGCTTAATCATTCTGATAAAAATTTGAATAAATTATCTCATAGACAAACCAGTTCTTATCACATCTTAAAAACTAACCTCGGAATTTACTGTAGAAAAAGGTACTTCCTCTTTATACAAATACGTCGAATTTGGAACTTCTGAGCATTGGATTATTTGTTGGGTCTTCAGTTCGAAAATATGACAATTATCGAGCACTTGGTAAATCTGCTGTTGCAGAATATATTCTTATTATTTTCTAGTTATGATTATATATAAAATTATTTCCATTAAATATTCTCACTGCAACAAAATCGATACTTTCAGAAAAAAAATTAAAAACCAAATTCATTATTTATTATGACATTTAATGCTTGTTAGAATGCATAAAGATAATGCTGAAATAATAGGCTAACAGAAGAGGAAGAAGAATCCGGAAGATCGATGATGCACTGGAATGATGGTGCATGAGTGATAAATCCCATGATAAGCATTTGCGATGAGTAGAAGAATGCAGGTAACGTTAGCAAAATGTATGTACGCATCTGAAATCATTCATCAGCAGAAGATGGAATCATATCAGTCTGATTTGGAATCTGCCGTGATAAATTGCGAATTTTTTTCCGATATCAATGTCATTACTTGGTACTTTCCGTATTTCCCATATGCACTCAATAACTTTTCTGGATCGAGTCGTAGTTTCTTCGTTATTGATGTAGTTGAAACTTCAGGAATTCTATCAGCTGTGGAAGATACCTCTTTCGTACCATTAAAAACAAAACTGCATGTTTCACTTTTCATCATATCAATTTGTTCATCCATCAACCTAAAAATTCTTTTCAATAACAGAAATGATTTGGATAAATCATTCAAAGGGAACACAAAATAATTGTTCAGCTTACAGAGATATTATTATGAGATACTAAAAGTACCATTTTTGGTATTTACAAGCTTTTATTGCAATCAGTCGTTTTCACCACAATGAAAAAAAAAAAAAAAAAAAAAAAAAAAAACAGTGTGGCATGCACAATACAATTGCATTTCTCTAGACTTCAAAATGTGCAGTTGATGAACATATATTTGTTTAATATGCTTCATAAAATGAAGCACTTTTAGATCCAGTCAGGACTGCAGATTTGCAGCAACGAAAACAGAACAATTTCCTACATTTCTATCCTTTTACGGATAACTAATATTGTTTATGAGTTTGAATAATAACTTTGTTAGAAAAAAAAAGTGATGGCAAGAAAATGGCTCCAATAAAATGTTCAGATAGCGGTGACTCCAGGATGTCCTTTTTAGATAAGATGGAAAGTCATTAAAGTATTCGAAGAATGTGTAAAATACAAGGTAAAGGAACAACGAAGAATTAGGAAAGTAATAAGATAGAAAAGAAATGTTTCGCAATTTGTTGAATAAGAAAATTTCTTCATTATGTTTTTCAATCACTATTTAATTTTATATTTATAAGGGAAAACTGGATATTATTCGTTGCTTACTCTACTACCAGGTTATTGAGGAATAATGTCTTCGCTTTTCTCAACTCCTTCATTTTTTCAATCCTTCATGACATTGCATTAAACAGAAACAACTAAAATGAAAATATAGTTTTGTTTAAAGAGTCAGTATATTTGATAACCGCGGAGACGGGAAAAAGGAAAGCTTGATAATCAATTCCCGAACAAAGTTCACTATTTCATCGGCGTATCAAGATGAAAAATGGAGAACGGCAGGAAATAGTGTAAAGGAAAATGGAAGGAAAAAGAGAGAAAATAGAATAAAAAATGATAAATTTGTTTATTATGAACCTAAAGAATGTGATCGAACGATAATACCTTTATTATAATTAATTACTATCAAAGGTAGCCACACAAGTAGTGCACTGATGCTCTAACTGTATGAAATATTTCCATGGTATTATGATTTAATTAAACAGCTAACGATTAGATCAATATAGTACGGGAATATTAAAGCAATGACATGGAAAAATCCTTTTTTACGCATTTTATAAACAGAAATGTGTACCAAATCTTTTCTTTGTACTATCCTCTT
The DNA here is from genome assembly GCA_002249935.1 of Onchocerca flexuosa. NCBI lineage: Eukaryota > Metazoa > Nematoda > Chromadorea > Rhabditida > Onchocercidae > Onchocerca > Onchocerca flexuosa. Next base: position 965,434 of record KZ269980.1, on the reverse strand, counting down.
ACAAATACGAATTTATTTGAAAGAATAAAACAGTCGATTAAGAAGGGGTAGAGAAATGAAGCAGGAAGAGATAACACTGTTCAAAAATTACCGGTCTGTATTACCTTTATTAAAACAGTTTACATACCCTTCTAGTGATGCTGGAAAAAACTCTCAGTTTAATATTAATTTTCAATGTTGCAATCAGATGGTTTTTTCAGTTCTGTAGATATTACTCTTAATAAAATTGATTTAAAAAAAACACTGTTGGATTCTCGAAGACAATACGCTATTCTTATTCTAGTGAAATTTTCTACTAGTTTATTTTAAAAAAATTTGCTTTATACTTGTTCAAGAAAAGATGAATAAAATGAACAATTCTAACCAGAAGTGGAATTGGAAAAGTATGCAAACATAAAGTAGATAAACAAAAATTTTCTGTTCGAAATTCTCACATTGATAATACTTTCTTCATAGAGCATCATATTTCTTATTGTATTATCGGATTTACAATGTTTAATTATTTTTTTAACTCTGGATACTGTATGACCCATATATGTCCTTATACTTGCTCTTGCTTTCTTGATCCTCCGCTTCTCCGAACATCAGATTATTCCAGACGAATAATTCCTCATAGCTTCAGAATTTAATCATTTTGACTCAGATAATATGAAAGATATTGAAATGCTGTGAAAATGTAGAAAGTGAAATTTAATCATGATTATTTTTCTTTCTTTCCTTTAGTATTCCGGAATTTTCATTTTAAGAATACAAAAGATCTTGCGAAACATATACACAACACAGTCTGCTGCGGATGACGGTTATCGAAATATTTATGCCAGATCCGGAATTCAGTTCTTGATAATGTTGTTAATTGTAACAAACATATTGACACCAGAAACGATGCTGATGACACCAACTGTAACTATCTGAATATCGAAAGGATCTAATTAAAGATAAGAATGGCAATGGTGATACTGATAATTTCAGCAATGAGGCATGGGACACAAAATCTCGAATTTATTATGCAAAATGAGGAATATGTTTTTCAAATTAAAACAGTTCTAAAAGAAAAGTATGATGGTTAAAATGTAATTAGATTAAAAATAAAGATTTAATAATTAAAGTTTAAAAATATTATTTTCTAAAATCACAATAAAAGTCGGGATATCAAATATTCATCTATGGATTTAAAAAAAAAAAATATGTTAAGTTAATATAATAAACAAAAAGTAATTCAAATTATATAATACATTTCTTGAAAATTTTCAAATCATTACATATTGTGTCAATAACATTATTCGTAAGTTTATCTGCAATTTTCGAACACAGTCAGAAGCATATCATCTTTTAATTTGTGAAGTTTACCAGTACTTCCTGCTTAATAAATGAATTGTTCGTGAAAGCTAACAATGAAACGTACATAAAGGATGGCGAAACAATTCACCAAAATCAATATTTATTATTACGAAATAATAAAAAAATTCGATTCTTTTCAAGCCAACTTAACAATACTTGAAATACTGATTTAATTTTACACCTCCTGCTTTTTGACCACTTATTATTTTCTTTAAACAAAACACTTCTATTCTCATTGCACAGATCTGAACATGTTCTGAAAATTCCACTTCGATCTTATTGGAAAGAAGTCAACAAATCTAAAAAATTATTAAAATAATGCTAAAATCACTTATACCATCTGCCTATGAATTGTATACTTTTCCAGAAATGGCATAACAGTCATTTAGCAATACTAAATACTTGTATCTGGAACATGTCCTAAAAATTAACAATATCAATCACCGAATCGCTCCGTTGATCAGGCTACCAGTTATAGAGACAGTTATCTTTCATCATCTAAAATGCATCTTATGTCTGTCGGATTTTATGTGAGTTACTGAATATCAAAAAGTAGTGACTTGAACAAGAGCATAAATATGTGCAGCAAGGATGATCTGAAAGTTTACATGAAAAAAAAAAAAAATTGGTTTTAAATTTAAAAGGACCATTCGAAAATTCGCAACCTAAGTATCAGAGTTGCACTTCAAAAGTTGAAAGAATGGACTAAGCAGAAGTTGTTAGAATTTGTATCAAGTATAAAGAGCGACAAATTTTTATCCAGTATCAATGAACAATATCACAATATCAGCTCTGCTATATCAGGCTCATAATTCCATGACTTATTTAATACTTTTTATGCTAAAAGCTATTTCGCTATTTTCCAAAACAAAAACAATTAAACAATTTTAAATGCAACTGCTATTCCATAGCGCTGTCTATCGAAAAAAAAAAATTTTTTTAAGCAAATTTTCTCTGATTTAAGTTTTCCGGACAACTTCACTATAACTGCAACCACTGCTCCTTCTATGTTATTTTCTGCAGCGTATGAAAAACAGAAAACATAAACAAGAATGCACTTACACGTAAAAGAAATTAAAACAATGAATCCATATTTCCACGTTGCGTTGATTTGAATGCACCGAGATCTTGTCGTGATGATATCCTTGTCTGTGAAGTGATACCCCATGCTGGTCCATCTGGAGCTGATCCAGATGCTGTGGGTCGTTTAAATCCCTAAATTCAATGCATCCTTAATATTTTAAAATATCCATACAATCGTTAAAAAAAAATATAGCTGTGACTAAGAAAATCATGTGGATTCAAACAAAATGAACCAAAGTTTCACTTCCGCATTTCACTGGCTCAATATAACTGTAGGAGTTCGAATATCTGCAGTTTTATCTTGGTATGTCCACCCAAGATTTCTCTAAAAAATACAGTAGTGAAGCTCTTTTCGTTTTTCACAAACCCTCAAAGGCGTATCTTGTCTACTAGAGAAAAAGTAGAAAGGGGTCAAGTGCTGGCAAAACCAAATTCAATAACACCGCACAAGAATTTTAAGGCAGAAGTGTATGTATTAAAGAAAGAGAAGGAGGGAGACATACGTCATTTTTTGATCTTTCTGCTGCAGATCCAGAGAGGGTGAAGCAAAATTAGAAAACTTTGGAGCAAGGAGACTTCGTTATTCGTTCGATTATTTTTTCTAGGCTTAAGGGACAAAAATTTAGTGTTTTGTAGAAAGCCTTCCGGAGCAAAATCATGAAATCAGACGCCCAAATATTTAACAATGAAGTATAAAGACTTGTAGCTGGTCAAACAGCACCTCAGAAAGACGCATGGGTCATGCTGGAACTATTATCTCTTCTAGTAGTGAAAATGCTGCTGCAAAATTAAAAGTTATGAAAAGTGCTAGAATTGAAATTGCAGAAACTCCAGCGGTGATTGGCAAAAAAATCTTGGAAGCAATGCAGAAAGGTTATCGCACTTTTATATGCACGAATCATGTGGGCAATGCACATCATGTCGCGAAGGTACTGGATGGATATGGAGAATCATGAAAAGGATGATAACTGGAGAGATTAAGCCTGTTACCTTAGCGTAGTTGGGGTACACACTAGCGTATAGCAAGCTGGATAACCTTTACGCTCCAAGGGATGGATTCCATGATAATTTTCTCATTACACACTTAGCATCGAGCTAGTGTTTCTCGCTGGTCGAGAGAAGTGATTCATCAAGATGCAATTGCTCGAACAAGATTAAATTTCTGCAATCCAATAACTACTCCATCCTTAGCAGTACCGCCTAGCTATTCTCCATCTGAATCTGGAGGTAATGTAGTTACAGGCTTTGCTATACCGTCTGCACCTGTTCCAATCCCTAATATTTGTAGGGTTGAGTAAAAACTTGAATGGCACTCTAACGATCTTTATCCTTTTCTCTATTTAATAAATTTATTAATATCTAAAGTCAACTTGTAACGTCCCACATTGCCAGTTTCTGCCTATCGCATCCTTTAGAACAAACTCTAATTAAATTTATGCTCTATCGACATAACGAACAAGACATTTTCCTCTTTCACCTAGAAAATGTATTTCAAGTCGTAATTGATGTTGAGAAGTATCCTGATTTTATTCCTTGGTGCAAAGCTGTCTATACAAAAAAAAAAATCATAACCAGATTGTTGTAAATTTACTAGAGCTTTTTTCCGATTTTGCATATCACGCAGATCAAGAGTATCTCTTATTATGTGATAACGCACACCCCGTAAATCCTTAACTATACAGGCAGTAATTATGAAGATTTCCAAAACTACTAGAACAAGAATACATTGCTTTCCTCTAAGTACAAAATTTCAATTCCATTCTAATTCAATTCAAAACATTCCTCTTCATTCTCTACTTAGTCTCTTCTTCCACTCTCATACTCTACAGAGAATCATGATGAATCAGATTACTACAAAAATTCAAAAAAATCAATTCAAGAGTTACCTTCATGCTTCGACTTGTTGCTTTCGCATTAAAAGAAAGCCACTTCCTTTTTTCGTCTTCTTTTGCTTCTTCTAGTTCCTTTTTCCGGTGTTCTTTTTTGAGTGCTCGTAATCGTCGTCTTTCGCGCTCCATCTGTAAATGATAGTTTCTCAAAATAAGTTAATGAACATCCGAAGAAAGATAGTTACATTAAAACTATACTATTTAGATATTTAAACTCGTGGATTTAATAAATCCAAGCTTTATTAATTAATTTTGATTTTTGTGTGCAATGATGAACTTTCATTATATTATACCACATTCATGGAAGCATATCTCACTGAGTTTTCTGAACTTATTAACCTTTGACCCGAGAGCGAATCTCACACTATGCTATCTACTGAACTGTCATCAGTTTAAATATTTCGTTTTTTCCACACATCAAAAAAAAAAAAAAAAAACATTTATCTCATATCACACAAACTGCTTTGAGTTTCGCGTTTTTAATTTCAACAAAACGATCTTTTTAAATACGCTTCCATTTGAATAGATAAGAGAGAAAAAAAGAGGAACAAAAAATAAAAAACTGCCTCAATATTAGTAAAATATACATATTAAAAGTTTGATAAAATACTACGAAATAGCAAGTTCGATTTTTTAACCGTTAAATCAATAGCTTATTAAAATGAAAAATCTAAACTGCATTATAATGCAAAGTTATGAATTCTAATTAAATTGAAAATGTACTTCACCTGCCATTCGCTTTTGCGATGCCGCATACTTTTCGCTGACTTTTCCCAAACATACATCTTACTGTCATCTTTTGAAACCGCACTTAAATTATTCACGTTAACCATAGCCTTTGTTCCTTTACCTAAATATAAAATTTTTTTCAAGTAGCAGAAATAATGCTAGAAAAGTACCCAACATTTAGACAGAAATTGAGAAGAGAAATAATGATAAATGAAAAACTGGACAACGAAGGATGATATTTAAAGCTTAATGATTATCAAAATAAAACACTTCATATAATACATTACCCATAAAAATTTTACCACTTCTGAAGTAATAATGAAGAAGATTTGCTTGTTCTGCTAAAAGCATATGCTGAGAAAATTAATATTCGTCTTTACGATAAAAGTCGATATTTTTTAAGAAAAAGATTTTTTTTAAAAATATTAGAAGAAATCGACCGAAGTTAGAACATTGAATTAAATAACTTAAGTGACTTACATTGTATGTTTCTCACCATTTTTCTACAAATAAGCTTCAAATATCCAATACTTCTAGCGCAATACTGCGAAAGAATAGAAGGTTTTCAAAGATTTTTGTGCTTTTCACTAACAGAAAACAAAAATTGAATGCTTACCGACGATTGTAACAGCGACATTATCTTGTGCAAATCCATCAATTACTGCTAAATATTTTTGTCCATTTGAGAATGGTGCCATGCACTGATCTCCCACCTATGTAGAAAGTAAAAAAATATATCTAAGACAAAGAAATTCTGAGTTATCTGAATAATCTTAGTGGATATCTTAGTAACAGCACTCCGCCGAACGTAAGTCGTCCATTCTATTTAACAGAATCATATTATTGACAGATAAAGCTTTTTCAAAATAAAATTACATTTTGAAGAAAAATAATCTATTCTATTTAACAAGTTATTTAGGACTGCATTATTAGCAGATGGAGCTTTTCAAAGTAAAAATAAAACTATATTTTAAAGAAAAAATAAAGAAAAACACCTCACCTTCCAAGGATTTTTGGTAGTATCATCAGAAGTTGTACTACTTGGTTGTTCGGTTGTTGATGATGTTAATTCTTCTTGAAGAGTGATAATTTCTTGTAAATCGACTTTCAATTTCAACAGCTCATCATTATCTGGTTCAGTAAGAAGTGCTGCTTCTACCTGAAAAAAACTTACAATTAATACATGTTAATCAAAACTAAAGTTCCAAACAGTGAGCATCCAAATATGAGTGAATCAAGCGATTTGCTTGTATTGCTATCAACAACATTTAAATGATAATTAAACCAGCATTAAACGATAAATGAGAATAACAATTAAGAATAACAATTAAACGATAAATGAGAATAATTTAATAACAATTAAACCAGCATTAAACGATAAATGAGACTAATTTTGTGAAGATATCACAAACAAGCAAACAATAAACAAACCTGTTGAAGTTGAAGCTTATAACTCCCGAGCTCTTCCGCTGTATTCATCGGCTGCACACTGAAAACAAAAGGAAGCAGTGACTCCCACACCCATATCTTCTAATTAACTCAACTCCTTATTCTACCAAAACACGACAGTTCTCAATCAATCTCTATCGTCCCTTCCATATACAATGCTCTACTTCCAATTACTACTTCATCGCAATACATGCACTTATATAATTTAAAAGATGTTTCTGGTATTCCAACCGCCCCATATTCAGCATTTTAAAGACAAAAAAAATCCCGCAGACCCCGAAGAATCAAACCCCAGAAGCTCCTTCCCTGGTCTCTCCAGTATCGGTGCACGAAATTACTTTCTCAATTCCATACGGAGCCTGATGGGGACAGGAGACGAGTAGCCAAAAAATCAATCGCTTGTTTGACTGATTTTGTGCATGTTCCGGTTTCTGTTGATGCTGTTGACTGCAAGAATCTGTTGCTGCTGGAGAAGTTAACAACCACAACAGCATAGCAGTAATAATAACAATCACAAGAATAATTTGATGACAAAGTGCGTAATTAGGAGAAGAACGCAAATTTTACCCAAGACATCTGGGCTCCGTGAGAAGATCATCAAAATTAGACCGTACTTTCAAGTTAGATGCGAGAAATAATTAGTGTGCTAACAAATGGAAATAACTGATATACTATCCACATATATGGAAGTTCCTTCGATCTGTTATGTCATTAGAAGATTATCTTTTCGAAAGTTGCAAAATAGCAGATTGCGTCTGTTATATTCATGACTCTGCAACAATGTTTCATTTTTCAGGCTTGATTTTTTAATGCAATTTATATAGCATTTGCTTCTTTGAGGAAGATATGGTTGTTGACGACATGATGTTGAAATGCTTGAGTGTGTAGAAATGAGACAGCGCATGAGTATTGGTACTGAGCAAAAGTTCGATCGCAAGCTCTATCGTTCATGTCACTATGGCAACCTTGGACAGAACTTTTTCAGTTTTTCATTTTCATTTATTTCTAATCTGAAATTCAAAAAGAAATAAAAACAATTGTTAAATATCTTCCTTTTGAATTGAGTCAGACAGAATTATTTCCATGAATTTCTTTAGCATTAGAATTTCCTTCAGCATTCCTTAAGCATTCGTGAATTTCCTAAGCATTAATTGGTCAGTCGTGATTCGGTTCGCGTAGATTTTATTTTTAAATGTAACAGTCGAATGAATCCAAGGCAGATCATTTTTTGCAGTTTTAAGAAATTTCTCAGATTTGACAAGAATAAGGCGTGGATGAAAGCGATGAAAAGATTTGGTCAAAAAGCAGAAGTTGGTAAGGATTCAATGATACATATGAGATATTTCAACAAAATATCTTTGAATTAACTACTTCATAATTAATAGTTTTCAAAAACACAAAAGATTGAACTTTCAGAAGTTTTATCAAGTTTACCATTACAAATTGCTTTGCATTATAACGTTTGCTTGGCCCCATTTTGGGCCATTGGATTAATTATTGGTCTCATCAGTAAGGTAAGAAATTTAAGATGATGAATTCGTTAGTAGAAACTAAAATAAAAACCGCAAAACTCAAAATTTTAAAGACCATACATCAGATAACTCTTTTCTATTTGTACAACAAAAATGAGCAAGACTGGAACGAAAATTAATGAAATCATTTCCAAGTCACGCCTTAACATTGTTTCTAACATTATTCTAGAAACATGTATACAAAAATCTGCTTATAAGCAAGAATTGAGTAGAGAGCTTAAACTGGTTATGGAAAAATAGAGTTTGGAATTGTCGCAATCAAGCGAAACTCATGGAAAATATTGCAGATACATTATTTATCTATCACTAATATGATTATACTGTCGACTTTGCTCTTCACAACAATTATAATAGAGTTTATTCGCTTATTTCTTGGGTACTACGGCAATTTGGGCGAAAAAGTGAGTAAATTATGCAAATTTTTCTAAATTCTGCAGATACTTATGCAGTTTCTATAATTTCTCATTTCTTTTGGACTTCTTTGGTACCGTGCAAATTTGCTGTCAGAGTTACATAAAAAAAAAAAAAAAAAAAACAAAATTAAATGTAGGACTTTGAAATGTAAAATGTTGAGTGAAAATTTCAAGTTAGGCTAACTGGCAAGAAATAAATTCAAGCAATTAAAAACTCTTGCCATAGCCATCATTTCAGATATCTGCTCTATCCGGTTTCTGGGTAACAAGTGTAATTTTGCAAATGCCAATTGCAGCGTTTTCGGTTTTGAATGCTAATATTTCATTACCCATAGAGAGAATTTTATATCTCTACCATGCCATTTTTTTATTTATTGAGGTTTGATTTTTATCGATTTTATTCTTCATCAGAAATCGGTTATTCAGTTTCAGTAATACTGAAAAAGATATGGAGAATGGCGTAGGAAGGGGGAAGCAACTTGCTGAGATTTCTCGAAGTTTGTGCTGATTTGTGTAATCACCATCACAAATAAGATCTCATAATTTAAAGATTACTAATAAACATCTTCTGGGCTTCAGATTATTGCAGGCTTTCTGATGATCCGGAAAATATCACGTTATCAGATGGCTAGATTCAAAGAGAGAGTACTCGAAGAAGATGAACCGAAAAATAGAGATGATTGATTGTTCTTTTTCACTTTAGTTATCATGTATTTATTTACATTCTTTTGCTATTATTTTCATTTCGATATTGCAAAATTATTTCATTTAAAAAATCCATAGCAAATTTTTGAGTGGTTAAAATTCTAATCTGCTAATAAGTTATTAATTCTTAGAGATTTATCTATGATTTTGAATTATTTTCAAAAATTTATTTCCAATTACATTTTATTAGCATTTGATAAGAAAAATGTCCTCTAATCTCTTTGCCACTGTTTATTGTTGTTTTTGTCTTGATCGGCATTATTTACGAACACATATTTCATTGGTTTATGAATGGTTGAAAGGTTGGCCAGCGTATAATTCTTTCGATAAATTTAATTAATCAGTCAAAATAAATTATTCATATCACATGCTGAAGAGGAAAAAGCATTTGCTGAATAAATATTTAAAATAAATTACTTCAAATATCAACACAGTTGAAACAGACTGAGAGTAAACACATAAAGCAGTGAATGTTTTTTCGATTTAACTCTATGATAACATTTTTGAGAAAATGTGTATTGTATCATACGATATTGGATCCTTCTTATGTGAGGGTACAAATCGGTAACCCTAGTTGATTCGTGATGCAGAATTTCGGATTTTTGGCAGTCGGTGGGAATCGCGAAGAGCGATGGGAAGAATCGTTGTTCAAAATCTTAAATCTCTGGAAATTCTCCACCGATTGTTCTGAAATCTTGATATAATATTGCATTCGAATTAGCGCGTGTTTTATATACCTATATACCTATTAATATATAAATATCACACTTGTAACAGGTAAGAACCCGCTTTTTTTGATATTTCTCTATCTTCTACCGTTCTCCTTCTATATCGTTTTTTCCATTTTGTTCATTTTTGCTCTTCTCACTCTCTTCCCCTCTATGTTTATCTTTTTATTCTTTCGTCCATGTTATTCTCTCGTAAGTATTTGTAATATTTTCCCGGCAAATGAGTCACTTATCCATATCTCAATATAAAGACCCTCGTTTTCTCATCTTCCGGTCTGCTAATAGAGCTTATCGTGCGAATTGTTGAAATGTTTACTGTTGTGAATGTTGCTATGAATGAGTGTTACGGTAGCTAAAGCTTGTAGGAACTGCTCGTCTCATCCTTTACCCTGGTAATCAATCTATTATATGATTAATGTGTTGTAAACCTCCGCTTACTATCAATACTGAGGATTATTTAGATAAAAAGGAACTTTTCGAGATAATCAGTTATGTGTCTTCGAGATAGATTTCAGCTTGGGACGATATAAAATAGTTCATGCTGTTGCATATCGTCACAATAAAAGCTGTTCTATATATATCGTCCTGAACTGGATCTTTTCCATTTAACCAGCGAGAGCCACAGCAATGCTTGTCGGGAAGTTGATTTCATTGAGTTGTGACAGAATGAATCCTTCTGTAAAAAAGTTTTGCTGATAGACAGAAGAGCGGTTCTTCCTGTACGGTACAAACAGCTAGAAAAATCCGATCAAATTGGCCACTGGATTATTCTTTTTTTTGTTGCTCGTACAGAAGAATAGCAATCTTTGATTATCAATGGATTAGAAGAGTGAAATGATAAGTGAAGTAAAGTGAAGTAATTCGAAAAATTCTATTTTATTAAAACAGTTTTTTCCAACATTAAATTTAACAAGAAAAAAAAAAGAAACATCCAAAGAATCTTACTAAGCTATTTAGGAAGAGGAAATAATTTGTGACCAATTCGTACTCAGAATGTCCCGTAATCTAGAATCTAATAAAGAGAATTATTACAGAAATGCTTGTCCACTTTTCAATATTTACAGAAATTATTCCCACGTCATTTCTACTATACAACAACATCTTCCTGCGCAAATCTCCGTTCAATCCCATCGTAGAAGCGAGACGAAGCCAACAAAAGTCATCTAATTTTAAGCTAAGATTATCTCTCGGTCTCTTCAAATAACAAAGTCCAATTTTCTTCTATCACCTAGAGCAACTTGCAAGCCTTATGAGATTTAGCTTTCAAATTCAGCTGCAATTGCTTAACAACAAATTCCGTGCTGTTGCATAAATTATGAATCTTGAAGGGATGTATTAGCTACCGTAATTTGTAATTGGTACTTTGCCCAGAAGCGTCATGTGTAATTTCAGGTGGGAGGAGGTAAAAGTCGGAGGTTGTGGCGGGGGTGGTGTAGGAGGTAAAGGCATTGTGATGTTTCTTTTTGCATGTTACTAAGTTTGTCTTGCCAGTTAATGCAGCTTTATAGTGGAAACATACATCGTTCATGTTTTGATCCGAAGGGCAGTATGAATCCACCGCAATCCTTCTTAATTAGAGCCATGATGTTCGAATTCCCAAATGAGTTCTTGTAAGAGCTTTGCTCATCTCAACTATTCTTCCATCTCTCACTTACCTACTATGATGACTCTTGAGCTCATTTGGGAATTGCGCCAAATTAAATAAATTGGTGCTAATAAGAATTAAGCATCAAAGTTCGCACGTATGAGTAGTTGCTAGTTTTGATCTGCGACTGAGTAGTTGGTAAGTTTTGATCTGCGACTGAGTAGCTGCTAGGTTTTGATCTGCTACTGAGTAGTTGTTAGGTTTTGATCTGCAACAGAGTAGTTGCTAGGTTTTGATCTGCCAAATGTTCATGGAAGATTTGAACTTCAAAGACTTCATCTTTTGGTAGTTGCAGGAATGTCATTGCCAGCATCGCCAGCATTTGTCAATATCACTTCACAGTCTGGGACCTTCTTTCAACCACCTACGCAACCACAGTCCGGTGGTCATCATGCTGGACCACCACAAATGCTTCCTGAAAATATTTTGGAAGAGAAAGCACGAAAATGGAAACAATTACAATCGAAACGTTATGCGGAAAAACGGAAGTTTGGCTTTGTCGATTCACAAAAAGAGGATATGCCACCAGGTTTGAATGCAAATTTTGTCGTGATGTAAAGCGAGGTTTCGTGTAAACTATATATACTCGTATTTACAGAATCGAGAAAAATTCAGTAAAAAGTTTTACCAAAAAGATGTCTCAGTTGTCGATGAAAACATTCTTTCATTTCGTTTTCTTTTTATTTCAGAAATGTATTCACGTTTTTACTTATCAGATTATGTATAAAATAGATAACCTGTAAATACTCCATAATATATCTTGTGCTTTAAGACAATTTACAGCCATTTAGCATTGAGTTCCCAATAATAATAATATCGATAATAATTTAAGAGCATGTCCGGAAAATTATCCGCGACCATGGTGATATGACATCACGAAAATATCGACATGATAAACGGGTTTATTTGGGAGCTTTAAAGTATATGCCTCACGCAGTTTTGAAACTTCTTGAAAACATGCCAATGCCATGGGAGCAAATTCGTGATGTCAAGGTAATTTTTCTGAAATATATGGTTTTTGAACTTGTTGAACTGAAACTGAAAATATATCCGCAAAATTTTCTTTCAGTTTAAAATTTTTGAAGGTCGGATTTCTGGCTTTAAGTTTGAGTGCTTAAATTTAAATCTAACAGAAGTGTGATTGTGCAAGAGCAAAGTTGTTTACTGCAGATTTTGAATGATTATATATAAAAAAGTGAGAAAAAAAATTACACAGTAGTACAATTAATTAACTGGATAATTTACGATATAGCAATATTTGAATGAAAAGGAGCGGTTTCTTTATCATGGAAACACTTCAACTTCACTATTAAATATAACTTATGAAGTAAATTTCAGGTACTTTATCATATAACAGGCGCAATAACATTCGTTAATGAAATTCCTCGTGTGATTGAACCAGTATACATGGCACAATGGGGCACAATGTGGATTATGATGAGACGAGAGAAAAGGGATCGAAGACATTTCAAGGTGATTTCTATTTTTACCTCTTGAATGCTTGTTTTGAAAAATAATTCAGTCAAAAGGAATCGATTTATCTAAATACAATAGTTCAAAAAAACAAGTGCAGATTGAAAATGCAGAAATATATTCTTCATTTAAATAAATGAATTAAATAAAATTAATTTGATATGCAACTTACATTTCTCTAATTGCAGCGTATGCGTTTCCCACCGTTTGATGACGAAGAACCACCGCTGGATTATGCAGACAACATTTTGGATGTAGAACCTTTAGAGCCAATTCAAATGGAACTTGACCAGGATGAAGATAAAACTGTTGCAGAGTGGTTCTATGACCACAAACCATTATCTACAACTAGGTTTGAATTTATTTTCTTTGCTCATACCCATACTTCATAATAAATAGCCGAAACTTATCTCTGGCCAAAATATGTGAATATATATGCAGTAAATAAATTTTTTTTCTTTCAGATTGAAAGTTTTCTCTTTTATCAGATCTGCTTTTCCTGGAAAAAGTTTTGTTTTCTTTCAGATTTGTTAATGGAACGACATATCGACGTTGGGCATTCAGTATACCTATGATGGCTACTCTCTATCGTCTTGCAAACCAGTTATTGACAGATCTTGTTGATGACAATTATTTTTATTTGTTTGATTTGAAGTCATTTTTCACGGCCAAAGCTTTAAATGTTGCAATTCCGGGTGGTCCGAAATTTGAACCATTGGTTAAAGATCTCAATGCACTGTAAGTGATATTTTACCGTTTTTAGCCTTTTTAGTTTTTAATTTTTAGGGAGAAAGAATTTTAAAGATAAATGATTATATGATGAATAAATTTTAATTATTTATAATAATGATTCTTTCACTTTACAGCGACGAAGATTGGAATGAGTTTAATGACATAAACAAAGTGATCATTCGAGCTCCCATTCGAACTGAATATCGAATTGCCTTTCCATTTATGTATAATAATCTTATAAACAGTTTGCCAGTGCAAGTGTCCTGGTATGTTTCATTTTTCAAAAAGTTAGGAATTTAAAAATTTATTAACAAACAGTTAACTAGGTAGGTTTTTTGCTTATAAAATCTAAGAGATGTAGTTGGTTTCTGTAAAAAAATGCTGCACATATCTGTTGCTGAAAACCTTAATAGTTTTTTTTTTTTCAGGTACCACACACCTTCTGTTGTTTTCATTAAAACGGAGGATCCAGATTTGCCAGCATTTTATTATGATCCTTTAATTAATCCAATAGCGCAGCTCTCAGCGGAGAAGGTTACAACTTAAATCCTAAGTTTTATAATTTTTGGAAATTGTCGGAAAATCCTTAAACTATTTCTTTCTAATTCTATGTAGAAATTTAGTATACAGTTCTGAATGACATGATAAAATCATCCTTCTAATTGATTTCATAATGTACGTGTAATACTGAATGTGGTTTTTTTTTTTTAGTTTTGGAATTAGCAGATTTTTCTGATTTAGACTTTAATTTAGTTCAGCCATTTATTCAAAACACTGAAAAAAAATTTTACAAAACTTCTCTATTTTCTTAAACATTAAGTGTGTTTTTCTTTTTTATTCTTATATTTATCTGTAAGTCATCAATTATTCGGTTCCTGTTGCATATTGATTTGGTCGAAATATTTATCAAATCGATATATCAGAAACCAAAATTAAAATTGCCATCAATATGAGGCGAGCGACTGCAGCAAGTGCTAATAAAAGTCACAAGATTGTAGTGGATACATTTACGAAACGATTTTAGTTTTTTTTTGTGATTCGTATCTTTTAAAATTTGAAAATGTTATGGAAGTTTTAGAGTAAAGAACCTTCTCCAATCGATGATGAAGATTTCATATTGCCGGAAGAAGTTGAACCAATCTTCAGTGAAACACCACTTTATACGGAAAATACTGGCAATGGGATAGCTCTAATGTGGGCTCCACGACCGTTTAACATGCGTTCAGGACGTACACGAAGAGCAATAGATGTACCTCTTGTTAAGTCGTGGTATCGTGAACATTGCCCATCTGGTTTGTTAATTAAAATTCTCAAGTAATCTTTGCTTAGTTTACCAAACAGGTAATTTTCAAATTTCAGGAATGCCGGTGAAAGTTCGTGTTTCATATCAGAAATTGCTTAAAGTTTTTGTGCTGAATGCGTTGCGTCATCGACCACCAAAACCTCAAAAGCGACGGTTAGTTCATCTTGTCGTATTTGAGGTTCTGAATCTCTTTATGAAAAGAATTTCACAATCACCTATTCTATTCTCTGTTAAATAAATTGAGTTACTTATAGTTATCTGTTTCGTTCATTCAAATCGACGAAATTCTTCCAATCAACCACACTGGATTGGGTTGAAGCTGGTTTGCAAGTATTACGACAAGGCTATAATATGCTTAATTTATTAATTCATCGCAAGAACTTGAATTATCTTCATTTGGATTATAATTTCAACTTGAAGGTAACATTTTAGTAGTATTGGAAAGTGATCGTTTCCTAGTTCTTTCTTCTATGAATTATGACCGAATTTGATTATTTTCTGTTGTTTTCAGCCAGTAAAGACATTAACAACTAAGGAGCGCAAAAAATCTCGTTTCGGTAATGCATTCCATTTGTGCCGTGAGATTTTACGTCTTACAAAATTGGTCGTTGATGCTCATGTTCAGTATCGATTGAACAACGTGGATGCTTATCAAGTAATTTAACGAAATTCAGCGCATATTTTTAATTTAAAATTTGATACACTGGATTTTATATATTCAAATTATCATTAAATACATTTTGAAATATCTAATCATAGACTGCTGTTATGTGAGTAGGTTTTTCTTAAATAGATTAATTATGATTTTTTTAGCTTGCTGATGGTCTGCAGTATATTTTTTCTCATGTTGGCCAACTTACGGGCATGTATCGTTACAAATACAAATTAATGAGACAAGTGCGTATGTGTAAAGATTTGAAACACCTGATTTATTATCGTTTCAATACCGGACCTGTAGGTAAGTGAAGAATTATTGTCTGGAATCAGTTTTTATGATACAAATTCCGATTATATTTCTTGTAGTTACTTCTGCAAAAGCATTATTGGGAAGATTAATAAAATATAAATATGATTTCGAAATTCAGGTAAAGGGCCGGGATGTGGTGTGTGGGCACCAGGATGGCGAGTATGGCTTTTCTTCATGCGTGGAATTACGCCTCTTTTGGAACGATGGCTTGGAAATCTTTTGTCGCGACAGTTTGAAGGTCGTCATTCGAAGGGCGTTGCGAAAACTGTAACCAAGCAAAGGGTAGAATCGCACTTTGATCTCGAATTAAGGTGATTTTGATGCTTCGTTGTTTGAAATTTCATGTAACCATAACTATCTTCTAACATTCTTAAGTTAGAAAATTTAATTCAGGGCTGCTGTAATGCACGACATCCTTGATATGATGCCAGAAGGAATTAAACAGAATAAAGCGCGAGTGATTCTGCAGCATCTGAGCGAGGCATGGCGCTGTTGGAAAGCTAACATACCGTGGAAGGTGGAACATTCAATTAGATTTAAAAATTCAGATTTATGGCATTGAAATTAGAAAAAATTTTTGTATTTAGGTACCTGGATTACCGACACCGGTTGAAAATATGATTCTACGTTATGTGAAAGCAAAAGCGGATTGGTGGACAAATTCTGCTCATTATAATCGCGAGCGTGTTCGCCGTGGTGCCACTGTTGATAAGACTGTCTGCAAAAAAAATCTTGGTCGCTTGACGCGTTTGTATCTGAAAGTATGTTTTAATGCTTGCAAAAAATATATTTTTATCCTTGTTTTTGTTGTTAGAGTAGCTTGCTGAACAATATTAATTTTTTGCTACTTGCATCGAATAATCAATTTTTCAATTTCGAAAGTTTTGCAGAACCGTGTTTTAATTTCTTACAGAATTGTAGTTAAGATTTAAAGAAAAAGAAATGTTCACAATGTTCATAATATGTTCACATCAACGAATAATTTTTATTTTTATCCAACTTTTAGGCTGAACAGGAACGACAGCATAATTATTTGAAAGATGGTCCATACATTAGTGCTGAAGAAGCCGTAGCAGTTTATACAACTACTGTACACTGGCTTGAATCAAGACGTTTTTCGCCGATTCCATTTCCTCCATTATCATACAAACATGATACTAAACTATTAATTCTTGCTCTAGAACGGCTGAAGGTATAAGCAGGACCTCTTTTAAATTTCATTTTATTTTAGTTTCAGTTTTATTATTAATTGTTAGGAATGAGTAGAAGTTACCTTATCATTTCAGGAGGCATATTCAGTTAAAAATCGTTTAAATCAAAGTCAAAGAGAAGAACTAGCGTTAATCGAACAAGCATATGACAATCCGCATGAGGCACTTTCACGTATTAAACGACATATGCTGACACAGCGAGCATTCAAGGTTATTTGTTTGACTCTTAGCATTTTTATTTTATTGCAAAATTTTTCAGACATTTTTTGTTTTTGCAAAACTTGTAAATTTTCTAGGCAATCTTTAAAGATCAATCGTTCCTAAGGTTTCAGGAAGTGGGAATTGAATTCATGGATCTTTACTCTCATTTAGTGCCTGTGTATGATATTGAGCCACTAGAAAAAGTCACAGATGCTTATTTGGATCAGTACCTATGGTATGAAGCAGATAAGCGTCGATTGTTCCCGAATTGGATTAAACCGAGTGATACTGAACCGCCACCGCTTCTTACATATAAATGATATGTTTAACTTTATTCTGAGTATTCCTTCAGTTTTGTTTGAAGTAAATTTGAAAATATGGTCTTGAATTTCTTTTGGTTTTTTAGGTGCCAGGGCATAAACAATTTACAAGAAGTTTGGGATACCGTTGAAGGTGAATGTGATGTCATGTTGGAAGCAAGATTAGAAAAAGTTTATGAAAAAATGGACTTGACATTACTGAATAGATTACTGAGGTTGGATAATGCCTTCATATATTGTATTTTTGTGGTTATTTCCCACAAAGCTAATTTACAAAATGTGACATTATGAGTTCAATGGATTAAGCAGTTTTAGATGTTTGTTTAGAGGATGTTATTTCATTTTTCAGACTGATTGTTGATCACAATATTGCCGACTACATGACAGCAAAGAATAATGTGTTAATCAATTACAAGGATATGAACCATACTAATTCGTTTGGTATTATTCGCGGATTGCAGTTTGCATCATTTATTGTGCAGTACTATGGCTTGGTTTTAGATCTCTTGATTCTCGGCCTTAGACGAGCAAGTGAAATAGCTGGACCACCGCAGGTAGACTTTATAATTGAGATTTATCAAATTTTCAAATTAAAAAAAAAAGCAAAAAGCAAAAAGAATTTAACAATATTTACAGCAATATTTTAGTGTCCAAATGAATTCCTTACTTATCAAGACGTTGCAACGGAGATTGTGCATCCTATTAGGTTATACTGTCGTTATATCGATAAAATCTGGATCTTCTTCAGGTATTTTTTTGAGTTCCACATTGCTAAAGCATTTCAATATTTTACTAATTTTATGAAGAAAAAAAAAAACTAAATTTTCAAGATTCTCTGCTGACGATGCAAGAGATTTAATCCAGCGCTATTTAACCGAACATCCAGATCCAAATAATGAAAATATAGTTGGTTATAATAACAAAAAATGTTGGCCACGAGACGCGCGAATGCGGCTAATGAAGCATGATGTTAACTTAGGTCGTGCTGTTTTTTGGGATATCAAGGTTTGTATTCTTGTTTATTACTGGAGGAAACCGAAAATCAAACTTTGGTTCTCATTGCCTAGCATGAAAGGATTTCTTCAGTACTTGAGAATCCAAAAGCGTAATGTTTTATAAAACAGGGTTTTTATTCATTGATTTACTTCTCTGTTTCACAAATAAAACTATATTTTTCTTTTTGTTTTTCTCTTAATTGAAAAATTCGCAAAATTACACTGAATTAAATTTTATATTTCATTTTACCTATAATATATTAATAACGCTGGGCTGTTAAGGTACATAAGATATCTTTTTCGGATTTTTTATTTCACGGAGAGAATGGATTTGTATTTTTTTTAAAAATATATATTAGTTGATGCATTAACTAGAGTGCTCAATTTTGATGATAGCAAAATTGTTTTTGTACTTGTGAAATCTGGCTTCGAAATTTTTTCTTAAAGTTATCGTTCTGTTTTTATATGATTGCACCAAAATTGACTATAGTGGAAATTTTTTCATCTGTTTGAACGGTAATAATGAATAGGAATAGTATTATAACAATGCATCAGTTTTAGATAAAATTCAGATTTGCGGGATTGAACGGATGGTAATTTTGGCAAAATCACTGATGAGATAATCTTTGTGGGGCTCATTGATTTTGCAGAATTATAAAATGAAGATTTCAGAATCGTTTGCCTCGATCGGTTACTACAGTCGAGTGGGAAAATTCATTTGTATCAGTGTATAGTAAGGATAATCCAAACTTGTTGTTTGATATGTGTGGTTTTGAATGCAGAATACTGCCGAAATGCCGGATGGCAACAGAAGAACTGACACATCGAGATGGTGTTTGGAATTTGCAGAATGAGGTTTTTTTTCTTGTTTTCCAGTATTGCTGTGACTTTTCAAATTCAAATTTTTTTTCTAGGTTTTAATATTTTGTTATCTTGAAGGTTACAAAAGAACGAACGGCACAATGTTTCTTGAAAGTTGATGAAGAATCTTTATTGAAATTCCATAACCGTATCCGACAAATTCTTATGTCTTCTGGATCTACCACCTTTACGAAGGTACGTTTCAAATTTTTATTTTTCACTAGTTACGTAGATTTGCTGATCTGTAATCTTTGAAATAAATTGCCAAAAAATCATCATTTGTTGCAGATTGTGAACAAATGGAATACGGCGCTGATTGGATTGATGACATATTTCAGAGAAGCTGTTGTTAACACACAAGAATTGTTAGATTTGTTGGTAAAATGTGAAAATAAGATTCAAACTCGGTAATTCGTTTGCTGCTTTAAAAAACAGATCTGTCATTTTCTAAAACTTCATTTTCCATCGACAGATTGGGTCAATGAATGGATTAGAACAAAATAGTTCAATGTTAATATCATTTGATTTTCTAGAAAACTAATTGCGATCTTTTCTGGAATGCACATATGCAATTATTAGAAAAGTATATTGAACAGATTGAACGATGATATTAGGCAGAAATTAGTATTTAAAACTATTGTACGTTATACTAGCTGTGAAAAAATAGCAGTAATAATATAAAAATTAATGATGGGAATTATATATAGTGGTTTTAGGATTTATAAAACAATATTGATATAATAGATTGATAGTGATAGTATCAGTTTTTAAAATGATCATAAGTTTTTCTTTCTTTGTATTAGCTAAACAGAGTCTTTATATTTGTAAGACTTATTTAGCATTATGGATATAATAGCAATGTTTTTCTTTAGTTTCCACATTATAACTGTAACTAAAATTTTGTAAACACAGTTAACATATTTCTTTGTTTAGTATTAAAATTGGATTAAACTCCAAAATGCCTGCCCGTTTCCCACCAGTGGTTTTTTATACACCGAAAGAAATTGGCGGATTAGGTATGCTCTCAATGGGACATGTGTTGATTCCACAATCTGATCTGCGATGGATGAAACAAACCGACCAGGGAGGAATTACTCATTTCCGAAGTGGCATGACACATGATGAAGATCAGCTTATTCCGAACTTATATCGTTACATTCAGGTTTGTTAGGGTATTTTCTATGTAATGTTTTAGATTATTTTAATGAATATAATATATAAAAGTTTTGTAATGTTCTCATTTGTTCAGAGACTTTTATTTTTCAGCCTTGGGAAGCCGAGTTCATTGATTCGCAACGGGTATGGGCTGAATATGCTCTGAAAAGGCAGGAAGCAAATGCACAGAATCGTCGTTTAACTCTTGAGGATTTGGATGACAGCTGGGATCGTGGAATCCCAAGAATCAATACGTTGTTTCAAAAAGATCGACATACATTGGCGTATGACAAAGGATGGCGAGTGAGGACAGAATTTAAAACTTATCAGGTCTCGTAGGTTTATTTTCTAGTATTAATTTGGGGTTTGTAGTTTTCATAAAGTTCAAATCTAAATTTAAAAATCATTTTTTTGAAATGATGTTTTTTCAGATTCTGAAACAAAACCCATTCTGGTGGACACATCAGCGGCATGATGGTAAATTATGGAATTTAAATAATTATCGTACGGATATGATTCAAGCTTTGGGTGGTGTTGAAGGTATTCTTGAACACACCCTATTTCGAGTATGTTCATCATTATCTCACTTTAAATTATATTAATATTTAATTTTGCAGATTTACAACCAAATTATTGATGCTAGGAGGAGGATATTTTTTTAGGGTACATATTTCCCAACATGGGAAGGTTTATTTTGGGAACGTGCATCTGGTTTTGAAGAATCGATGAAATTCAAGAAATTGACAAATGCCCAGCGATCTGGTTTGAATCAAATTCCGAATCGACGTTTCACGTTATGGTGGTCGCCTACTATTAATCGAGCTAATGTTAGTGTTGCATAGATTTTATATCTGCTATATATATGTCGTATTTGCTTCTTTTTTTTTTTTTTTTTGATTCAATTTGCCTGAAGATCGAATGAATTAATATTCAGGTCTACGTTGGTTTCCAAGTGCAACTTGATCTTACTGGCATCTTCATGCATGGCAAAATTCCTACGCTAAAAATATCGCTGATTCAAATATTTCGTGCTCACTTGTGGCAGAAAATCCATGAATCGGTTGTTATGGATTTGTGCCAGGTATGTTTTGTAATGGTAAACTTGAGGAAATATAGAATTTTCATCTTTCAAAAATGAAAAAACATTTTAGGTATTTGATCAAGAACTTGACGCGCTCGAAATTCAGACCGTACAAAAAGAAACAATACATCCTCGGAAATCTTATAAAATGAACAGCTCATGTGCTGATATCCTTCTTTTCGCACAATATAAGTGGCATGTATCTCGACCATCACTGTTGGCCGATACAAAGTATATCATTTTAATTCAGAAGTTTTGTCTTATACATTAATAGGTTTACTGGCATGTTGTACCTATCAGTGGCAGATTTTTTTGACATTATTTATTATCGTATATTGCCAAAAAATTAATTATAAAGCAGGAATTGATATGAATTTCTTGCAAGTCTTCTAAACGTGGATGAATGAGTTATGAGTCATGACAAATTGATTTATCTTCCTGCAACAAATATCTTTACTTCGAGAAAATTTTCAGAGATGTAATGGATAACACGACTACCCAAAAATATTGGTTAGATATCCAATTACGCTGGGGTGATTATGATTCACATGATGTTGAACGTTATGCGAGAGCAAAATTTCTTGATTATACCACTGACAATATGTCGATTTACCCATCGCCAACTGGCGTTTTAATTGCAATCGATTTAGCATATAATTTGTATAGGTAAGATTTCTCTGTTTCATTTAATTTATGAAATTTTGCAGTTTTAAGTTATGATTTCATAACTTAAATTAAAAATTTTTTTCGCTAGAAGGAAATCCAATATGATTTCTTTTCCAGTGCATATGGAAACTGGTTTCCTGGCATGAAACCACTGATTCGACAAGCCATGGCTAAAATTATCAAAGCCAATCCTGCGTTTTATGTATTACGTGAACGTATTCGTAAAGGTCTTCAGTTGTATTCATCTGAACCTACAGAGCCGTATTTGACATCCCAAAATTATGGCGAATTATTCAGTAATCAGATTATTTGGTTTGTTGACGATACGAATGTTTATAGAGTGACGATCCATAAGGTTATTTTTATCTTATAAATTTGACCAAAAACTTTCTTTAAATTACCAAATATTTCAAATTTTCTATCTAAAAATTGTGATACGCATTCCAGATAATTGAATTCCATTTTGGTAAAATCATAAATATTCAGCTTAATAACTTCAAAACTTCAATCTTTTTACAGACATTTGAAGGAAATTTAACAACAAAGCCTATCAATGGTGCCATTTTTATCTTTAATCCACGAACTGGGCAACTTTTTTTAAAAATCATTCATACAAGTGTGTGGGCTGGACAAAAACGGTTAAGTCAGGTATGTTTTCTTAATTATATTTAATTTTTTCCGTATAGCTTTTTGGTCATGCTGTTTCTAATCTCAATTTGTTCTCACGGAATATGTTTTTAGTTAGCCAAGTGGAAAACAGCTGAGGAAGTAGCAGCTCTGATTCGTTCTTTGCCAGTTGAGGAACAACCACGACAAATCATCGTAACACGAAAAGCCATGTTGGATCCTTTGGAAGTTCACTTACTTGATTTTCCAAATATTGTTATCAAAGGATCGGAATTGATGCTGCCATTTCAGGCTATTATGAAGGTTAAAATTATGGATTGATGCTGCCATTTAAGGCTATCATGAAGTTTAAAATGAAGGTTAAATTAAATTTACGTCAAAATTACGATAAATTATTTAACAAAAAATAAAGATTTGAAAGTTTACTCTAAGAAATTTTAATGAAGAAGTTTTTTATAGAAGGAAATTCTGTTTTCGATTCTTTCAAAGATAAATATCAGTTTTAAATTAGAAACTTATAGTCGAAGAATGTTTAGGTAGAAAAATTCGGTGATCTAATTTTAAAAGCAACTGAACCACAGATGGTTTTATTCAACTTATATGACGATTGGCTGAAGGTATATTTTAAATTTGACTTTTATTGCAATATTATTTATACTTATGGCCTAAACAAAAGCTTGTGTATCTTATTGGGCTTCAGTAGAATACGATTTTGTGAAATTTTTTTGTCATGATTGGAGTGCTAACTTCATATTTTAAAAACATATGTATTTTTACAATTATTCATATAATTGAATTCTAGTTTTATAAATAAGCGATTTCAATTGCTGCACATAATTTTAGTAGTGATGGTGGGATGGTAAAAAGAATAATGATTTTCAAAGAGGAAAAAGGTGAAAAAAAAAAAAAATCTCAAATGCATATATATTTTGCATTTCAGACTATTTCTAGTTATACAGCATTTTCACGTGTCATATTGATTATGCGTGGTATGCATATCAATCCTGACAAAACGAAAGTAATTTTAAAACCAGACAAGACAACAGTGACTGAGCCTCACCACATATGGCCGTCTCTGAGTGATGAGGATTGGATTAAGGTTTACATAGCTCTTCAGATTACTTCTGATTTTCTTCTTCAGATTTTTAATCTTTAGAAAAGAATTCAGTAGAATCATTTTCTGCGTAATATTTTCTATGTTTTAGGTTGAATTAGCCCTAAAAGATATGATTTTGGCTGATTATGGTAAAAAAAACAATGTGAATGTTGCATCATTGACGCAAAGTGAAGTACGAGATATTATCTTGGGTATGGAAATCAGTGCCCCGTCAGCCCAACGTCAGCAAATAGCTGATATTGAAAAGCAAACAAAGGAGCAGAGCCAGGTAAATTTCATCCACTGAATTAGTTTCCAGTAATATATTCCATATTCGAATTGTTCAATAAAATGGCTTTTGCGAACCTAAAGACTTTTTTAACATCAATTAGTTGTGTTTGGTTGAATAGTAACTGAAAATAAATGACTTGACGTGTAATTTTGCAAATTCAATTCATTTTCACTATTGTTACTTCAGGTGACAGCAACCACAACCCGCACGGTTAACAAACATGGCGACGAAATTATATCGGCAACAACGAGCAATTATGAGGTAATAGATTTTTGAACGTTATACGAATTCTCATGATGTTTTTGAGCAATTTATAAATTTTATAAGTGAAAGAAATGATTTTATGAAAAGTTAAAGAGCTGTTGAGAGGCTGATTGGATTGAATAGTATTTGTTACAAGAAGCTATAACTAATGCGCTCACACATGCATTCGATAACGAATAGATTCAACAATAATTCAATGATTTTTAAGAGTCAAACATTTGCGTCACGCACTGAATGGCGAATCCGTGCAATCAGTGCAACAAATTTGCATTTGCGAACACAGCACATATATGTTAATTCAGATGACGTCAAAGATACTGGCTATACATATATCTTGCCGAAGAATGTATTGAAAAAATTCATCATTATTGCAGATTTAAGAACACAAGTAATTTTTTTTTTTTTTTTTGATCTTCGCAGTTTCGAAAAATTTTATTAGAAAATTGTAAAAAAAACAAATTTAGTAGATAAATAAAAAATATCAATTAGGACTGATTTGCTAATGGTGGATATTTCTTTATAGGTTGCTGGTTATCTTTATGGAATATCGCCACCTGATAATCCACAGGTGAAAGAAATTCGCTGCATTGTATTACCACCGCAATGGGGTACTCATCAATTGGTGCATCTTCCCAACCAGTTACCAACTCATGAATTCATTAAAGATCTCGAACCACTTGGATGGTGAAGATTTATATTTAGGAACTTCAAGATATAAGAATTTTTATTCCGAAAAAACCATTTGATAATGAAATAATGAGAGTTAATAGTCGTAGAAAAATTTATTTAGGATAGTTTTTTTTTTCTTTTTTTATAAAGATTATATAGCTCATAATTCGAAAGTTATGTGCAAATGTGAACTGGAATTCATAGAAACATCAACAGTTCTCTAATCTCCAGCCTGACATTGGTGCTCATTGACTCTAATTTATTCATGAAGTTACAAAATTCTTCAAAAACTTAATTTTTAGGATGCACACCCAACCAAACGAATTGCCTCAGCTATCACCACAAGATGTAACGTCACATGCAAAAATTTTATTAGAAAATGAAAGTTGGGATGGTGAAAAGACCGTTATTATTACTTGCAGGTGAGCAAAGCATTAACTTTATGATAGATTCGACTATCATTTTTTTGTTTGTTTTCATATTTTCAGTCCAAAGATATTCAATAATTCCAATTTCATAGTGTGATAATTGCTTTTGATCTCGATTGTGTTTTACTTAGATTAAGAAATTCATAATTTCAGCTTTACGCCGGGATCGGTATCATTAACTGCTTACAAACTGACACCCAGTGGTTTTGAATGGGCTCGAAATAACACTGATAAGCAGAGTAATAATCCGAAAGGTTACCTTCCATCGCATTATGAAAAAGTTCAAATGCTTTTGTCGGATCGTTTCCTTGGCTATTTTATGGTACCGTCATCTGGAATATGGAATTATAATTTCATGGGTATAATTTCATAAATTAATTTCTTTTTTATAACTTCTTTTTTTAAATATTTCATTTAGAATATATATGTGATTTTTTGAAAATTTCCTTTGTTCTAGAAAAGTGTTTTTGCATTGTTATTTATTATAGGCGTACGACACGAAGCGAATATGCGTTATGATTTGATGTTAACAAATCCCAAAGAATTCTATCATGAAGACCATCGACCATTGCATTTCCAAAATTTCAAGGGATTCGATGATCCATTAGGTGTGGCTGCTGCTGATCGAGAAGACATTTTTGCTTGAAATTAGTTAAATCTACTGAAGAATTCTTTTGTTTTTTGAATATTGTTGAAATATCTTGTAAATATTGGAGTTTTAATCACAAAATATATCAAACAACATTTTATACAGCTAAAGTTTGATTCTTTTTCTTGTCATTTTGATAATTCTTGTAGTGATTTTGAAATCATGAGATAGTCGCTCATTACTCACAGTCTCTTTCGATGTTTCATCGGTTGCAGATTAAAAGAATAATTCTAAAAAAAAAGTAGTGTTACATTAAGTAATCAATAAGCACGCGATTTCTGTTTTTTTTTTTTTTTTTTTTTTTACGATTACTGGATATTGTTTCTTTCATTCTTTGGAAAAAACCATAATAGTTCTTGGTTTTATCAATCTTAATATGAATACAGAAGCTTAAAATTTTTGCATCTTTTAAAGATGTTGATGTATGTTTCAGTTCAAAATACTTTTGTTTTTGTTACATCAGGTTCACTATTCGTTTGTATTTGCAAAATGATTTTTATATCTATTTGAAATACTTTCGGTTGTTTTCAAATAAATTTATTGGAAAGCACCAATCTTATGGCAGGAACTTTATCTATAAAAGATTTGGCCTTTATTGATAATGAGATGTGTAAATGGAACTTCTAAATAGCAAAAAATGTGGAAGATGCGGTGACATATGGGACTTTCATAATTCTTGGATGCTTGATAACTTGCGTGTGAGTTACTAGGGATTTTTATTAATAGTTGACAATAAAATCCGGGAAATACTGAGGTGAGTAACGAAATATTCCAAGTTCGAATTTTTGTCCGCAAATTTCGTTGAATTTCGGAATTTCAGTATGTGCATCAGGTCTTTTTCACTGTTACCGGTTAAAAATAGCAAAAAATTTGAACTGTCAGTTCCTTGATTACATGGAGCTCGCTTCGCTAAAAGGTTGGTCCTTTTGAGTTCTTGTTTTTCATAAATTTCTGATGTATTATGAGAAGTCCATCGAAATGCATGAAATACATTAGATTCATTTTGACCTTAAAAGTGATTTTATAATCTTGAACTCAAATGTTCGCCTTTAAATTTGACCACTTCCATTTTTTCCATTGCAGGAAAAGTGGTAATTGATTTCTTGTGAAGTTCAGCATATTATTCCAGAAATTTAAATTGGAAGTATGACAACCACTCCGGTAAAGAAGAAAGTACAGGTTAATTACCTTGTGTAGTCTGTGGGAAATAGAATGCATATTAAATATTCGAATGTGTTTCTGTATTTTCTAATATCCAAGTTTCTTATGATTTCAACTCAAATAATTTTCATTGATTTTTGTTAAGGTTTCATTTGTGATTCGGGATGAAAAGGAGCCGATGCATCGTTCAGGTGTCAACTGTTTGCAGTATGATGCTCAAACAGGTCGTCTGTTTTCCGGTGGCTCAGATACTATCATACGAATCTGGAAATCACCTGATCGTATAAATGATAGCTTACGGGTTGCTGTTAAATTTCAAATAGTGTATAGAACCAAGTATTAATATTGTAAACACGAAAAACTAATGCAAATGACTAAAATAGATAGAGCATATTAGGAAAAAAAAAATTTTTTTGAATACATGAGATGCATTTAAAAATAAAAAACGGAATAGGAATCAAAATATGACATCAAATTTCCGAACTTCCTCCGAATTCAGAAAAAACCTCGAAATATCATTTGTCATATTTAAGGATGATAGATTATGCATGTAAATTAATAAAACATTAAAATTGCATTCTTTTTTGCAGTTAATAAGTAAAGAAGGGCCTGTTTCCGGTATTGATAATTCTCTAATTAATAAAAGAACTAAAATTCGTCATGATCTTCACCTACAATCAATGGAACATCATACTGACTGGGTTAACGATATAGTGCTTTGTTGTGGTGGCAGGAATCGTACGGTTTTTATTCGTTTAAATTTTCAAGTAATTTCGGGAAAATAATAGTTTTCCGTAGAATTTTAGACCAAAAAAGTTATTCAAATTTTTTGATTTTCTTTTTTTTTAAAGAAATGAATTGTTGCAATTGTAAGAATTCACTTGCTGATTTCGAAGAAACCCTACTTCCCAATTTTCTTTTAAAGACACTTCAACAAATTATTTCATGTAACCCTATAAAAGAATTCTCTTTCTGATGGAGAGAGGAAGCTCTCTCCATCAGAAAGAGAATTCTTTTTTTTTTCTGTAAATGAAATTTGAAGATTTTTAGTAATTTCGGCTTCAAGCGATACAACAGTAAAAGTTTGGAATGCTCAGAAAGGCTTCTGTATGTCAACACTACGAACGCATCGGGATTATGTTCGTGCATTGGCATATGCCCGAGATGTTGAAATGGTTGCAAGTGGTGGATTCGATCAGCTTATTTATTTGTGGGACGTTGCTACATTAACAAAGCTAACTGCATTAAATAATACTGTTACGAGTAGGTTGATTAAAGCTATTTCAATAATTTAACTTTTAGCAGAATATGGTTGAAATGATCTACTTTCATTTAAGGAAGTTCATGTAAACTTTGAAAAGACTAGAATTGAAGTCTGCTTTTCAGCGTCTTCACTGAATGGTAATAAGGATAGCATTTATTCATTGGCAACGAATCCTTCTGGAACAGTTGTTATTTCCGGCTCAACGGAAAAAGTATCTGATTTGTTCTTATCTACTTTTAAAATATTTTTTGTTAGACTTCAAGAATTCCGATATTTTTTAGGTACTTCGTGTATTCGATCCTCGTACATGTCAAAAATTGATGAAACTTCGCGGCCACACCGATAATGTTAAAGCAATTATTGTGAATCGCGATGGCACACAGGTATGTATCATAGCATTCGATTAGGGCTCGAATTTCGAATTCTTTATTTAATTGAGATGAACTCAGACTGATATTTTAATCGTTGAATAAAAATAATTTCAAAAGTTCTTTTTTATTATCCTATTTTCGCTACTGATTTGCTGAAATTCATATAATTGAGATGTGTATGAGATTTGAGTTCATTGTGTGATGTCCAGTTCTTTTAGTGCATATCGGCCAGCAGTGATGGTGCCATAAAATTGTGGAGTATCGGACAGCAGTGCTGCATATCATCACTCAAATGCCATTCAGAGAGTGTTTGGGCATTACAAGTAAGTTTAAGTTCAGTTTCTTTTTTTGAATATTCTTTAATTGTTCTGTTTAAGATATTCAAAAATTTATGCAATGAAATTTTCTGCTTCATGTTCTGTGTAGTATTTTTTGTTATTTTGTCATTTTTAGGCTGATAGTAGTTTTTCTTACGTTTATTCCGGAGGACGAGATAAACGGGTCTTCCGCACAGCAATTAACGATTTCAAGACTGCAAAACTTATGTTTATCGAAGATGCACCGATACAGCGGGTAAGGATGATTTTATTGCTACTGAAATTTTGCCAAGATTGAATTTCACGCTCAAATTTTAATTCGATTACTCAAGATATATGTTGCATTCTATGAGATAGCAAGTCATTTCGAGATATATAATTTACTGGAAATTATTTTCAAACTGTAATATTTGATTTAATTTAATTTTCCATTTCAGTTGCAGCTAACCGAACCAGAATCTCGTTTTATTTGGGCAGCTACCTGGAATTCGTCAATCAAACGATGGCCACTGCTTAGTGATGTTCAAATTTCAGTTGGAATGAAGAATGATCAATATGGAGAAATGATTCCATGCATTCATGAACCAGACGTCACTATTCCAGGTTCGGAAAAGATGCCCAAATTTAGTATCGAAAATGTTTTCCTAATGAAGAAGTTGATCACATATTTTTTAGTGGCTTCATTTAATTTTTATTAAGCTTTAGGTGCAGCAAGCATCAGGCAACATGTTGTTTTAAATGACAAAAGACATATTGTAACAAAAGATACCGATGACAATGTGGCAATGTGGGATGTCTTAAAAGGAAGAAAGGTTCAGGATTTTGCAGTTCTATCAAAAATTTTTCCGTTTTATCGCAGTTAATTTCAAATATTTTGAAATTCGCCTAATTCTGGCTTCAAAAATGATTTTAAATATTTAGAACAGTAATATATGAATATGAATAAAATAATATATGAATATGAATAAAATACATCGAAAATGTTTCTCCAATGAAGAAACTCCTTAAGTTTTCACATATTGTATTTTAACTCTGAAAATCCTCAAAATTTCGTGCATTCCCAACGTAAGCATCAAATGTAATGGAAATAAAAAAAAATTTAGTGAAGTTTTTCAAAGGTATGTGATCATGGAAAAAGACCGATGGAAGAAGTGATCAAAGATCATTTTAAAAAAGTATTTGTACCTTCATGGTTTACAGTGGATCTGAAGAGCGGTGTAAGTACCAATAAGATTTTTCAAAATGTCAAAACATTTGGTCATCTTTTACAGCTGATTGAAGTAATATTTCACAATTATTACTTGAATAGTTTCATTCTTGACTGCCACCACTTTAGTTGTAAGCATTCAAAGAATTTGCGATCAGAAGTGTGTAATTTTTTTACAGCTATATACGAAATTTTCTGCATTGTTGATAATGGAACATTTTCTTTAATTTAGTGATATTTTTTCTTCTTAGATGTTACAAATTACATTGGATGAATCGGACTTCTTTTCTGCTTGGGTATCGGCAAAAGACGCTGGATTTCCAAATAGTCAGAATGATACTAAAAGTAAGTTTTTTTTTTTTGCATTTTCATTATAATTTATTGAAATGGTAAATTCAATTTGAGGTTTAGCGGGAATGAAAATGGGATTTTTTTCTAGTAAAACTTATATTATAGTTAACTATGGTGGTATGTTGCTTCGTGCACTTTTTGAACACTGGTCACGATCATTTTCTGATGTTGATGAGGAATCTCCAACTCATCGATTTAATTCCGTGCCTTGTCATACTCCACTCATTTTATGGTATTTACTTAAACTAGTTTTATTAATGGTAGGTAATGATAAGTAGAGGAATGGAAACACTAAGTCTTTACAGTTGCAAATTTTTTGTATGGAAGTCTAAACAACTTAATCTAAAATTAGAATTTATATTTGCAATAATCACTTTATCTCATGCTTTTGGATAAAATAGAGTTAAACCATTTATGTTCTGTTAGCAACAGCAGAACATAAACAAAATTAAGAATATTTTTTTTTTTTAATTGCATGACATCACTTTTATTATAACTGCTAAAGTATTTTTAAATCTTTAATATATGAGAAAATATGATAACATTTATTGATCCAACGAAGCAGATTAGTGATAATTCTAGTAAACCAATTATTTTTAGTGAGTCGACTGGTCGACCAATATTTCGATTGATTGTTCGGGATGCAGCACATGAGACCGAATCACAAATGCTTTCTGATTTTGTTCCACCTTGGGTACTAGATGTTGTTGAACGAAATCAACTTCCGAAATTTAATAAAATGCCATTCTTTCTGCTTCCGCATCCATCACTTGGAATCAAAACCCCAAAGAAGTCTGTTTTTATATACATATCATCGCGAACAGTTCTTACGATTTTGGAAGACAACAAAAGTTTTAACAACCTAAAATTCACTGCGAAATTTAAACAAATTTAAAAGAAGTAATTTGATGTTATATAAATAAGATTTGCAATGACCCAGAAATTTCCAAATTTTCATTGTGGGAATGAAAATGATTTTTTCAAGGGATCGATTAAGTGCAACAGAAATGCTTCAAGTGAGAAAAGTAATGGAACATGTTTATGAGAAAATATTAAATGTTAACGATGCAAATTACTCAGAGAATGGTATCCCATCTGCTGCTCAAATGTTGCCACCTTCTTTACAAGCAAATATTGAAGAAAGGATTGAACTTTACTGTCAGGATCAGGTATCTTCTGATTCCATCAACTTTTAATGCAGAAATACTGTATCCATGTTTAAATTCTAAAACCTGTTTTTAAAAATCATCTCAGTTCTTTTCTAATCTAGACATCCAATAAAAAACAAAATGATTTTTGAACATTATTTTTTTCTCCTTTTTTTTCTCTGTCTGTGTCTGCAATTAATTTTATAATAAATTTGCAAAAAATTTTTTAAATTTCAAGTGTTCTGGGGAAACTTTATTTTGTCATTATATAATTTCATCTTATCCATATCTTCGTCTAAAGCAATATTTTCTGAAATTCTTTCATGCCTTTTTGATGTATTTACTTAAATGTTTTCAACGTTTTATTGATTTGTTAAATGTTATGAATACTTTTTTAGAAATTAGATCCAGAAATGGACCTCCGAACTGTCAAGCATTTCATCTGGAAACAGGGTGGTGATCTCATATTGTATTATAGACCTATACGATAATGATGGTTATTTATATTAAAAAATTATTTTTTATTTAATTTAAAGCATGTTAAAGACCGAAGAATTTGATGTTCTCTTCGTTGCTTTCTACAAATATAGATATTACTCTTTAGGTATGTCTTATATTTATATATTTTATGCAGATAGTCTATATAATCAAATTTTATACTGCTTTCTTAGTAAGTTATTACAATCTCCGTATATGACACTAACTTTCTTGCGAGATTTAGAGACTGGAATTAAAATTGCTTAATTATTTTCACCACAGTTAATGATCCATGGTTTGTAGATAGTATTTCGTGTGCAAATTGACTGTAACTAGATAAAAATCAATTTAATTGCCCTTAATGTAGTCGAATGTAAATTGATTCACTTCATTTTAATGGCTTGTTTAATATTAGAGAATTTGGAACAAAATAATGAATTTGAATAAAAATAGTCCAGCGTAAGCTTAATCTCTATAAATTTATAATGCATGCAGATTCTAAGTTTTGTAATCGATGATCTTCATTCTTTTCAGATCTGTGAGTAATTGACGGCCTTCCAAAAAAACTTTTTGATTTCTCCGGTTTCCTCATGCATTAAGTGACTTCTGTTGTACCACAGTTGTCACCATTTTATCCAGGTGATCCAGAAATGCAAAATTTTGTAAGTTTGTAACCCTGCAAGTATGATACCCGCATTATGGCTTTTCTTTTCTGAAACTTCAGGAAAATTTTCATCTGAATTTATTGGTTTGGTTTAAATATGTATCTATTTTTTAATGATTGTGTCCAATTACATCATTCTTTTGCAAATGAAATAAGAATCAGGGCATTTGTAATTGAATAAGTTTATCTTTTTAGATACTTCAAAACTTTTTGATTCTTTGATTTCTGAATAGTTCTTCTGGTGATCAGTGCATCTATAAAGGTATTCTTAACGTATAAGTATTTATCATATAAGTATTTGTCTTGCTTAAATGAAAATTTAAAATTTCACAATTGAATATATTGCGACAGTTTTGGCAACTTTTTCTTCTTTTATTTTCATTGCCAATTAGTTCTTCATTGCCTCCTCTGAAAGTATGTAATTTCCTGATCAAAGATTCAACTAGAGCTCAAGATTAAATTGTAATAAAAAATCCTTTTGTACACGTATATGTATGTCTTTATGTTTCAATTATTGGAGATATCAATAAGAAAGTTTTTATTAAACATATTCAACGCTTACAAAAAAAATTTGTTTTTTGTTCAGTTAGGCACACATGCATTTATTTTGATCCACGTATTTCACGCATTTCTGAAAACAATAAGACAAGAAAGAACTCAACATCACACGAATGATCTGAAATAGAATTAATTTTCTAGTGAGATACACGCTTAGTTGTAAAAATTATGTTGATATATTTCCACAATTACTGAGACAAATTTTAGCAATGATTAGATCTTTCCATTCTTAAATTTACTAATGAAACGGCTATTTATCATTTCTTTATTTGATAGTGGTCTTATTTAGAATTTAGTTTGCACGCCTAAGATTTCTTCCGCATCAATAATTTGGGAAAATCGTCTTTCTTTTTAAATTTGAAGTCCATTCAACTACTTGTAACTCTATTTGGATCTGAAAAATGAAGAAACGGACGAAGCAAACGATGAGAAAATATAGAGAAACGATTAGATCTCAAAAATATTACAAAGAAAAAAAATTCTTTTTATTTCAAATCTGAACATTTTTTATTTCAGACCTTGCAGAATTGACCTTGGGATAATTCTGGAATAAAATTGAGATTTCCATTATTTTTGATTTGATACGTACTAAACTTGATTATATCAATTTGCGTTTTTCTCTGATTTCTAAAGTTTGGAGACTTTTTCTTAGGTTTTGGAAGTTTTGAATGTCGAAATTTGCAAAAAATAAATTGTTTTTTGAAGGAGCACTGCATAAATTGTTGTTTCAATCTTGATTGTTGATTGAAATCATTTTAAATCAGTCTGATTGTTGACTAAAATCTTTTTAATGTGCCTTTTTACCTCTTTAAAAGGTATTCAGAGAGAAAGATTTATTTTATTGAAATCAAGTACAAATTCTCAATGCCGCTGATTTTTGCATTGATTTTACCTCTTTTAGCAAAATTTTCTTTCATGTATGATTGAATAAACCCAATAAATTCTCTAGATGTTCCAATCATTCTCTCCACAAATAATTCTTGGGTTTCATACATAACATGCCTTGCAATAAAGTTATTTACAGAATTTTGTGCAAAGCACTTTTGATAAGTTTCATAACCGCTATATCATAAAAGTAAAAACAAACCGCAACAAAAATCAGACTCGTTATAAAATTATGATTATCAATCATTAACTTGACTGCTGATAAAATTCACAGTTTTGGTCATCAATTTTTTCTACAGAGCTATCAGTAACAAAAAGCAGCAATCTGTTAACTAAACATAAATCTGAAGGACAGCTAATATGATGAGCAAGTTGCTGTATGATAAGCTGGAAAATGTCAAACATTTATGGAAATCAGCATAATATTATCACTTGCATACAACGATAGAATTCCAAAGAAAAAAAGATGGATTGCATGAACGAAGAAAGAAGAATCCTAGACTTAGGGCTAAAAGAAGTAATTTTGAGGACTAGCCTCAACCATGATGCAATGTATGGACTTAATTAATTTGCATATCCTATGAAAAAGTTTATAATAGAGGCCAGAAAAAGTTTAGAGGCTCAGGAAATTTTTGAGTTTGGCAGTTTACAGATCCATTGGTAATTTCTATCTTTAGATATTATGATATCCTACCGCTATTAATTTACTGATTCAGATAGCAAATTGATACATGATCGTTCGATTAGTGGACATGGGTGAATCGATGACCATGTCATTTTCATCACCAATATTTTTCAAAATAGTAATGTGTTGCTGGCAGTCAAACATAAATTCATCAAATGATAGACCGCTGATACTTCTTTCTTCCTTTAACTGATCTCGCTAAGAATTTGTTTTTGTAGAAAGATATTTAACACAACTTGAAATTACTATTGATTGCATTTTTAATTAACAATACGGATACGGAATCCTTCAATAATAATTATTCCACAATAACTTATGCGTCATTTTTGCTATTCAAAATTGGACCAAATTCTTTAATTCTTGAATCATTTATTTTATATAGCTATCACAAATGCATTTTTGCCCGAACTAATATTAATTACTCTTTTCAATAGTTTCAATAATAAATTCACAACATATTTTTTTATTTGCTCTAACCTTTTGCCTTGGATAAAGTTTTAGATATAGACACAACTTCATAAAATTTTTAACCCAAATATTTCCAATGTAGTTTTCGGTTTGAATGCAAAAGATTTGCTGAGCTAATAAATATTAAGCAATCTGATTGCATTATTGCTAGCAAAACAATTTCGGGAGAAAAAAAAGTGTCCACAAGTAATCTTTATCTGTATTTTTCCAATCGATTCTATGGCCGTAGCATGACTTTTTCAGTAGACAGAACTGATAGCTTCTTCCTACAATGTGAAACAGGTTTCTAAAACACAAAAATCTTGTTTAAAATAATTTTATATTATTTATCCAAAATATTGCAATCTCACATCCCAAGAGTAGATGTTTTCTGTAACAAGTTGAATTCATTAATTTTAAAAAAGATTATTTAAAGATATTGAAAGAACTTTTCAAAAACTTTTTGAACATAAATGTTGAGCAGATACTTTTTTGATAATTATCGGAAGAATTACTTTTATCACAATATTAGTAGATTCAAGGATTTTGATTTAAAAATCGTTTTTAAAAAGATTTAATCGAGCCATTTTAAGAATAAGAGTTTAGAACAAAAAATATTCATGTTAATCCGCAACGACCATTCCAGATTTAGGGATTTATATTAATTCAATTTTTTAAATACGATTTAACTTTAATTCGATTACAATTTATATTGAATGTTGTTGAAACATAATTTGAATTGACAAGTAACATACTCGAATAGTTCACGAAAGTTCAAATTCCTCATAATACTTTTTTAATAACATCATCATTTTTATTGAAATAAAATTATACATTTTATAAAGTTTTTCCAGACATCAGATTTATGTTCTTGCAAATTATCAAAATCATTTGAAAAAAACAGTGATAATGGTCAATAATTCATGACAGTCATATAAGTAGCCCCTTTATTTAAGGATTACAATTTATTTCATTTTAAATTTACTTGACCATCCGATCTTTGTAAAATTATCGGCTGTTTCAGAAAAAGGACCTTTAAGGAATCCCGAAATGGTAATGATTTCCCTTTTTAATTAAAGATGATATTGATATCATCCATATAAATAAAAATGTAAGTGCTACCTGTTCCTTCGCAATGAATTCCTCAAATTCTCCACCGACTTTTTTCAAATTTTGACATAACTTTGCATTCGAGTAGGTGAGTGCTTTTATATAGACATACTTACTTTGTTTCACGTATTGCGTGTGTGACAACTAAAAGTACGTGAAAGAGCGGAGTTTATTGACTCCGCCTTCCTTTCTTTCTCTCATTCTTCTTCTTTCTCCTATCCCTCTAATAGTAAAAATAGTAAGCCTTCCTTTTTTCTCTCATTCTCCTTCTTCCTCCCATTTCTCTAATAATTAATAATTAAATAATAATACGTAATGATAATAATAGTACGCCTTTCTTTTTTTTCTCATTCTCTCCATACCTGCCACCTTTCTTTCTTTGGTGTTATGCTTATTACATTATGTGAATTTATTCGAGGACAGAAGAAATGATAAGAGTTAAAATTCTCCCTGATATAAACATAAAAATTGTTGCATTTGCAACAAATCTGAAAAAGGAATTTTAAATGTCTATTAAAACTTGAAATTAAAATCTTTCTTTTTAAAAAAGTTAGCTTAGTTTGTTTGGAAAAAGGCATAAATTTAATCTAAAAAAAATTTTATTACATTGAGTCTAAATATTTTTCTGGATCAGTCTTTTTGCTCAATTATTCTTCTCCGACTTAATTTTGATTTAACTTAATTTGATGTAAATTTAATGTTAAAATATTAACTCATAACTTTCTTCATTTTTCCATCGATTAAATATTCAAAATCCATCAGAAGTATTGATGACTTATAATTTAATACAATTGATACTAATTCTTTCTTTTTTTTTTTAATTTTATTCATATTATACCTATATTTGTTTATTTTTATTTATCTATCTATAACATTTGCTTACAAATCGTAAACAAAGTTTTCAGTCAATTGAGAATGCCATCACCGAATCGATCTGCTGCTGCTTTGCTCGATGTAAAATTGCGTCGCGAGCAAAATTGCAACATGACTGATCTTTTGTCAAGTGAAATTAAATATTCCTAAGCTAATGTTTGAGCAAAAAGGCATTTGAGATCAAATAATGCAAACTGGCAGTAAGGAGTTGAAGAAATCCTCTTTTTAGATGCGGCAGGAGAATCTGGTAAAACGTTTCCAATTAGATTGATTCTGGCAACAAATCGATCCCAAACCATAGCTCTTACATTGTCGGGATAGCTGCAACATTGCTACCAGGTGGAAGAACTGCTCATTCCGCTTTGAAATTGCCATTGAGTATGCAATACATGCAATATTTTCAAAGCATCCAGCATGGGAAAATATTGCAAAATGTAAATTTATTGTTTGGGATGAATGTTCAATGGCGCACAAAAAATCGGTCGAGACTCTTGATCGATCATTGCAATATTTGCGTGGAAAACCAAACCATTTGGGAACGCATTAATATTGTTGGAAGAGATTTCAGCAAATATTACCTACAATTCCTTAGTCGACACCAACGAATGAAATAAATGCTTGTCTGAAAGCTTCACTTCGTGGTGACACGTAAAGAAGTTAAAATTAACTACAAATATGCATGTTTAGCTGCAAAACGATCGACGAGCTGGAATGTGAGAATATTCCAGCTTTTAACGTCAAAAGAAGAGTTGGTTGAAAAAATATTTCAATTGCTGGAAATTGGGAACGGAAATGTGCCAGTTGACCTGACTACAGGACAAATTTCATTGCCTCATAACTTCTGCAATTTAGTAACGTCAAAAGAAGAGTTGGTTGAAAAAATATTTTCCGATATTCAAATCAATTATAGAATCATTATTGACTGAGTGAAAGAACTATTCTTGCGGCCAAGAATTAAGACGTTCGAAGAACTTCACAATATTATTCAGTCTAATATTTAAAGCGTGGCAATCATATACAAGTCAGTCGACACTATTTTAGAAGTAGATAAAGTTGTTAATTATATGACAAAATTTTTGAATTCACTCGATCTATCAGAAATGCCACTGCATATACTGCAATTGAAAATTGGCATGTAAATTATCATGTTGCGAAATATCAATTAGCCAAAACTTTAAGACGGCACGCAGCTTGCAGTAAAAAAATCAATGAGCAATGTTGTAAAGCAACAATCATGACAGGATCTTTCAGAAGTGAGGATGTCCTTATTCCTCGCATTCTCATGATTCTAACGAATTTGCCATTTTATTTAAGAGATTACAATTCCCAATTCGATTGGCATTTTTATTCACCATCAACAAAATAAATTTTTGAGCTCAGGGTCAATCTTTAGAATTGTTCGGTTTAGATCTACAGACGGATTGCTTCTCACATGGATTGCTTCTATATGTTGCGTGTTCTAAAGTCGACAAGCAGAAATACTCTATATCTAAACAGACAATAGAACAACAAAAAATGTACACCCACAAGCATTGTGAAAGTATACATATTAGATGGATGTGGAAACTGAAAGATATGAAATAACGCCATGACAATAATTGTAAACAAGAAATACTAAAAGTCAAGTGGCGCGACATAATTTCAAAGGGACAACAAATGTGTTAATCACCAAAATGTTTCAATTCACAGATAAACAGCAAAGATCGAAGCCGCAACAGCAAAGTTCGGAGTTTCAGGTGTTCAAGTTCGACAGTTCAAAGCGAATAGAACAACAGCAGAAATAATCGAATAATTCACTTGAATAGTACTCTTTCCTATTACTGACAAAGAAAAGAATAACCAGTGATTAATTTGTCTGGATCTTCTCTGATAATTATTCGTTACGAAGAAACACTCTTCATCAATCAATAAAACATTTCTCAACAGCATTCATCTCTGTTACACAAGACACAAAAAACCTTTTCACACTTATTGCTGACCTAGCCTAATCACAATAGCAAGAATCAGTCTCCAATCAAACCAAACTACAAATCAAATTACAATCAAATTACGAAGTTATCAATTTTTTTTTATTAACACTAGAAACATGCGCTTTCTCTTTCTTTTTTTTTTTTTTTTTTCTATTTAACCGGACTGAGCTACAGCAAAGCGTGCATAAAAACATGCAAATGCAGAGTTGTGTCAAAATTTCAAAGCAATAGGTAAGAACTTTTCGATGTCTAAGATTTTGAATCAATATAAATAAGGCGATTGTTAAAGAATTTTCGGAGGTTTAAAATTTTGAACAAACGAATATTCATGTTTTTATTTATATAGATTAGCTGGAGCCGGACATGCGAAGCATGGCCGGCCCCCATAGACTAGGTATTGCATAACAAGTGGCCTGGTTCAGCTAGTAGCCTAATATTTCTTTGCTGTTGCATGAAGCTGAAGAAAAGATACGGAAGCTTGGATCTCATTTCGCATGTTTCAATATGAAACCAATATATTTCAAGGCAATGTGACCTGCTCCAGATGAGCTCTAACGATGTCAAGTAAGTTCTATCGATCTGCTTATTACTATGGAAATCAGGAATTCAAAATTTGCAAAGAAATGTAACAAAATTACAGAATCTAAAAAATGTCTATCCGATTCTTTGTAACGGTTGTGTAAATTATCAGTATCGAACGTATGTTCTCTTGACAACTTAATCAGAGGATGAGTTGATATAATTGTTAAACAATTGGCATCAAAAGATCGATCGCTGTCTTTATCATTCAATGCAGTGATGAAAACGCGAAGACAGAGAGCTATTCCTTTTTTTTAATTTTCCTACTTAGTTATTTATCGCAACTTGCACTATTGATGTTGTAATGTCCGAATACCAAATATCTGTATTAAATCAGATTTCGATGACTAGTGATCTTTAAATTGTTTTGGCCGTGACTTCTTACAACAAAACAATTAATCTTTTTATCTTAGCATACGATCCGATTCTATTTCCATACTTCCGCAAATAATTATCGTTTATTTTTTCGCTCTTAGCTGCAAACTCTTTTTTACTTTCATTGAACTGCAAACTGATCAGTAATGAAAACGCGAAGACAAAAAGCCATTCCTTTCTTACGATTTTCTCACTTAGTCATTTATCCCAACTTGTCATCATAACAATACAGTTAAGGAGATTTATACATCGTGAAACTTTTGGAATTTGTATATCTTGAACTTTTTATTTATAGCTTACGATAACTCTGCTTAGTTACAAAATCTTT
The DNA here is from genome assembly GCA_002249935.1 of Onchocerca flexuosa. Classification (NCBI taxonomy): domain Eukaryota; kingdom Metazoa; phylum Nematoda; class Chromadorea; order Rhabditida; family Onchocercidae; genus Onchocerca; species Onchocerca flexuosa. The sequence continues at coordinate 924,163 of KZ269980.1, read as the reverse complement.
AATTTATTTCAGTTAAAGATTTGGGGAATCATTGCAAATTATTACATGATAAATCTAACTCGTCCAGAAAGCTTATAGATGGATCTGTTGGAAATTGTTTTGGTTTTTTTTTGTTTTGGAAAATATCTTAAGGAGATTGTTTGGATGAGCTTGACGTAGTTATTTGAGATGGTTTGGAATGACTGCTGAAGAGGTTTGATAGTGTGTCAATTATAAAACTTCGCTTATAATAAAATTACTATTACTATAACGCAAATAATAAAATAAAATAAAGTGATATATAGGAAGCAAAAGCAAAGAAGAAAAATTTGTGAAATGTGGGCGTTGATCAAGAATTTCACACATTTTGATCACATTTCACAAATTTTGATCAAGAAGTTGTTGACTGTTAATCCAGAAAGAATGTTGTTAAGCTTTGCTCCAAAAGAAAAATGTTTTGACTCTTAGTAGGTACTTATGAAAAATATGATGGATTGATTGCGCGAGACTATTTTTAATATAACAAAATACACAAACTTTATCAATAACAGATTGTTTACACCAAGACATTAGAGGTGCTTGTGATGTTTGCATCAGTTAATACGCTGTTGATGTTAAACTATTTGCCAAAAAATGTATGAGTGTTATTAGCGCTAAACAATTTAAATAAGAAGCACAAATTGCCAATTTTGAATTTTCTTAATAATTTAAACTAATTTCGGCCTTTTCGACAGGGACTAAATATCTTCTACGTATCTTTTAAAAAAAAGTTTGTCAAGATAGGCAATTTTAATTATCTGTATAACGATAGATCACATGCTAAACAATTATAAAAATTTTACATGCATAGGCAGTAAAAAATAAACGAACTGGAAAGCGCGTTATTTCGAAAATTCATAAATTAGAAATTATTACCACTGCTGATTTTCAGCACCAATTTCAATTTTGGCTCTTGATAAAATGGTGTATAGAAACATAAAACAAAAATATCCGAAATATATCCAACAATGAAAAATGGAAGAATGATATATAACTTTTTTAAAAATAATCATTCGTGATTCTTGTCATTCTTTTGACCGAGTTTAATGTAGGCTATTCATCCGAAGTTAAGGCTTAAAATTTTTTTGGTTGAATGTTAGGTAACTGTTGAAAATGTGGTTATAGATCTGCTGCAATATAAGAGGGTAACAATAAAAAAATGTATAAAAGTTTTCGCAGAAAAGCACAAATCACGAATGTTATTACTCGAAATATCTTCAGAACATAAACTTCCTGAAATTTCACTTTTCCAAATGTTTTCCAAAAGGCATTCATAAAATTTACAACATTCCATAAAATTGTTTTAACTTTCCTCGCTAATAACTTCTGGTTACTTTTAAAATTGTTCAAACAATTCTTAATAAGTAAAAAAAGATCACTTGCATGCGTGATGTGCACATCTGAGATATTTTAATTAAAATATATAATAGTGATTTCTGCCATTTCTCTTTGCTTACTGAAAGAAAGCGAAGAAAAATAGTTTTAAATATCAATATCGAATAAGTTTTTCTTCTGAATTGTTTTTTGCAAAGAAGAAAAAAAAAATTACACAGCTATATCTCCATTTTAAACCCAAACAAAATTAGAAAAAAAGGAAAATAATCGAGAAAAATCCAACAAAAATCATTACATACATTTCAAAAGAAAATATTTTTTGCAGATGAATCATTTTGTCGACATATTTAGGAGATAGAAAGTTTTGATATCATAATGTTATAAAAGAACAGAAATATTTTGTATTATTGCATGCATCAAAATTTTCATTTTGAAAAGCAACTTGATAAATTCTCTAAATTAAGAATGCTATTTTTAACGCTTCCTACCTTTTCGTTCGTCTACTATAACTACGACAGTAGCGAAAAGATCAGTAAAAAAAATCATATTTTTATTTTATAGATTTCTTGTTTACTACATAATGTTTACGATGTAATGAATCCCGATTCAGTAGCACATTTTATCATTTTAACTCAAATATAAAAAACTCAAATATAAAAAAACTCAAATATATAAAAACTTTTTTATATTTGAGTTCATTTTAACTCAAATATAAAAAAAGTTGCAGGCGTAACGAAGGCAGCATCGAACGCTCATTCATATAAATTAAGAAAGTTCATTTAAACTGAAATCCTTTGCAGCTAATCTCATCAGTATCGCAACAAAATGAAGTAACGTCAATCTCACCATTATTTACAACAAAATGAAGTGGAAGTAAAATGGAACTATTATGGCAAAATTAGGCGATTTACAATTAGATCGGAGAGCTGTTGTATTTATGAAGAATTAAAAAAGACATTGAATTCATACGAACCCGTATTTCAAGGCATGATTATTTGGAAAGGTTAATCTACTCGCTCTTGTAAAATAAATCGAAGCAGTTTTTTGCTTATCGTTTCACCTGCAGCTCATGACTACGTAGAGTTTAAAAGAGAATGAAATATTCCTCCTTGTCAAATCCCTTCCTTTTAGCCATTTTCCAGACTTTATCATACATGCTTTTTATAAATCGCAGAATAAAATGGAATTAGAAGGAGCTGAAGTTGTAGAAAAAAGTAAGAGAAGAGGAGAAGGAAAATGTTCAATTTTGAAAATAATGAGAAGATAGAATTTGTTTGATATTAGTATGTGTGTACTTAACTTCGATGAAAATGCAACTCGTACAGCCATTTCTCATCATTCAATTTAAAACAACTGGGAACTTTGCAGACAATGAAAATGATTTGGTGATGCTGAATTCATCAAATGAGCTCAATGTGGCTCTGAAATATAAACCAGATAAATACCTGCGTCTGGATACCAAAAGTGCAAAAATTTTCTTTTAAAGCCATCATATTGAAAATTTTCAATATATTTTCAAAGCTTTAAATTATTATTTTGAAAGCAACTATTTTGGGAAAGGGAAATAGCTAGTTTTGGTCTGTCCTCAGTCTTTTCAATAATTGAAAGTTGTCGAATAATTTTATCTATCTATTTCTGCAGCATAATTTCAGATTACGAATTCAGCGAACCAGTGATGAATCACAATGTAAGCTAATATGAGCTAATTTCCAAAAATCTCTGTCTTTGGAATTTTTCATGCTTTTTTTTCGGAAATGCCAACATATAAGTTTCATAAATCAAAGTTCCTTTAAAAAAACTATGATCAATAATATATATATATATTGAGCATCTTGTTCCATTGAATTTTATCATCCAATAGAAACAATTTTCAGAAGAAATCATTATCCAATGAATCTTCTTCCAGAATTCCCGTAAAATTACCAAGCAGTTTGAGCAGTTTTTTTTTAAGTGTAGAGTAAAACTAGCAACAGACATTAATCCGAGGCAGAATCATTTATTTCATACAAAGCAAATAAGACTAATGGCATGAAAGTATCCCACTCTAGCATCTCGATAATCATATGAATCTATCTTTAAGAAACTTTAAGAATGAGCGTCAAAAACAATCAAAAAATCATCCAAAAAAAACTGCTCAAAGAAATTCTTGAAAGGATTCAAAGAATTGCAATTTTTTATTTTTCTAATTAGTATCTTTCTCACAAATTTTCATAAATTGGTTCCATCTACATAGGGAGATGATCTTCGTGAGGCAACTGCCTGGTAACAACGAGATCGGGATCTTTGATATTGATCTTTCGCTGGAAGAAAGAGAATTGGAGCTATCAAAACAGCTTGCAAAAACATAGGGAATCTGTCCAATTGTTATATTCGTAATAATAAGCATAAAATTTTAGAAAATTCAATTATTTGAGAATCAAGAAGGCAAGAAAGACCGAAACAAGAATGAAATAATGGAACGGACAATATCGACAACAACAATAACAACAAATACAGATAAAGATTGGTAGCGAACTGTATTTTAAAAAATAATTGAATTTTCATAAATTTTTATGCACTAATTATTCTCTGCTCATTTGTCCACCTTATTATTTAATGACATTTTACGGTAGTTGTTTGAAGAGAAATAAATAATACAGAAATATAATAATGACAACCAAGAAATCACAACTCAATAAAATTCGATAGATAAAAGACAGTTGGGCTTCATAATGAAATGATCGACCAGAACAATTAATTGGAATGATGAAATGATAAACATGATGATATTGAGAGCAATCATAACAGATCATTACACTTGGATGATATTTAATTTTAAATATATTATCAAACGTCTCATCGGTTTACTTTCAATCAACTTTATCACTTTCTATATTTACTGGTAATTGTATTATCCGGCCGTTCTTTTCTGTTTGAACATACTTTAAGCACATCCAAGTCAGATCTCGAAAAATCAAAGTAACGATATGAATCAAAGTAATGATATGAAGACATTAAAGATGATGCATTTAACATCAAGGAATTTTTTTCGAAAAGTATTTTATGAAATATAAAAATAATTTTTCTGAAAGATGATTTTTTCGAAAAGTTGTATTTTAAACAAAAACAACTTTTAGCAATGAAATAAAACACTGAAAATGAAGCAATATAATAAAACAGACGTAAAATCTTTTTCCACTTGATTAAAACTATGGTAATAGTAATAAGTCACTGCGGGTAACTTTAAATTGTTAAATTTCTATCTTTTAAAGGATACGTAAGAAATTCGAAAATTTTCTCTTCTAATATCTATCAGATATCCTCGGATTTTTCCACAATTTAATATTATTTCTTATAAACAGATAAACATCTCGCTTTATAAATTAATTTCGCTTATTGCAGCAAGTTAGCTCTTTATTTTCACCACTTTTTTTCGTATAATTCAGAAATGAGAACAAAACTTCCTTTCCTTCATTCGGGTCAAGTTTAAATGACCTCACAATTTCAGTATTTTTGAGAAAAAAATTTTAATTCCTGTCCCAAATTTTGCGCTATTTCAAAAATATCAGCTTTCATTATTTATATACGGATAACTTGGTTATTTTGATGAATCTTTCTGCAGCAAAATTTTTCAATCGGCTAGTCAGTTCAGTGTACCAGATGATGCTCAGATTTTTCGAATTCGGGAATGGTACACAAATTTTTATTTAAATATATTAGAACATATGCACTTTTGCGAACTTTAGCAATTTGGCTTGGATGGGAATGGGAAGAGTACAACTCGGGATGGGTGCTAAGTTCGAGAAAAGTTTAGCGGAACGATGGGTTGCTTGTTGGTGTGGTACAAACACGAATGATTAAAAGGAATGCTTTCTAAAAAGCACACAGATGCTATCAATTTTTTCCCCTCCCTTTCCTTTCCCTCCTTTTGCTTCCAATTTATCAACATCTTTCATTATCTTTCACTATCATCCAGTATCGGTATATATACTTATTGAATTTCATTTTGATAAAAATTACTCTAATCTTCAATTTTGAAATCTAAGCAGATTTAGGAGTTATAATTCAGGCTGTAGCTCTCGGAATCGAATAGGATATTGATTTAGATGAGTCTTTGTAATGAGAACTTTTTGAAAATAATTCAAGTGAATTAAAGATGCCATCACTTTTCTGGATTAGACACCAGAGATTTGTTTTTAATTAACTGGCGAATTGGTATTATCGAAATCAATGAAATTAACACTCTCTGAATTTGATTTAAATAAAAAAAAACAAAGAATAGGTAAGAGAAATAAGCTGTAATAGCATTTCCTTCTTAAAAAGCCTTGGATTGGACAAGGAGAGAGAGAGAGAGCGAGGGAAAAAAATTATTAGAATCATTATTATTTAAATATTACTGAGGTCAAGAGCATTTATATAATCGATTTTATGCAGGTAAAAATTTAATATCAATTGACAAGATTTCCACAATGCTATTATTGAAAGTTCTTTCCGCTTTTCTTTTCTCAATTTATGCAAACCTTTTTGAGCAAAAAAAAAATGTCATCGCCATCGACCTCCAAAAGCGGATGGATTGGTAACGGACGATAATTCAGTAAGTGGCGGAGAAGGAGGAAAACGAACACTCTTTGCGCGAGAAGCGTCAAGTATTCAACCTCGAAAACATTTCGTACACCTCTTCTTCTCGTGTCCTCTTATTTGTCGCATCCATTTTGGTGATTTTTATCTTTTTTACCCATTTTAGATGAACATAGCAAAAACATAGTATTCGAACTGAAAGAAGACACCAGTTTCATTCTCTTCTTTTCATTAAAATTTAAAAGAATTCTTTTCATTATTACTAAATCCAGAAATATATTCCAAAATCAGCCATCTTTTTTTTGATAAATAGAATAGCTATTTCTAGAGTGATACTTTGAATTTTCTTAAATCGATACAAATTTATTAGTTATCTGTAAATACATCTACCTTGAGCAGTTATCTTTGACTCTTTTTTATATTTAAGAAATATAAAAGATCTTAATTTGAACTAATTTCAAATTCTTTTTTTATTCAATAACAGATATATAAACGATTAAAAGTTATAAATATGCATTGAAAGATTCTTCCCTTTGCTATAGCATGTATTTCGGTAATAAATTTCATTAGTAACCCTTAGATTGCAACAATTAATAATCGAACAGTTAACTGACTAGTGATAAGATCACCTCCATCACAAGTGTTACGGTTGAGAAAACCGAGGCAAAATGGAATAAAATGCGGAGAAAGACGAAATTTTTGTATGACCGGTTCCACCTATTTCTTCTTACCAAAAATGGGTAGCAGATTAACAGCGATACTTTTCCTTATTCCTCGAAGATACTGATCATCGAAACAAACACATCGATTCAATATATTCATAAACAGATAAGACTCATGAATCTTTTTTTTTTAAACATCCATACACATCACTCATATATCTAAACACAAAAAAAAGTGTTCTTATTTTTTGAAAGTTTCTTTGTAGAAATTATATCTATTGCCCAATTTCTCACCCTTTATACCACTCATTAGTACTATTTCTGTAAAAAGATCTCATGCGATAAGTTAAAGTTAAGCTTTAAAAGAAAAGTTCTTAGTAATGAAAAGTGTAATAATATCAGTTCATATTATCGCACATTCTGAAGGACTATCTTTTCCTAATTAACTTCAAAACCCTGTAAGCACATTATAATCGCTATTTTGACTGATAATATTGTAGTACAATTGTAGTTCTCTTCATATCTTGTTTTCAGCTTTTAAATTTTCAAACAGCTTCTGAAATATTTTTGATGTTTTGCTTCGAAAGCATCTTACTTTTTTTCATATTCAGAATGCGGACTGAAACGTCGGTAATCGAAAAGTAGCAAAAATAAAATTCAAAAAACTTCTCCAAATTTGGATCTCGTCTTCTCCTTAAATCAGTCTTACTAATCTGGATCAATAAAAGTTTGATCTTTTGCGTTTTTAGCTTGTTCGCTATATGTATACTTCTTCACCTGCTAAGTGTACCTGAGTGAATGGCCAATATCATTTCTTATCATTATTCACTGAGAACATTACTCATTTCAAGAAAATTTTCGTATTTTATATAAGAGACATTGCGAAATGAATGGATGGACTAGAAATAGAAGAAGAGGCGAACAGACACTGAAATGAAGATGATCGGTGCTATAGCAATGTTACTACCTTTTTTCTTCCTCTTTCTTTCCCGAAAACTATCCATTATTCGATCTAATGAGTATTAAAACTTCGATTTCACTCAGTTTTCATCAGTCTTCCGAATTTTTCATTTTTTGACTTAAAAAAAAAAAAAGAAAAACTGCGTAATCCCTATGGGTAGACGGTAAGATTGATGTTTGAAGTTTAAAATCACCTCTTTTAAAACTGCTCTTCTTTTTCCGTTCTAAACTGAATTCAGTATGAATAAGCATTAAGATTTCGAGTAATCGCGCTGAACTTCGGCAAGTAACTTATCCTATAATTTTTTCCTTTGAACCATACCGAAATAGAAATTGGTCACTTGGTATTATATTAGTGATAGCATTCAATTCAATTCTCGATGTGTAACTTTGAGTCTGTTCAAATTGCCTTCAACCGATCAGATCGTATAGCTAGAGTGGAATTAAGTTTCGAAAATGTATTTCGGAAGCTAACCGATTGCATGGTTCACAATGGGTATGAATGTGTTTGCGGGTGGTATGGATATGAATCACTCCCGAATGCTTTTGTGGAAAAGCCGAGCCGAGTGTCGGTCCGGACAGACATTATTATCAAATCAGCTGCAAAAATGGTTTAGCGGCCTCAAAGATATTCAGTCTTTTTTTAGTCATTTCTTTTCAGTATTGTGATTTTTGAATTCTCAACTACTGCAGTATCAGCAACTTAGTCACATTGCTGATATGTAATTGTAAAGCTCGACAATCGATTGCAAGTTGGAACTTTCTGAAGTCATCAAAGCCAAGGGTAAGCGATCATCACGATGAACTTTTGCTGAGAATAGATATGAACCACTTAAGTGAATAGTGTAAAGTAATGTTGTGATATATATTAAGATTAATGTAAGAAAAATAAGAAGTAGTGTTATCATTCCTTTGAATGATGGGAATGCTACACGAAGCGGGTATACTTTTCATGTTTTATGCTTATCAGTGATAACACTTGATAATGATTAATTTTAAAAGACATGAATGTTTTTAAGAATTTATGAGTAAACAGCTGCTGAATCAAAAACCATATACCATACTGCTTGATATATTAGAAAATTGCGTTTGCATAGAAGATTTCTATCATCCGTGCAGGAAGATGGTGATTTGTGTACCTTGCATGCCTTGCACATGCATTCTAAACTGATGTTTGCTCACTTGACACCCAAGTTCATGTGTATGCTTTATAATTCCAAGGATGATACCCGAAATAAATTCATCATCAGTGCGTGCATCGCGCAATAAAAGCCAGGTTAATTCATTCTAATTTAACTATGTAAATACAAATATCTATCGAAGTATGTGTGTGCTTATAGCAATGGAAATGTATTTTGTACTGAGTTAGCATACATTTCATAATGATAATGGTGATATGAGAATTCAGCTCATCTTATACTCCTATTTCCAGAAAAGTTTCTCGAAATTAGGTAGTTGGAAGCAACCTTTTGCCCACACAACTATTATAATTTCATGATTTTTGTATTTTGGTTATAACTTTTTTCAAAAGGAATCACTGAAAACCACACTTTTTGCTTATTGTGAAATTACAAAGAGTAGCTGTCTTCTCCGCTTTCCATTGTAAAAGTTAAATGACGGTTTTACCTTTTCACTTGCCAGCAAAACATTTATAGAAAAGAGAAGACCAAAATCTCGGACGAGCGAAAAATAAAACATTTTTCCATCTTTCTTTCAGCATCAAAAATGGGAGGATGGGTCGTTTTGTTTAACTTTTCCTCTTGCAGAACTAGCTATACGACGTTTCCCATTACAGATCAAGAAGCAAATTTTACTGCATTAAATAAATTTAACGCAGAAATGATGCGCTAACTTATTGGTCTACTCATTCCAGATTAGTATTATCATCTTTTTCTCCGCTTCGAATGTTCTAACTCATGAAGTAATACGAATCATATTACTTCCCGCTGAGATCACGAAACATTATTCAGTGATAGCTTGTCAAAATCAAATTTTACATTAATGGCAAGCAAAATCACTTTTTTTGTCTGTATTTATTCGATTTGTTTTCAAAGAAGCAGTCTATCGGTTGTAAAAATATCGACTGTTTTACTCCAGTAGAAAATAAAATTTTTATCAGTGTATGAATCACTTTTATCGAATCGATATGAAAATGTTTTGATTTTCAGATCAAATTTTTCACAAATTTTTTGCGATTTGCCAAACTTTTAGTTATAAACAGTCTTCCTTAATTTTTATCCCACTTTTCTTAGGTTAAACAGTTGTTTTGGAAGATATATCAGCTTGTAATTTTTCGTTAAGTCTAATTTTCATCGATTTCAACAGTTATTTAAAAATTTCTTTAAAAATATATCCATAGTCATCGGAGCATCTGAAATTGGAAATTTTACTGCATCATGTATTTTAAGAAAATAATTTCATCCAATATCTTTTTGCACAAATGCAATATTTCAATCTTTTTATCCAAATACTTTCTTAATAGAAATCTAGTAAAAATTCAAAAATTTCTCACTATTGAGAGAAATCATGGATTTCTAAAATTTTAAACTTTTCAATTTAAATAAATCATTGTGTTCTTTAATATTTATATTCGATTAAAATTTTTTAACTCTTCCCTTAGTTCACAAAAATTAGCTATACTTTGTTAAGTCATCTGTTAGTATTACGGAAATTTCGGCACGGATAATTATTATAAAGGAAGTGAAAAGCATTATTACTCTTGATTGGAGTCAATTTTAAAAAGGAAAATAATCCTATTCAAATCTTGATATTCTTGATAACTTACGCTAATTTGGTATAGTTATTGCAAAATCGAAATTCGACTTATTCTCACAATTCAGAAACAGAATGGCAAATATGATGTTAGAATGCTGAAATTACAAGTAATTAGAATATTCGATAATATTCAATAATATGTTGTATTCGATAATAATAATTACTCGAAAACTTATATTCATTTCCTGTTTTCTTTTTTCATTTCTCTATTGTATAAGATGATTTGAAAAATAATAATTATATAATTTCATAATTTAACTCTTTCAATGGATTGGTCTTTCAAGAGTTGCAAGGTTCGGTAAAATATCTGTCAATTTAAAATGCCTCAGTAGGTATGTAGCATATCTGAAAACAAGGTTTATAACAATGCTTTTGTGAGAATAGCCTATCGGTACTCTCCTGAACATTGAATTAAAGTCGCTAAATTGAACTTATCCATTTTTCGCAATTTCTTCGCCAGGAATTCATAACCTCTTTTCTTTTTAAATGGCCGCAATAGTTTGCTAAAGTTGTACAGTGCCAAAGAATAATTTTCGGTATAAATGATATCTCAAACACCCTTTTCACTTGTCTCCCCAGCGTGCTTAACAGATCAAAATTTTATTATCGAAAGTAAACAAAAGTACCCAAGACATACACAGTTTACACTCACAATGAAGAGTATACAGCCACATTAAATTCCGCAAGACGGGTGTATTGTCTGAGCTGAAAACTGATAAAAGATGCGAAAGAATGGTGACGACTTGATAACTAAAATGATAGTGTTGCGACTTTGCTCAAGATGGCATCGGAATCACGATTATGGCTGTTACCACTTGTTGCGCTTTCGATGATACCGTTAACTGTGATAAGGGGTGCCGCTAATGATGACAAATGATACCTTTAGCGGTGATAAGGTGTACTATACTATTGCGTGCAACAACTACTGCCATTGTTATTATTTGTATTCTATTATTATTGCGAATTCTATTACCATTGCTATTATCTTTTGTCAGGATTAACTAATATTAATCAGTAGTAGCATGGAATAGGTCAGTAGCGTCTCTTCAAAATAATCAATTTCTTCTCTCTCTGCTTGAAACAATATGAAGAGCATATTCTATAGATGTATGTTTTGATCATCTTTCCAGCAAATGGGAATTCGGATTTCCCATACTCGCTGATCTGAGTAACATCAATAATTCCGCAAATATCCCGCAATACCCATTAAAATTGGCCTCTGCATTTTCTAATCTGTACTTCTAGTTAATTATTTGTGGAATGATGGATTCGTATGAACTGACAAACTCAGCCAAAATAGTAGTTTCCAATAACTTTACAGTTTACTATTTCAATCAAACATCTATTCCAGATGCCCGTGGAACCAATATGCATATTGACTGAATAGATGATGAGAAATGTGATGTTTTGGTTGAGTGAAAAGAAGGATTAGGTAATAGTACTGACTAAGTTTAAGAATAAAGCTAAACTGGATCAATCTTGAAGTCGATTGTAAGAAAAGATGAAAGATAATTTAGAAAAGTAAAATTTGATTGGAAAAAAGATGAAAAGTTTGATTTTTTGAAGAAAGAAGAATTGATAGTGCATTGGATCGGGTTATGTGTAAGTTTCATTTTTGCTTATGACATAGCTGTTTGGCCCAGATCTACAAGGCTTTGGACTCTTATAAGCACTAGGCCTAGGCCGTTTTCCCAAAAAAAGGAAAAGCTTTATCCAAGGAAGAAGCAAGGAAGCGTAGAGCCAAATACTTTACCCATTTTACTTTTGTGCAATCAATAAAGTCGTAGCAGTTGTTGGCATCACAACCTATACACACAGACATCCTTCAGACACATGCATACTTGAGCGAACAGACTCATCTGACTCAACTCTCGACCAAAACCAATTTCTACCAACCAAAAAATGCCTTAACTCTTCTTCTTTAAATATGTCGTTTCATCCATCTAACTCGTTCCTTCAGATGCTCCTTTCTGATTTCTTTCCAGATTCCTCCTTCAGCCCTTCTTGGAACTGCAATTCCTTCACATCCCACTACAGCAATCCTTTCGAATACCGTAGAAACAACAAATGCGTCTTTTCTAGCCACCGCCATTAATTATTCTACATTTCATATTGTAAATGTAAATGTATTCTCACACAATCAGTTTGCTGCTGATCGTTTTCAATCATCTTTACTATTCCCACTCGTTTGATGGCTGACTAAAATGCTGTGTGATTCTCGCTGAATCTTCAAGAACTAATTAATATTTTCCTTCCCAGCAATAATATCTTCCCTTTACTATCGAAACTCACTGCTACTGAAACCAATCTAAAATCGTTCAGTATATATTCATCTAAAGAACCAAAGAGTGTTACAATATATATGTTCCACAGATAATCATCTTTTTCATGCTAATTTCCGCACAGATTTGCTTCATTTCCTTTCGAAATTGATGATTTGTAATTTGTGGCATTCTCTGAATCGTTACGTCTCTCTTGACTTTTTTCATTTTCTTTAAGCTTCCCAGGCATTGGAGAGGAGCTAATTTCGAAAGTATTCATCATCATCATCATCATCATCATCATCATTACTTGGAGAGTATGAAGTTATACGGTATTGAAATGTTATAGGTGTGTGTGTGTGTGTGTGTGTGTGTGTGTGTATTTGCAAATATGTATGTGAAGCATTAAGTAAGTAATTTGTGCTGAAAGCATTTTTAATTTAGAAAGGTAAGAAGAAGAAGAAGACGAAGTCTTTAAGTCCTACTAATCAAAGCATCGCTCCATGCTGCTTTCCCTTAAATCCTTGCAGCAATCCTTAGCGCCACTCTTCACGACCACTAAACGATGCACGATGCATGATGCATGCATGCATTTGCCTCATCCCTTATTTTCTTCTAACTCTTCCAAGCTCTTCCCATCCATCCAATACTTCTTCGTCCTCAAACAAACCACCGGTCGGCTGCTTCACTCCTGAATATTTCCTTTATTTAGTTAAGTACATATGAATATTTGTTTAAGTTATATAAAACTTACTGACAAACTTCTAAGATAATGAAAACAGAATCAAGGGTTAACTTAGGAGAGCAATTTTGATAACTAAGTTTCATGCATAAATCATTTCTGCAGTTTATAATTGAAATTAAAATTCATACTTGATTTGCGCTGCCATACAGAGTGCCAATGAAAGACCACAGTGCTGATGTAAACATTGCTTGTTAATACAAAATCAACCGGTACTTTTATTTCAAAATTAATGAAATGCTATAACTGTAGCAAAAATGTTGATTTTTGATGAATAATAAAGCGAATTCGCGAGCATCACGACACAGTTCAACCTTCAGCTTCTTCAAATGCAAGTTTTCCTCATCCATACATCAATAAATTATTATTGCGCAAATATACGAAATTCGTATGCATGCACGCAATGTGTATAACCCTCATCCACCTTTTTACCTAAAATTAAAACACACTTCTGAGAACTTTTTTGTTTGCTATCTTCACGAAAACAATAATTATCTTTTGATGTCTACTCACTAACAACCCTTAAATGAACTTTTCATCTCACTGATGGGCCATTGCCCCTTCACAAATAAGTTGTATTGTTTATAGGTGACATATGTCATTTTCTTAGAAATTACGAAAATTTTCAATCCATTGGTTGAATGATTAAATGCATGGTTCATTTAAATCATTAAAGAATATCTATAGCTTCTCAATATTTTTTGTCCAGAAAAAAGTCAATAAATTAACTTCGACCGAAAATATAGCAGAAAAGTTGAAGAACCAGTGATGAAGATATTTGATTTAATTATCAAAAATTCCAATATAGCATAAATTTTATTATGCTAAATTTATTTCACTTCCTCGCTATAAATGATGCAATTTATTGACTCGAATCTTATAGAAAATAGCGATTATCCTTTTAATATTTTATTTCAAGCTTGAAACCTATCAAGTTTAGAAATTAAACAACTATGAGACCAAGAGAAACTATTCAATAATGTGACAACTTGCTTTTTGTGTCATCTCAGAGAGCTCTGTTCGATTACTGAATAATCTATGATCGATCATTAAATGTTTTGTTTTGAATTCTTGCATAATAACATTTAATTAATATAAGCCTAATTCCATTTATACCATGCAGGTGAATTTTCGATAATAATTTAAACTCAGATTTTTTCCAAATTGATCCGATATATATCCATCAATTAACTCAAATTAATTTGCTAGTAATTCATAATGTAACATCTCTATGACGCTGTTCCTAACTAAATAAAGTATTAATTGCTAAAACATTCTTTTGCTTCAAAATAGCACGAATTCAAAAGTTTATTTTTTCGATCAATACAGATTATAAATTAAAATTGTGGAGATGAATACAAATTTAGTTGTCATAAACAATATCATTTCGAAGTAACAATAAAAATAGGAATAGTAAAAATAGATACAGGTAGCAGTGGAAGTTATTGAAAAGTTGATGTAGAATTTGACATAATATCATGAATGTATGGCGGATTATTATTTTCGAAAGCATTGCAAAATGCACAGGCAGAACGCGAAATGACAATGTTTATAATCTGATTTTCATAAATTTCATTTACAATTAGTTTGTGTATAAGTTTTTTTAGTAATATAGTAAGTACTAATCACTAACTATTAATATTAAATCAATAATCAATGAATTAGGCATTGATTATTAATGATTCCAAAAAGCTTTCTGCCCAAAATATTCGAATAATCGTACAAATAAAGCGTAAATAATGGGTGCAGTATGTATAATAGTTGTAGCAAAAGTATGTACTATTATGCAGTTTTGATTATAAAAGTTGATAAGATTAAAATAATAATTGTGACATCATATCAGTGAAACTATAATACTGGAAATCTTCGGATTATTCGTCCTCGAAGCAACATTGCAACTCAGCAAACTTAATCATGCATAATCTACTTACATTTAACTTGAGATGCAAATTATGAAATATTTCCAAATACTAATTAAGCTGTCAATAATTTGCATAGCATGATTCACTAGTCCATTTGCTTATTTTATTTATTACTTTATTTAAATTTTCCCAGAATACATTTCGTAGTACTACTCACTATCTATCTGCTCAAGTTCTTCAAATATGAAATTCGAAATTGCATTTTGCGTTGAAATTAGAAAAAAGAAAATTCCAGATTTTCAATGATTCGAGATGTGAAAACTTTATACTGGGGGAAATTTGAGTAATTTGGAGTATAGATGTGAAGAAGAGAGTTATTTGCTCAGTATATCATAATCGTAGTAATTCGTTGTTTTTGCAGCGCATCGCTTTTTATATTGAAATGAAATGAATTCTGTGCATGCATGCTCAGATATTATGTGAAAACTTGCTTTTCACATAGAGATGAATGCACATGCACACCTCGCATATCATTTAAAAATGCATTGGAAAAAAAATTTTTCGGTTTTATTTTATTTTGAATAAGACGCCGTACTTCCATCTCCGTGTTTCCTCGTATTTCAGATTTCAAAGAATTGTCAAGTCTTTTGATTTTTTATAATATCAGTGATTTGGTCAATTCATTTGTTATTATCACTACTATTACTAGCTATTTATCATTCTAATGCTACCTTGTCTTTTTTTGTATCGCTGTTGTTATTATT
Source organism: Onchocerca flexuosa (assembly GCA_002249935.1). Lineage (NCBI taxonomy): Eukaryota > Metazoa > Nematoda > Chromadorea > Rhabditida > Onchocercidae > Onchocerca > Onchocerca flexuosa. Next base: position 908,227 of record KZ269980.1, on the reverse strand, counting down.
TATATAAATGAAGTAAAATTTTAACAAAAATGAAAAATTTAATATACTGAAAAGTGTAAAATAAAATCTTTAATGAAATTGAAAAAAAAAATTATGTTAAAAAACGATTAAGAAATTCCACATTATTAACACTTTAATCAATTTCTATAGTTTGCAAAATCTACAAAAAACGACTTTTTCCTTAATTCAAAAAAATTTAATAGAATTCCATGAGATTTTATAGAAAAATATGAAGCAGAAATCTCAAAATCTTAAACTTTTTCGCTATTCTAACATGTTTAAAATATTGAGTATTAATCAGATTTTCGGGTGACATAATTTCTTAGCAACTAAATCTTTGTCTAAAATCAAATTTCATTAAATTAAGAGTAAATTAGATATTCTTCTCTTAAAACATCTTGATATGTTCAACCAAATTTATAGCAGTTTATTTATACTTTTGTAAACTTAAGTCCATGTTCTAACAGGTATATTCAAACCAAAATATTTCTCTTTAATTCTCCAAGTTTTTCATTTTGAGATGGCTTACTTCTTTTCACTTTTCATTTCATTAAATTATGTATTTTTATATATTTTTATTGCATATTTGCCAAAAAGAAATGGGTGTTTTTTCCGAACATCAGATAACTTCAAATGATAACCACAATTGTCATTTCCATATGAATTTACTTGCTTGTTAAGATATGTTTTGAAATACATTTTAGCGATTGTTGGATGCTCCAACTGCTAGCAAATAAAGAATCGATCTTTAAAATCTTATAGAAATTGCGATGTCGGCCTAACATGTCTTTTCTGTTGTCGTTTGTTTGTTTGTTTGTTTGTTTGTTTGTTTTTTTGTTTGTTTTTTTGTTTGTTTGTTTTTTTGTCCTATCGCATGCTGTATATTTCGAATAATGTCGAAATAATGAATGTTGGTGTTGTATAATGTGAAGAATCTGAAGTATATAAATGATAACAGTGCTATAATACAACATATTACACTAACCTTTTAGTGTGAGTCATATTTTTGCTTAATCCTATATTGATACCCTAGGCTATTGTGTTGCAAAAAAACTGGAGTTATAATAATGTCATAAATTATCACATTTAAGGTATAATGCAACGAAGATGATAATAATTACCACCGTCTTCTCTTGTGATAACGCGAAAAAATTAAGTCGACAAAGTATCTTATCCAAAATTCAAAACAAATTCAAATTAAATTCAGCATGCTTAAGCGACTTTCTATTTGTCCAGTCTTTAGAAACACTTGCTTATTATCCTATTTCTAAGCTGATACGGCTAATATTCATTTATAAATTTCATACCTTTGACTGCTAAAGATTTTGGTGATGAGCTTGCCAAGAGTGATAAGCTTAGCTTTCCCTTCCAACTAACTGTGTAATATAACGTAACTAGGATATTAGCCCGCAGAGTTGGAGTGATTAGTAAAATGGGTGAAGATAAAATGTGAAAATCTTGCTTTGCTGCAAAAATTTTAAAGTTATTATTGAGAGCGAACGGCAAGTTATCGTTTCTCGATTTAGATAGGCAGTATAGAAGAATTTTACACGATTTCAATCCGAAGCTAAACTAAAACTCTCGAACTTCTCTCTACTCAGGTTGCGACCAGCTAGTTGCCTTCTCTAGGAGCTTATTATCTCTTCTGAGCTATTCTCCGAGCAAGCTAGTTTGAGGGAAGAAGAAGAAGAAGACGGAAAGGAAGAAGAACAAAAGCGAAGGAAAAGAAAGAAGTGAATTTGGTTTTAGAAGTACGCTCCCGAATATATTATCTCACTTTTCACCCATTTTTCCTTTTTCCTCTTCCCATCCCCCTGAAGCCTTGCCAGATGTTACATTCAACACCTGTCGCATATAATTTTGTACCTATCCCAGCCATCGAGCTCCCAAAAGTTCTTTTCGTTAAATTCAACTAATAGATCCACCAAACCAAGATTGGCTCGCAATCTTTTAGATATCCATCCAATTTCTCCAAATTTGCACTTCCTGAGAAATAACAAAACCGTTGTAATGCTAGTTGCCATATTAAAATTCATATTCATATCTCAACAAACACATGAGATATGAATAATTTCAAAATAATATTTTGAAGCGATGAAGATTCTCAATATTCAGAATCTATCTTTTTCAAAATTTCCCAGAATCTTTCAAAGAAACAGGCAATGAAAAAACTAGCTTTCCAAAAATCAATTTATCCGTATCACATCCATATTATCTGTCATAACTTTCTCTTCAATTCATTATTTCCAAAACAATCTTGAGATTATGGAAAAATTTACAACTAAGATAATAATTTGAATAAAAGCTCAAGCTGAATTAACCTATCAGTTGGAAGATTTCTAGAACAAAAATATGATTTCTTTTGTTATCATACAAAGTGATCAGTGTTTCGTAGTTCGATAGATTTCGATAGATCACACGCCGTTTATTTTCAATTCAATAAGCAAACGAGATGAGAAAATTGTTCCTAGAATTTCATGAAAAGTGCGAATAACGTAATGGGTTTAATTTAGAAGGATGACAAGAGAAAATACAGAAAAAAGTTTTGCAATCATTCGCTGTTGTCTTAATCTTCCATCCATTCCAGTCACTTCCGACCTTTCTGAGCTCGTACGTCAAACGTATTTTTGGAACTAACTTTTTTCTTCTCAGAAATAATACCTTTTTTTTTTTTTATTTTTTGCTTGGAAAATGTTATATCAATTTTTGATATTTGCTAAATATGGAAAAATATAATGCAGACGACAGTTATATTCTGTATTGTTTCAGCTGAATTTACCAACGGACATATCGAAAACCTATTGTTCGGATTTCTTTTCGTCTTCTTTTTTTTTGTTGTTATTACCCAAACTTCTATGGGTTTCTAACTTTTCACCAGTACCATCATCCACCCTACTCTTTCCTGTCATTACACCTCGTTTGTGCATTCATTCCATTCGTCCCTTTTATTTCGTAAATTCATCTGTTTACAGTTCTCTTCTGTCTACCCCTTCCTTCCCGACTTCTCCCTTCCAATCACCCGAAATTGTACACCCATCCTACTACTGTGTAAAATCGGGAATGAATAGTTTAAATTATCGATAACCTAACTAACGGGAGATAGGATGATGGCTAATGTCTCTAAAAACAAAGCCTTCGGATGATTAAGCATGTATGGAATGTTAGCTCTCTTAAAAGACTTCAATATCTATTCCCGAAAATCCAGTCATTCCAATGGCCTAAGCAAATTTATCGAGCGAGAGAAATGATAAATTATATCGAGTTATCTTCAGTCTTCTTGGAGCCCATAATCTATTGCGATTCAATTAAGATACATCTATTCGGTATTATTTTCTACAAAAAGATCATTTCTCAGGATTCTTTCATCAACTGCTAGCAGCATTTTCTTATCAATAACTGTAATACCACCAAATCCTTTAACATCTCAGACGGAATTTCCCATTTTTATCTTTTTCAAATATTTCCGTTCTTGAGCCATAAAAAAAGAAGTGAGATGGAAAAGATGACGAAGAGTTGTAGGCGTCATTCCATCTGAAATATTTTTCATGTACTTTTTTTGAATTTTTTCGATAACCCAAGCACTGACGCGACGCATTCTACTGCCCTATTCACATTCCTCAATCCCGTAGTTTTCACTGCTTTCCAGTGTCAGTAGTCTCAGCTGTCTTTTCCATTTTCGTACCTTTCAACTTTTTCCCGGCTTCTGACAATATATAAAATTTTGTCATCGGTTTCTATTCTAAAATGCTACTCATCCATCGATTTTGCCTGTTTTAACTACACAACTTTATCATCAATCTTCTTCTATCAACGAATTCAGGTTATCTAATTTCATGAAATTCAGCCGGCATTTTTATCAAATGTTGCATCAAAAAATATCACCATATAGTTTGATTCTGTAAGAAAAATACCGACTGCTGCAGCTGCTGCAGCTTCGATAGCTAACTTAAAAATGCACGTGAAGTAGAGGCGGAAGCTAGGAAAGGATGGATGGACCCATAAAATGGATGGAAATGCTTCTCGATTTGAATTTTATACGTGTACTACTGGCAAACGAAGTGCTTCTGCTAAGCGATCTCTCCACAAACATCCATCATTCTCGGCTTGCAGCCACTCATTTAATATTCAAGCAACCAAAAGAAGAAATTTTTCCATTCCATTTAGGTATCATTTTACTTTTCGCTTGTTTTTTGAAAAAGCCAAGGGAGACTTTTTTTCTCCAATTCTTTTATTGCAAATCCATCCTGAAATGCATTTTTTTTTTTAATTAATGCTATTTTTCCCGCAAACTCATTATTTAATTCATTATTTCAAAAATAATTAATTTCCTTCGAAATATTTTTTGTGAAACAGCAAGTTAAAATCTGATATCTATTGGAAACAAATGCATAGTATAAACTAAATACTATGTTGCTACAGACAAGAGGAATAAATTCAAGCTCGCTAATCCTGTTTTTTACTTTCTACCAAAAAATTTGAGAGATTCTTTGATAAGCGCAAAAAAAAATCGATGCAAAGCATGAAACTTCTTTTTTTCAAAAAACGTTGTGTCTGAACAATTTCCAAAAGTTCAATGAGCAATTTTCTATCGAAGAACAACTAGAGAAAAATCTCGCTTAACTTTTATCTGGATATTACCTGTTGAAATAATTAGTTATCGTATTCCTTTTTTTTCGCTTTTGTCATAATTTTCTACTTGCTCAATCTTTTTTGTTTAATCTTTATACGTTTTGAAAGCAATAATTTGTTGCAATCATCCATAAAGATCTTTTTTAAGTAAATGTATTTTACCGAATTTTTTCAAAGTCGGATTATGCAATCAGTTGAGTGTTCAAATGAGCAAACATCCTGTTGATGGTACTCGGCCACAGTAATCCACTTTAGGAGAGCTACTGATATAACGAAGCTCGTGAAATAGGCAGTGACATTAGAATATATACAAATCTTTTAAAGAAGATCTTTGTCACATTCTAATACTGTGATTATCTTTTCCTTTTTTAAAATTTTTTGAAATTTTGTGTCATTATTATATTATTATTTCCTTTACCCAATAATTAAATTTTTTTTTACTATTTTTTTCATTCGCAATCAAATGATACCAGCCAAGTCTGTCAATGTCCTATTTCACCACTTTAACTTATTTTTAAATTATTTCAATTTCACGTTAAAATTTCTATTTTCCCATTACTCTCGTTTCTTTCTACTTCTATTAATCTTGTTATTACTTTTTGAACTGAATGTTTCAGTTCATTACTCCTACAACTTTATCTTTCATTTAAAATATACAAATGATTTCTTAGCACATTGAAAACGTGAGTCAGCTGTTAAACATTACGAAAATTGCTTAAACTGCTAATAATTCGAATTGAATAATGTTTGTTGGCTCTGCATGCAGCAGTACTCTCGTTTGCTTAATTCTTTCATTATACACTTATTACAAAGATTGTATAATTAATTTGTTTCTCCCAATCTACGAGAAGTGATGAAGTTTCAAGTTTTATTAGCATTCGATGTTGAAGGCATCGAAATGAATGATGACATTTGCTGAGAGATACGGTGATGTTCTGAACAGCCCGGCACTTTACTATATTATTACTTGAGCAAACTACTATACTTAAAAGCAATTTCTTGATATAAGAATGGTGAATAAGAAGTTGGGAGGGAATGTCACCTTTCTTTCCATCCTCGCATTGATGAATAAACAGTTTCGTTATTTTTGCTTTGTACTTCCTTGTTTTTTTTTCTTTAATTAAGTAATTTATTTGTTTTCAAGTACACTACAAATGTTTCATGTTACTTCAAACATTGCTACATGCTGCCCTTTTGATCTCGGCAGATGATCGATGCTTGACGATATACTTTATAGATTAGCTTCAAATTTTATCTTTTTGCTGCCTTCGAAATCAAAATCTAACAGTTCATAAATTTGAAAGTCAATTTGGAACAATACTTTCAATTATTGTATAATTCGTAAAATATATGACGCTTTTAATAAACTAACAATGACTATTTATCATCATTCAGTTGTAGAAATGCTCCTTACAAGTAGAATTGAATGAATCATTTCCTTCCAAAAAAAAATCGAGAATGTGTACCATCTTTTGAAATAAAACTTATCAGCCATTTTTTCTGGAATTTTATTTGTTACTGCTCTTTCCAACTCAACCAGAACTTTTTATATCAGTTTTGCAGAAAAAAAAAAAGTGGAAACTAATTTTGATGCTGTGAGTCGTATTGCAGTAAAACTTATTAAACTGGCAAGCATTTTTCTTCTGAAGAAATAAGTTTTTAATCGCTATGGGAGCAAAATCAGCATATATGTTGATCGTAATCCGCGTATTTTCATCTTTATTTTCAATTACAGCTCAAGACTTTCCTTTATGGTTCGTAGGCAGCCTTTTCCAAGTAATTTAGCACTGGAAGGATCTTTCTTATAAAATGATGTTTGACTTTTGACTTATGGATGAGAAGTAATTTAGACATGTTATTAATGCATTTTATTATCGATATTTATGGGTTGCATGAAAATTATGCGTAATTTAACATTTCTTGACGAATGTTTACAGATTGAAATAAACTTTCCTGTGAGCCTTTTGCCTGACCTTTGTGCTTATCTTTATTAAAATACTGAAAACAAAAAAAAAAAAAAAAAAAAAAAAAACGCGAACAATTGAATACATTGCTAATATGGTCACAAATAAATATAATTTGGAAATTGAGATTAGTTTTATGAATTGTCCACTCGCAATACACTCGAAAATTGCTAACAGTTGTTACTACTATCACTACTATTCGTAGCAATTCAGAAAAGGTGGCAATCGGGCGACATTTTAATTGCTACATAATTTGGAAGTAACAGACAAGTGATTAAGTAATGAAGAAGTAAATAAGTTATCCACCCATTAAAACTAAGCTTAGTGAGTAAGAAAATAAATGGAGAAGTTCCATTTCGAGAATTTCCGGCAGATATTTCCATATAGACAATTTTATAACAGAGAGAAATGACAACGGCTGGTTTAAAATATCCTTTTTTTCGTCTGATTTTTGATTTGCTTTCAGCTAAATTTTTCTTCTTATTTCGCCTCTACATCCTCGTTAGCGAGTGAAATTAAAGGCCAATTGATGGTGATGGTCGGTAGTTCGTTTTACTGCTTCTTCTTATTTATGCAAATAGTGATGATTCTAACGACTTTTCAAACTTTCAACTTTCCTTTTGCAGTATTCTCTATTCCATCAAATTCCTGAATAAACTACTAACGAATGAAACTTTCTCTCTTTTCTCCCAATATTAACTGAATGAAAGTTTGTTGTTAATGTTGAAATTTCAGTGTTTATTTTATATGCATTAGTAACAAGGATCAGCTTCGATTAAAAGCAGTTCCTCACTTTAAATAGAAAATTCAGAATTTTGATTTACTGATTCCTTTCTTCTTTTATTCATATTTTTAATCGATAACAATAAATTTAATCGGTAATAGCTAAGAGATGGTCATGAAATTGATTCCAGCAAACTTCATACTTCATTGCATCGTTTAAAAAATTCTGCCATATTTTCCGTCGTGATTTTGTTAACTGCATATTTTGACACTAGTAACTTTCCTATTTTTATTCTCTTTGAATTTCCTTTGAAATTCATTTTCATTTATTATTATCATTTTTTCATAATGCTTTTCTTATATTTCTCGCATTTAAACTTTTACTATTATATTTAAGTTCAAGTTTGTATTATTCACTTCTTACTTTATGTTTCATTATAATTTTCAAACTGTTTTGAATAGCGGAAGCTAAAATAGAAAGATAAATTGATTTTAAAAATATCGAATATTTATGAAGTTCTTAAGAAAAATTTTAACGGCCCTTATTTATCACTTCTCATGAACAGAAGTACTTCCATCTAATTACTTCTCTCTTCTCGATCTCTCTAAAAGCTCCACTCTACAAAAGCCTAATGCTCGATTCTGTGGTTTCTGAGTCGAGAATCATCATTGTTGCTGGCAGTTCACGTGTTTGTCAGAAGGGAAAGCAAGAAAATGCCAGACGTTGCGTGCATCTTACGAGCTTATTCAGCAGAATATTTGCTAATTCTTCGACGAAAATTGAAAGAAGAAAGCGAAAGTTAAGGCGTGCATGATCAATCAAAGCAAGATAACATGTACATTGCATGCACAGACACGCACTCTTGCATGCATCCATACATGTGCACGACATCTAGAAACAGCAATTCAGTATTTGTTGTGCAGCAGCAAAAAAGTGATCTTTTGGAATGGCCAGAAATTTGCGAAGAGTTTGAGGAAGTGAGAGAATCTGAAGTATCCCTCGATGTGAATGTGTTTAGATTTAGCTCATTGATAGCGTCAACAGCAACCGAACGACTTCAATTGCCGTTTGTTTTCCAAAAGTCCGAAAAAGAAAATTCCAACAATCAACAAATCTCTTCAAATTTGGAACTTTTATAATTTGTAAATTCAAATTTGAATTTTATGTTTTATTTAACTTCGTTGTTCGAGAAAATTATTTGCAAATTGGTTGCAGTATAGAGATTTCAAGTATATCATATGCAGTAAGCAATTAATTTTTGGCGAAGTTGCTCAACACCGATGTTAAAACTATCAATATTTCCAGTTCTATATCATTGTTTGCATTATTAATAGCTCAAAATTATACTAAAGGCTCAATGCTCATGCAAAATTAGAGCATTCCTGATAAAACCTATTGGCCAAAAGTGGTTCAAATACTGCAAGTCCATAGATGCGATAAATGGATTGGACAAGTAAGGTCATAAGCTATGTGAAGTTAGTAATATCACTGCTGTATGAATTTTCAACTGACAAACTTTGAATTTGCTTGTAATTCACAAATAAATAACAATTTTATCAGTTATTTAGTAGCCCTGATATTGGAATAGTCACAAGAAATCGCAAGATTGCTTGCGAAAAAGTCACATAACTTTTCGATTTCTTACCGTCGGTATATGTAGAAAATTTGACGTCATATTGGTATCGCATATGTTATAATTAGATGATATTATAGGTTTGTATAATGATTACCGTCCTCCCAATATACATTTGTCAGCAAAAACATCTCTTCGGAAATTCCGATAAAATCTGATCGCCAACATCATAAATTATACAGTAGATTTCATAGTATCTGACATCATTTTCATTTTGTGTGAAAATTCTCTCAATTTACTCACGATTGGATTTAAGATCGCACTATTTACATCCAAGGGATGAACTTTACAAACCATCGATTTTTTAATTTTCTGTTTCATTAAAAATATTTTCAACACTTCTAAAATAAGTTCCAGAATTTTGTTAATAAAATTACCTTAAAGTCCGATATTTTGTAAAAATCACGAGCAATGATTAAATCTTCAGTTTTAGCTGATTTGATTAGTTCAATATATTTTAGATGAGATGAAATTGTCTTTGTGAATCTTTCTTCCAAGGGTATAAAGAGCAGAAGCATTTTAACAGATACGAATATTAGAATTCACAAGAAAATTTAAAAAATGCTCGAAAAGTCTGAAAGCTGTTTCAATGTTTCTAAGCAAAATGTAAAAAATCTTTTTATGAAAGGACGTTTTTCTTATTATCACATTGCATTTTACTCGCTTGTGGGGTAGATTTTCAAATTAAAAAGTTTTTTAATACTATGCAATTTGCTATGAACTAAAATTTGAGAAAACTCTTTGTTGAATTTGAAGAAGTTTTATAGCCACAAACACTGAAAAAGTTAGTATCATTTCTGAGAAGAAGCCCATCACTCATGAAGGATTCACATCCTAATGCTGATCAATCTGGTGATCGTATGCAATCATAATCAGATATTTTGATTATTTGCTAATATAATAATATAATCCGGCATAAACATATTGATGAGTTGTTTAAAATTTAAAATTTTGATTTCTTCATGCTTGATTCTGTTTTATTGTTAGTGAAAAAATGTTGCTTAATTTGTTGCTTGAAAAATGAGTTTTAATCACTTCCGTAAAATGTATCAAATAAAAATTTATAGAATTTAAAATTTGAATACTCGGAATTAATACTGCAGTGTTGTTCTCATTAACAACTTGTTAAAAAAGTTCTGAAGTTTATTTATAAGTCGTTTTAACAGAATGATTGCATGCATTCATCAATCTGATATATCGATTTATTATTCAATAGTATTGCCTGTGTGAAGTTCATTGATTAGCTCAATCAAAGTATATGGTAAAAAGTGATTGATGATAGATATACAGCACGAAGAGATATTTTATTGGCGAAATTTTAACTCGTCCTTTTGTAGAACGAACAGAGGAATAATATCATGATAATGCTGGTGAGGAGTGACACCGATCGGTGGGGTAATTGAGTCCATCGTTGTTGACGAATCGTTGTAGTTCTACCACTTCTACTTTTAATACTAATATACCAATATATCTGAGCAACAATGATAGTAATAATAACAAATACTACCACAACGAACTGCTACCGTCAATCCTCATCTAAAAAGTAGCGGAGGAATTTTTATGATATGGTAGTATTTTATTACGAGTTTCCAACCATCAAATTTGTTCCTCTCTTCATCAAACTTAAAACTTCTTCTTCGTTTCAGTTTTTCCTTTTTTCTTCTTTTATTATTTATATGATTTGCATGTGTACCTCTTACTTCGATACTTTTGAAATAATTTAAGTACATCGATTGTTAATGAAAAAGTATTAGCAAGTAAACTTTAATTTTTTAATTTTCAAATCAGACTTCAAATTTGAAACATTCATAAATTCAATGCAACTTAAACAGGTGTTTCTCATCTTTATGAAAGAAATATAGTAATTTACATAATAGATTGTGTATAGTTCTTGAAATGATCATTAGTTTTTGAGAGCAAAAATTATCAAATTTTTGTGAAAATTACAAGAATATCGCTCTAATTTAGAAGCAAACTTTTCGTACTGTATTATTACACTTTTACTTGGTATTTTTTCATCAAGTGTTTTTCTCGATATTTTGTAATTTATAAAATTTGAATATTACTTATTTCGTTCAAAAATTAGCAATAAATTGAGCCATTTCATTTCCGCATACTACAATTACCCATACTACGCTTTTTTTCCATCTAATTTTTTTGAAATATTTAATTCAAAAAAATTTTTTTCGATAATGTTATAAAAGCTTTTTTATTCTAGTATTTCATAATAATATTGATAATTTACTTTTTTAAGTTTAGATAGCAATTAAAATATTTTAATTGTTACCTAACGTGTTGCTTTTTCATCATATATTTCTGATACCTCCTATATTCGATTGAAATCATTTTCATTTTGCGATATGGTTTATCGTGTCACTAGAGACTATTTGTAGTCTATAAATCAAATTCATTTCTGCAGATGATGATGATGATAATGATCCTAGCTATAATGGAATAAATGGTTGTCAAGTACAAGTAACCAAGGTAATCCACAAAAAAGGAGCTTAACCATCTCAAATTCGAAGAGGAAAAGTATATAAAATGTATGCTTACATTTTTCATTCTTTGTTTCTCAAACTGTCCACTTTTCATTTTTCTAACATTTGATCACTTTGAATCAAATTTCTTTTTTTGCTTCAAATATCTGACAACTTTTTCTTCCTGAAAAAATATTAGTTCTTCCCGAATTGGTCGAGCACACATATTTTATTATTTGATTTCATTTCTAACTGACTGCTTATAATTAGAGTATGTTTGAGCCGAATAATTTGAGTTTCAACCGATCTATTTGTAAATTCTCTTTTTATCAATTCATAAATTTTTGCATTTAGCATGTTGTGTAAAATGTTTAAATCTTTTTTCCAACAATTCGACAATGAATCTGAATTCTAATTAGACATAATAATAGGAAAATAAATGAAGGCAGCAATGATTCTAGTGATAATAGAAGGTGGTGAGAATAATTCCTCTGATTCTTGGACTTGCATGGAACCGGAATCAGCGAGGTTTCAAAACTTTTGCTTCGAACAAGCATTACAAAATGCATTTATGTTTATAGCTAAAACTAATAGCGAGTATCTTCTCAACAATTAGATTAAAATTACAGTTAAAATTTATTTTTTTATAACTTCGAAAAACCAGATTCCAATACTACAGCTTGGTATGAATGATAATGGCAGAATAATAGCACTGCTTTACTTGAAGAACATTCGGTCATTTTTTTCTTTTTTATTTGGATCAAATTCTTATAAAAAATATGATTCCAGTAGCGATTTCAAATTTTGCAATATTGAGAAAATTCTAGGTTTCTCAATTAAAAAAAAAAAAAAAAAAAACTATAAAATTTAGTGTGAAATGATGCAAGATGCAAATTTATCATTTAGACTTTCACTCCATCAAATAGAAAAAACTGGAATTATAGGTATTATAATTCAAATGATTTTTGAAATCCATAAGAAAACGAAGGAACTTTAGCATATTTGAAGGACGAAATGAGTACATTCCGCACTACTGCATCTTAACAAATAATTTGTTAAAAAAATGAGTAATTTGTGAGGTTTTGAATGGGTTGCAAATAGTAACAAAAAAAGGGGAAAACTTATGGAAAGGTCACGTGAAGAAAATTAGGTAAAAAGAAAAATAAGAGGATGAGAGGAAAGTTGAAGGAGAAAATGGAGACAGAAATGAAAAGAAAGGAAGGTGACAAAGATAAGGATCTGTCGCTGTTAATTTGTTTCTATATTATATACACATTTTTACATTCTGTTTTTACCTGATCCTTTAAAATGAGGACAATGAAGTTGGTAATGATGTACGACGATAGCAAAAAGGATGAGAAGGACCTATAATGCGTGGTGAATCGTTGAATGAATGGGTGAGTGAGTTCAGACGACGGAGAATTAAATTAAATACAAATTCCTTCAAAAATATCGATGTGTTATTGCGAACCAAATTTAATTTTTTAGATCAAATAATTAACACTGCGAATTATCATTTACTCAAATTTCATATTTCATCATTCAAAATCGAAAAATTGAGATGATAAAGTTAAAAATTCTTCTGTCATGATAGAAAATTCTTCTGTTATGTACTGAACACGTCATGTACTGAACACGATTAGAAGTAGCTTAAATTGACTTTCGGAGGCAATTTACAATGATCTCTTTCGATTTCTTTATTTCGTTAGTCTTTCACTTAATCTATTAAATCCAAATGAAATTTACAGTGGAATTAACTTAGAATGGCAACGAATAAGTGTCAAAACTGCATTCCCCAACTTTATACGAATCATAAATCACCAAACCCGCTAGTATTAAAAAAGTAGTCTGACTTTTACCTAAAACTTATTTAAGAGAGTAATGTATGGCCTAACTTACGATATCTTTTTGTTAACAATGCATTATTCTCTAGATGATCACGGACTGATAGTTGTTAGATCATTCTAATCAATAATTCTAATCAATAATAGTCACCTTAATCATATCTGTTCGTAAGTAACTTACGAACAGAAGTAAATAACGTAAGTAATTTACGAACAGCCATGATTTTGGTGATTATGTAGTGATTGGGATTATTCTCCTTGATCATCGCTAATTGCATTCAAGAAATCACGCATAATATTCGCTGACCTTCTCATTGTTTGCATCGGTGTCATAGGTGTCACCTTCACCTGTAATTTTCACTAAATAACAGAATAATTAATATGGAGAAGATTATCAAGCAGACGTTTCACTTACACGTCTTGCGATTTTTCAATTTTTGAATGAATGAGTAAATGATTATTTCATTCAAATTATGTTGGTAAGGCGTGAAACTACCGTAATCTTGGAGTTTTTTGTAAGTTCGACGGCATATGAGATCACCTTTCGTTCTTTCCAATCAGCAAATCTCTCGCGCACTGCTATCCTGGTTGGTTGTTGTCTGGGTGAGCGTATGCATGTGCATGTGCAGGTACAAGTGCAGATATGGTTGCATGTGCGGATGCGAATGCAGATTTGGTAGTGCGTGCGGATACGCCGATGCATTCAGTTCGTGGAAAGAGATTTCTCTGACTGTCTCCTTGTCACCTGTACCTTTACCTGACAAGTTACCTTTTCTTAGGTTCATTTGTTTGTCATCTCTCTTTGCTTACTTTTCCTCTATTCGTTTTCTTTGGCGCAAAGAGTTGTTAAAGAGCGATGGAAAAGGTAATTGATAGCATTACTGTGTTCGTGAATGAATTACGGTCATCAATCATCCTAACACGTTATCTAAAAGATATCTCTTATCATTTTATCATAGACAGACAGCTAGAGACACATATCCTTATCACCTCAATTATGAAATGTTTCTCAGATTTCTTCATTTATCTACTTTTTTACTTGCATTCTTCTTTCTGAAGTTCGCAGCATATGACGCATAGTGAAGCTTGCAATCAGTAATGAATGATCGAGGCTTGCATGAAATCGCAGATCAAAGCAATTTCATCTGAATTTTTCCTTCGTTATCTTCAAGATCGCAGAAAACACTTAGCTTTCCGTGCAATATATGTTGTTGATTCGCAGTTAGCAAGTGATGATAATTCGAAACGAACCATAGAATTGGGCTGAAGCCAGGGGAATCGGGCAAACGGATGACAAAGAACAAGACGAAAGGTCAGAGGACAAGCACTTTTGGTAACAAATTCACTATTCGTTTTATTTTTGTCAGCTTGCTACATCTTAAGGAAGTGAAAATTTAGAAGAACTTAACGTATTAAAATTACAAAAAAAGATAATAATTTGTGAAGGTTAATTTAATCTATGAAACAAAGAGCTGATGATAGCGTAAGTGATAAGCGATAAATGATGAACAGATGGATACATTAAAATAGTAATCATTATGAATTAGTGAGAACTGACCGCATTATTGTGGCAGTTTTTGAGTCACACATTAAAAATATATATTCATTTTCCAAGCTTTTTTTTCAAGATCTTTTTTCTCCAAATGAATATAGCAGTAATTTGCTGTGAAGAATAAAGGCAATTTGATCATAAGTCAAGTTTTGGTGGACTATTAATTATCTTTTTAGGATATTGTTTAGCGAAGCTATTAATTTATCAACATTTTATTTTGAAATCTTATTCGACCAAATGAGTTAAAAAACCACATATTATTTTAACAAGGCAAGCTTAGTGAAAATCGTTATTGATCCCATAGATTTTTTGGGGAAAACTTGAAGGTTTTAAAAAAATACAATAAGTCTAGTTCTTTCTCCTAAAGAACCTCCATTATATTGATATCGAGATTAAGCAAATTTTTGACCTTTCAACGCATTATATATATGTGACGAAAAAAGTTTAGACTTTTGCATTGCACAATAAATAACAAATAGCATCTATTGCATAGTTTAATTATCAATACATTAACATTACGTCGTTGTTTGCTATTCATTTCTCATTGAACAATAGCAGATTGCTTAATGGCTTGAATACGATTGGCCACATCTTTGCTCAAAAGCCTTGTTTGAGCCAGTTTACGTTCCAGTTAACGATAAAAACCAGAACTTGCCTAGCTATTCTATGAATTCATATTCTAAAGATGCTCTAACAATAGAAGTGTGTATTTTCAATCCATATATGATATACGTTAGATTGAAATAACAAAGTCGCAGAAATTTGAAGTAACAAAATGAGATGAATTTGGGATGAAAGCAATGTTTAATTAACTGCTGAAGATAACTGAATCTTAATAAAACGATTCGGATAGCTTCTTCATTTCGGCTAGAACTTCAACATGGAGAATGGAAAGATTCCTTGTCATTACGATGGATGATGGCTTCAGTGATTATTCTTTTCAACTTATACGTCGTAATGTTTGATCAAGCATTTTCCGATTTCCATTTTCCATTTGAACGTTAGAAGGAAGCGCTTTTTAAGTAAACATTACCGCAACCATCAAAGCATATCAATATGTATGAGTTTTTGGGTAGAAAAAGCAATGATTTTGATAACGACTGTGAATCATCTCAAGAACTTTCATCGGTGAAGTCATCAAATTTCTTACTAAATTTTTTAACAGAAATCATATTTCAACATAGAAATTATTGGTTTAGGTGCAGAAGTTTCACCTGGTAGGCGTTGATAGGCCATTTATCATCCATATCTTTCACTTTTGATAATGTCATTCATCGCTGTATTTCTTACAAATCTTAAGGCCATTAAATTGAGATGGCTAAGAAGAGATGGATATAATAATTTGCGAGAAATAATGATTTTCTTATTATGAATTTCAGTGTAAATATTGAAGAGAATGTTACCGATCTAAAAAAAAATCAATCAGATCTAGCATTAAACAGTAAATAATTGAATTTGCTTAATTGAAGTATTAGGTCAATGTTACTACAATTTTTATGATACCTTTTTGCGATATTGATTTATTATTTCATTTGTTATATATGCAAATGAAATTGCAATTTATTTCAACAGATTATGATTTCCTCACTCTTCTCTTCAATTCAAAACATGATGACGTTAGCACTAATTATGGGGTGAAATATTTTCGATATTTTAGAATAGTTTTGTTTATTTTCGTTTTTCGGTTGAATTAGATTACTGCTCTTTGTTAGGACAAATGAGTGTTTAAAATTTGTATTGATTGAATTAGCTATTAAGTTTAAATCAAATTGTACTAAAAATCAGTGCTGAGCGCATGTAGTACAAATTACTGAGAATAGATGTTAACAAATGGAAGGAAAAGGAAGGCTTGGGAGCAGTTGTCTCCTCAATTTGAGTTGCTAGTAATCCACAAGAGTAGCTTAGTTCCTCCTGAAAAGCTTTGTTCAGCCTGAACGCAATGTTTATATAATAAGAGAGTGGAATAAAGGAAGAAGGAAGTGAAAGCAAATTTTAAGTATCTATTTTCCAATCTTAGCTCATTTAAACCGTTTAAGCCTGAAGCCATCTGTGCTCCTCCTTTCTTCTGCTTCTGCTTGGTTTGGAATAATAAATTTTTCCGAAATTTATAGATTCCTGGAAGGGAGAAACAAGAAATTCTTTTGCATTTCAAAATTTCATTAATCATTTTCATATTTCATGGTAGGCAATGAATAATCATTTTTAGATCTGAAAGTTCAAGTGGATTTTTTTGATCGATGAATCTGAAATAGTCTCTCAAATGCTTATTCTTTTGTGAGTAGGAAATGTTCAGTTGGATCTATATAAACTATAATGAATTAAAATAAATTTTTAACGTTTGAATAAAGACTTTTCAAATCGACATTTTTCCGCAGATTTATTTAAATCGAAGGAAGGAGAGATAGCAATATTGCAATTGATCTCTTCTGCTGTTGCTTTCCAAATCATTGCTATTCGCCTTTAGAGGAAAAAGGACGGAATTTCTTAATTTCATACGAATTATTGTTTGAAGATAGTAATTCTATCTGACCAAGCAGGATTTTAGAAAATGTTTTTGAAAGTTTACTCGGAAACTGAATTTATGCACAAATTTTTTATATTCACAGTCAAACTGGTAGAACGTACTCGAATATCAATAAATTAATTTAATTGAAGGAGAAGAACAAGTATTCAATCGGAAGAACAAGTAGATTGGAGTTCATCAAGCACAGTAAGATTCAGACTATAGAGATTAATCAAAGGGTGATCACTGCTCTTTTATTGAAATTTGGTGGAAATTTACATATGATTATTTCTGATTTTTTGTCTTCTTGCCAGAGATCAAAGTTTTCGATACTGATATTATTTTGATATTGTATAATTAATATGACCTGAAGACTAAGTGCAAAAACCGCCAATATTTTAACCGCACTCAAATTATAAACGTATATAAATTATTTTCTGCGAAGCATGAAGATGAATGTGGGAATTAATCTGAGAGATTCCATTTTCAGAAGATGGGTTGAAAGATAATGGAGAATGTGGAGAAAGAGACTAGGAAGGACAAATATTTTGTGAAAGTCTGCGTGACCTTGCGTGTCCTGCTTCATCACCTAATATTCATTGCGATTCGACTGACTTTTCTCATGAATATTTCTGACTTTGTGTGTGCGATGTTTACGTGATATCAATTATTTTTATTTTTCGGTTTTATTTTCGTAATTAGTTTCGTTTTTTGTTTCGTTTATTCCACGTTTAATCGAAAGCGATCGTATAACCGCAATTTTCGATCTCTTTGGAAGCGTTTTATACTTGTAAAACTGACTGATCTTTGCAGGATAATACAAATAATTCATAGAAAAATCAAGAAGCTAATTTGGAAACGAGCGATGAGCATCGTCGTTCAAGGAGAAGCTCCGGAGCCAAAAAAATTTCGCTCATCTTTACCTACACAGGTACAGGCTTATTATTTAGAAAGTTCCAAGATAACATGATTAGCCATAAATATGACAGTCACATTGTTCTTACATCCTGACTCATCTATATTTCTAGAATTAACTTGCAGGTAATTGTGGAAAAGCCAACCTTTACGTACCAGAGCAGTGGTAGCCCATTGGATGATGCAGCAAATGGAGGTCAGTCTCCTGCAGGTCCATCTTCGGCACGTTCATCGAGTTCAACATGTTGCATCAAGGAGGAACGCGAACGAGATGACTTGTGCACAAATGCTAACAGCAACAGTCTGTTGTACCCCAGAAATGGCCAAAGTCTCGTCGATGCTTTTTCCACGGCGATGATCTTTCAAGCTACCAATGCATACATGAAAGTAAGATTTGTCACTTCAGTCCATCAAAAAATGGAAATTCAAATTCAAAAGTGAATTTCTAATTTCTATGCAACTATCACTAGATGCTTGTCATAAATGAAAATTTCATTCACATTTACTTTTTTCATAAATACTTTTGACTTTTTGTTAGTTGGCTGAATTTCTATTGCAGCAAATGCAACCTACGAATCACAAAAGCCGTGGCAAATCAGCTACTCCAACTGGTGACTGTTTTGATGAAAAACTTTTTCAGTTTGATTTATTTTCATTTTATTCAGCTCACATCAATTTAGAAAGGAGTAAAAGTTATCAATAAGTAATTTACTATTGGTATGTTAAGCTTGGAAAGTTTTCTCAAAAAATTATGATTGTTTAAAGTTTAAGATCAGATGTTTTCAACAGTCCGAATAAAGCACAATTTTTAATCCTTCCAGCTTCTGGGAATTATGTCTATAACTTTTGTTATTCTGATATAGAAAAATAACTTTCCAGTACCACCAGGACCACCAATTCCGGGTGCGATAGCAGCAGCGTCATCACCAGCTGCAGCACTATTCGGTGAAGATGACTGGTCCTGGCATCGTAATCCGGCTGCAGCAATCCGAAGTGGTGGAACCAATAAGCAAACACCGGTTTGGAAGTTTTTCGTTTATAACAAAGCTGAAAATCTGAGCAGGTGGGCTTTTGAAATTTTATAAGTACTTTTTTCTATAATAAAATATACTTGTAATTAATCAATTAAACAGTATAATTTTTATAGATGTATTGTTGGCAATTGTACGTATGTATTGAAAGGACCGCATACCAGTACACTCGCTTGCCATCTTAAGAAACATCCACCTCAATACATGGAATATCAAAAATTGAAAGTTGGTCTAACTCTTTTTGTTTGTCTTAAAAAATTCTGTTCTCATTTATAAATTCTGTGAAAGTATCGTACTTCGAGACTTGCATTTAATTGGAATATTTTCATCTTGAAGTGATCAGAAAACTATGGAATGATCTCAAGACAAATGAACTTGAAATAGATTTGTCAAGGACACTCTAGGGACTGTATTCTGGTGTAGAAAAATTGAAATCAAAATAATTCGATAATTTCAGGCCATCTACTCACGCGACCGTCTTAATAACATTAGCAGTAATTCTTCTCAGATGTCAGTTTCTCCCGCTCCTACGTCTTCCGAATCTGGCAAAGTTACGCAACTGAGCAGTTGTAACAATCGCATGAAAACATCTGTAAACAGTTGCAGCAATGGTAGCGGTAATATTTTGAGAAATCGCGCTCACGATGGTTGTCCGTCAAGAAATTCATTCAGTTCTGTTAGACATCATTCTGCACCCGTTTCGACTATTGTCGCAACTTCCGGGAAGCAATCTACTCATAGTGTTAGGTTTGTGTTTCTTTCAGCAGTCTGTTTCTATTTACCTGGAAGAAATCGTTGTTACTCTGTTTACCTGGAAGAAATCGTTGTTAGCGAAATTGAAAACTATTTTTTAATTACATTCCATTACAGTTGTTTGCTTTAAATTATATGAAAATAAAATATTTCAGTTCGGTAATTACAATAATAAATCCGAATCATAGAAATTGCAATGTAAATTAACATCCTTTTAAGCAGTATCCTGGACGTTTTAAATGCAAGGGCGAGTGTAGCAGCTTTAGCTAGTGGAAATGGTCATTTATTACAAAATCCAATTGCTGCCATTTTCAATAATCCAGAACAGGACAACGGGAATAGCGCTGGTGATATTAACAATACTCAAAATGCGTCTGGAAATTCATCATCAATCAAAAACAGTTATTCATTTTATTCCTCATTTAAAATTCTTTTTCTCTCGATATCAATATGAAAGTCACTATTTCTTTGCATTAAATTTTGTCCAAATAAATTATTGTATTAGATAATTTCGGATTAAAAAATCAGTTGCATTTGCAATAGCTTCAAAGAATTTAGAGAAATGAAATATATGAAAAAGAGCCTTAAACTATTTTGAAGTTTCGAATATATTTCTATTTAGAGACAAAGTCCCAAATATTTAGAGACAAAGTTTTTACTTGATTTTCAAGTAAAGTTTTTTTTCACAACTTTTTTTTATTATTTAAAAAAAATTTTTTTCTACAGAAATTCTAGTTATGCTATCCAAAAACATATAATAATGCAGAAAAGAGACAAGCAAATTCAGGATACTTTCCCATTTTTCAGATAATTCGTTGGCAGATGTGTTGACTGCAAATTTATTAATGGCTGCGAGCAGCAGTGCGACAGCCAATGCCGCAGCAATTGGTCGAAAATGGAATCGTGAAGATCGAAAACAGAAGGAGATGGAAGTCAAATTGGCATTAATGCTTTCTGCTAGCCAACTGCCAGTGAACATCATCGAAAACTCATTTTTTCGTGAATTCATGGAATACGTTCAACCACGTTTCTCGATGCCTCATGACATTAACTATATAGAAGAAGTCAGTGATTTATATTCCATTCTTGCGAAATAGTTTCTGATAGTAGCAGCAGCAGGAAAATTTAGTTCCAAATCATCGGCAATTCGCCATCGTTATGTTTCGCCAAATTTCCTATCAAAAGTGCCTCTTTTCGAATCTATATTGCATAGCTATCGATTTCAACAAATATCTAGTTGCAATATGCGTTTTCTTCTTAAAATTTGATGCAAAGCGAAGTTTATTTCATATCCTATTACTGGTTTATAAATACAACGATTTTCCTTTGTTAGTTTAAAAAAATAATGTTGAGCTGGATAATAATTTCAGATTATCAGTACAGAGCATTCACGAATGATCATGAATTTAAAAAATCAATTGACTACTGCAAAAAAAGTTGCTATCATGATTGACGTGCTGAAATTAAATACATCGACGTCCGCTGCTGCACCACCTGCAAGTATCGTTGACAAGGTAATTTTGTATCTTCTTTTTTTTTGTTTTTTTTTTTTTCACCTAAAACCTTGAATTTTATTTTTTAAAATTTGAAAGCTAAAAAAATTTTTAGAAAATCAAATTCAAAATTTTTACTTTTTCCTAAATTGTTCGATACTAACTCTACTCAAAAAAAGAGAAAAGAAAAATGAATCTATTTGAGGAAGAATCGAAGGATTTGGAGTCAAAAGACTCGACATCCGTTAATTCGGACAGTGGATTTGAAGTATCCGATGAGAATCAATCTGGCACGGAATCTCCGAAATTATCTACCATTCGAACGGAAGAAATGCGGCCATTGGTTCGACTTTGCATATCCATTGCCTTTCACAGTCCATTAGCACAACGTGCAGAAGTTGCACTGCTTGGTGTTAGACCGCTTGCTGATAAATCAAATGTCGTAGATGCTGTCAAATCTACAGTTGAACAGGTTATTCAAGTTAACAATTATTTCAGCAATGTTTTTCATTTCAACGTTCAATTTTGGATCCTTCTGCATGAGTCTGATAACAGTTTATTTAGCCATGATGGTGATGGCGGTAATAATTTCAATTAAAAAACATTTTAGGTTCTCTCAGATTTTGACATTACAACCGACAAAGTATCCCGCTATCTTTGTAATGATGTGCGCGAATTGGTTGGATTCAATCTTTCTCCGAAAAAAGTGTTTCCTCGGATGGTATTTTGTTTTTTTTTCTCTTTTCACATAATTGAAAATTCCATCTAAATCCACAAATTTTAATTAATCAGAGATGTCTTTGTTCTGAATTCAAAATAAAATTTCAATTTCTTTTTTCTTTCGTTTGCTTGTATTCCCAAGCTCTTTTTAAATAAAAATTATACTTAGCGATTAACTGAATTCACAGCTGGAACCGTACAATCAGAAGTTAACGCAGTCTCTGTTGAACGTAATAGATGCAAATGAAGAAATTGCAGAACTGAAGAAAAACTTCTATAGTATGATTCTAAATTTCGTCACAAGGCCAAATGCCATGCAGTTGCTGCAACAAACTGTCGGTAAATTTTAGTTTGCAGAATTTTTACGTATTTTTTTTTTTTTCTATAAAGTTCGTTGTAAATAAGATAAACACATTCAGGACATCCGGTATCAATACCCATTGCTGATTCATTTCTTGTCCTTATTGATGCCATTCTCGAACTTAAAGATGCATTCCTATGTGTTTGTGCGCAAATATCTTTCGAATACCCAATTGAAACAATCAGTGAATCTCAATGGTAATTATTCCTTTTCAGTTTTCATCTTAGTTTCTCTCGAACTAATGAAACAAACAAACAAAACAAACTAACAAACTAACAAACAACAACAACTTGATATGATATATCAAGTTTAAATAAATAAGAAGTGGAATCTGCTGTCAATTGATTAAGTGGATAATAACAATGCATTAGAACAGTAGATTAAGGTATCTCCAATAAGAGTATTTCTGACAAAAAATAGCTCAGCAGAATCTTAAAATTTTTATCTCATTTTAATAAGCTATTTATTAAGGCAAGTTTTGGAAAATGTTTCAAGATTGTTACGGCTTTTTCACACCCATATGAAAGTTGTACAAGATGGTGTTTATGCAACAATCGACGGTGTTGTTCCATCATTGATGCAGTTGCAAGTTTCTCTCGAGAAAGTATGTAACTTTTGTTCGAAAATTCCCATTATTTAAGAAACTAATTCATTAGATGAAAAATAGGAAAACTGAAGAAATACATTTGTGGAACAAAAAAAATAGAGCTTATATATTTACATAATTACAATTCAGAATCAGTTATCTTGTGGAACCATTTATTTAAAAAGAATTACAACTTCATGCTATGTGGAATATTTCATTAAATATCATTTCTATTATTCTAGAAACTATGACACTTAAACAGAAATGTATGGTAGTATTGGAAACATTATCCTAATTTTGTGCAATCTTTTTACGAATTAATCCTCGAGTTCTTTCCTCTATTGCTACTTGAATTTTCTGATAATGCTTGGCTGAAGCCTTGTAGATTTATCTTTGAATCTGAATTTTTATATTATAGAGTTAAGAAAGAATGAAAGTCTAGTAACAATTTAGTCGTATTTAAAAAATTTTCGTCCGACACTTCTTTTTATTTTTCTGACTAAAATTTTTTTCATTAATTCGATCTATTACGGGTGACAATAATCGATCACCGAAATCTTAACAATTTAGCCTTTGGTATGAATGCGTAAGAAGTAATTAAAGGATCCTTTTTTGAAACCAGAGATGTTAAGGCTAGATTTCTTATAGCAAGCTGTGTAGGCAACAATAAAGTAAACTAATAGTGTGTCAATTTATAATCTAATCTGCAAAGCAAACGCATTTTTTGTTAGGTTATGAAATTTACATATAGAAATAAAAAAATAGAAAAAAAGTCAAATGAAATAAAAAAAATAAAAATCAAATTAAAATTCCAGATTGATATTAGAATCATCAATTTGCAGGACTTTACTGCTCTTGGGAACTTGGCGACGCAGTTGAAAACTGATTTACAGAAGCGTACGGCATCAATATTGGACATTACTGCCCCTAATTTTGATGGAACATTTATTCAAGCAACAGCACTGAATCCATATTTAGCTCTATTGCTGGATGACGAGCAGCTAGCATATGCTAGGAATGCTATTGAGCAAGAGGTACTTCAAGTCATTTCATATTTCTCTATAAACTTTTCTTAATTTTTTCCTATTCGGGGTGGAGAAATAAAAAGAAAGAAGGGAACGACCGTGATACTGGAAAAGAATGATGAGATAATTTTCGGTAAATGTGAAAAAGACTAAACAAAAAATTGGAAGTGTAAGAAGCTATATATTTTTTTTTTCTTTTTTTTGAAAAATCATTTAAGCTGTAAAAAAGAATAGAAATTCCATAAGCATAATTTTAAGGTGTGAGACTTATACATGAATTACAGAGGGAAGAAATAATGGCGAAAATCGCACCCCAGATAAAAACAAGGACCAGTTTTCATTGAAATATGTAGTTTAAACATGCATCATTGTGAGGAATTAATTATCGCTGCAGACGAAAATAAGTATCGAACATATAATTCTTATATAACTTGTATAACTTGTATTGAAATACAAGTTACAAGAAAGCAGTAATTCATAGAAGGAATTTAATAGAAGGCAGATAGCAATAACACATAAAAACTTGGATCTGGATTCCAGAATATGGAATTCTAATGCAGAATTATAAAATTTTTTAAATCTTAAAGATTCGAGTACTGATTTATAGTTAAATGAACGTATGAAGTTGACGGAAGAAATAATGGCTCGTCGCACTGCACGTCTAAATGGCGGCGTTGATGCGCTGCTTGCAGCAGTTACAGATCGTGCAGCTGCAGCCTCATCTTTGACAAAAACGTCTGGTATGAGTAGCAGCAATTCAAGAAATGGTAGTAGGAGTTCCAGTAATATTGGAGACAGCGATACAACATCACTTTCATATCAAAATATTACTACAAATACTTCTCTTTATCCAGACCTTATCCATGCTGCAAATGAACGACGAAAAATAATGAAGGTATCATTGAGGATTTAACGAGCTGTTTAATCTACTTAAATTAAATTAACTCTATCTTTTTGAAATATTAATACTGAAAGTAATCTTTACAAATTCTTAAGTCAACGAATACAAAGAATTGCTGGTAGTTCGAATCTTAAAAACCTTTTTCTAGAGTTGAGAATAATGTATTAAGGAAAATTAAAATAAGATGATTTTCATAAAGAATCGAATAGTTTAAGCAATATATATTTTTTGTAAGCGAAATTAGTGAATTGATTTTGAATTTATTAAAATTCTAGGAAAGGCAGCAAGCTGCTGCCAAAAATCGTTATGCTGAAGCAATCGTACAGTCTTATTTTGATGAACTTGCTGTAAGTTTTATTTTTTTCTCAAAAATCTTATCAATTTTAATTGAAAATGAGAAATTAGCATGGCTATGACTGTGAAACTTGTCGGAAATTTTAATCCGAAAAATTTGTTATCAGAAATCTCCTAAATTAGAACTGTATATTTTTAAATTAATCATTAATATGTTGTATTTGAATTCTAGGCTGGAACCAATCAGACTTCTCCATCATCGCTTGCAGTAGCAACAGGTGCACTCCCAGTAGCATTGAACAGTCGGAATTTAGCACCACTCCAGTACTGGCAATTCAATACCGTCAAATACGGACTTTTGGCTGAAATAGCTACCGAATTATTAACAATCCCTTCTTCTACTGTTTCACTGGAACGAATTTTCGCAACCTCCTCACCAGATGCAGCAAATGGAAGTAGTGCTGATATGAATAATGGTGGCACGAGTTGTGTTACCTTTGACCCCATCATATTGATCAAAACAATCGATGAACCTGTACAAATGGAACGTGATGCAATGCTTCGCTTTAATCGATCATTAATACCCCGATTCTAATTAAAGATTAATATTTTGTAAACTGATTGTTTATTCTTCGAAAGTTTTATTCCCTGATTTAAAACATATTTTTAGCTTCATATTCTGAAGGAAGTTTTATAGCTAAGAATAGATTTATTCCATTACTCCACAGCTTATCAGATTTTTAAGGTCAAGAAGAGTTTTAAATATATGTATTTGAGTGAAATAAGATCAAAACTAACGAAATTAAATGTTTGTATTTTTACAATTTCCGCAATTATTCTTCCACAGACATAACTATTCTCTTTTCCAAAGAGTTTTGAAGTTTTTTAAGAAAGAAACAAAAAATTATCATGAATTATTTGAGATGATCGAGGCACTTTCATTGTAATAAAATGTAAAATTTTATGCATAGTTTATTTTTCTCTTTATATTTACCATTCTAAATAATAATTTGTATTTCAACTTTTTTATCTTCATCGCATGCATTATCTTTTTCTCCTTACGCCTAAAAAATACTTTTGTGATACCCCTGGTACCAAAACAACCTTGCTCGTCAACGCTAGTGATTTGGTTTTCTATATTTTTGTAGCCTATTTTTTAGTTCAGATAAGCTGTAGCACAAGTAAAGCAAAGGTCCTGAAGTTCGTAGATTCCGCGAAATAAAATAACTGAAGATTCTCTTTGTTAGACTCTTCATTGCAATAATCGAAAAAAAAAAATTCCAGAAACGTGGCTTTTGCTTTATTTTAGATTTTCTGTATTTCTCTAGAATTTCTCTGTTTTCTTGTTTAAATCTCTGCACATTGCAGTTCCTTAAAGTTATAATTACTGGAATAGTTTATCAATATCCTGTGGATAGAACCCGTGATGTATTGTTTTGCTTGCACAACTTTTGAAATTTATCCAGTTAAGTTTTCTTTCGTTTCCCAAGGTTGTAGTTATACGATATCGTTTTATCGGATCCCCTCTTTCTACTACCTCAACAAAAGCATCGCTGACTTGCGAGGAACCACGTACTAGTCCATGCGAATTCAAGATTGTGATAAGTTTGTATAATAAATAAATTCTTCTGCTTACACAGTCAGACTGGACTAATTATAGCAAGTAATTACTTTAATAACTTGCTTCTCTTCCTTTAGAAATGGTATTCGTACAAGTACGACACTCTGTAAATTAATTTTCCTCATTATTCTCAACTACATTAATTTTATTTTTGTTAATTTTTGGCAATCTTTCATGATGCGATTTGTAATATTATTAATCTGTCCATTTCAGTCTATATGGAATAAGTTCCAGATTTAAGTGATCAAATTTCAATTTGTTTTCTAAACTTTTCAAAATCTCTTTTATCATATTTTTTAGATTTAAAAAAAATCCACTTTCTTGGAATTTGTAAGAAAATCATTTTTCAAAAAATTAATATATAAAACAGAAATTTTGATTTCAAAATTAATAACTGAATTGTGCGATCAAATGAAATTGAAAAATTACGCTTTTTATATTTAGATAGTTGTTCAGTCCAAATTGCATTTATCGTTTGAAATATTGCAGTGTTTTCGTAAATGTAGCATATCTTGCCTTTATTGCTATTATATAAAC
Source organism: Onchocerca flexuosa (assembly GCA_002249935.1). NCBI lineage: Eukaryota > Metazoa > Nematoda > Chromadorea > Rhabditida > Onchocercidae > Onchocerca > Onchocerca flexuosa. The sequence goes on along the minus strand of KZ269980.1, from coordinate 880,664 downwards.
AAAATATGTTCAAGTCCTTTAATTTTTTCCCTTATTCGCAGATTCTCAATGTTTCGATTTTAAAAGTTCCAATCAAAATTTCAAACATTACTTTTTCATTTCGTTTCTAATCACCGTCATTATGAACTGTGAGATTTCGTGAAACGACGGTATTTTATGGTTTTTCTGATTCGTTTCACAAATTATCGATAACTTCAGTAATTATTGTTATGATTGTTATTGTTGTTTTTATTGTTACTATGATTTATATAACTATTATTGCCAATCAGATGGGAAATAATGTAACAGAGCTAGCCTTGTTTGGATTTTTAAATAAATTTTTCTGAGAAATTCTGGCTAACAAGGATTCCGAGTATTACTGATTCAAGCTGCAACATCAAAAATTGCTCATTCATATCTTTACAGAAATCCTTGGATTGGCATAATTTTAAAGAAATATAATGATTGCATCAGATCTTTCTAACTATTCTTTTCTATGTTTTTTCTTTTCACAGATTTGTTCACCTCAATAGCTTCTTGAACGCAGATAATGTTCAACGATAGATTTATTGATTTTTTGAATTTATTAGTGAATAATAAATCTTTGTTAGTTGTTGTACAGTATTTTCATAATGTGTGTGAAAATTGATTGGCAATTTAGATGCGTTTAGCAACCTTTCAAGGTTTAAAATGGATTTTGTAACCCCATTTTATATCCATTCGGAAGTGATTTTTGTTTTTCGAAAATTTCTTTTGATTTCTTTATATTTGTGTACATACACTGATGAAAAGAGATTTTGATTGTTTCTTTTAAGTTCTTTTTTAAAATAAATATCATCTGTTTGGAGATCATCAACAACAAGACAAAATTTAAAAGTTTTAATGAAAGAGGAAAGGATTTTTGCTTAAAACTCTACTTAGCTTTAAACTTAATCTGATGCCATTTGTTTCAAAATTAAGAATGGCGACATCGTTCAAATGAAACAAAATTTCAGAATTTCTTTAATTCGAAATTCGCAAAGAAAAGATAAAAAAGGCATGTAAAAGCGGAAACTAACGGATGAAGGAAAATTAGTTTTATGGAAGTGATCAATAATAAGGTGAAACCATCACCTTGGATTTCAACACTTATCTTATGAAGGTGCGTTAATAGTATTTAGCTTATTAATTGAAGATTTCACTGCCAATGATTAATCTAGCAAGATGGTTGTATGAAACACCTCCCCTCTTCTCCTCCATCCCACTGACCTCAAAAACTTTTGATCTGAAGCTGTTTTTTATTTTCGAAAACTCCCGAAAATTGCATTGTATCGACAAATCCAGGAAAAAATTTATTTTTTAAAAAGAATTGCAGATATATAAGGTGAAGAGCAAACACAAGCGAGAAATGGAGTGAAGAACTGGGGGATTTCTAGGGCAAAAACAGCAAATATCAACAGAAATGAAAATATTTAAATTTTTGGTGAGAAACAACAAATAGAAAACTATAAGTATGCATGATGATCTGATTAACCTGAAAATCACAGAAGCAAAGATTTTGTTCACATCGAATCATATCCTTAAAGCAATTCATCTGAACATTAATTTCATTTTCTTGCTGAGAAAATATATAATTATTCGCAGTAAATTAATTTAATTAGTTTAGATTTGAGTTGGAATATACTATACGTCTACGCTGCGCTATTTTAATTCTTACTGAGCATTTTTCAGAGGCCAGTTAGCTTGCTTATCTATTATCAGCTACTTTATCAACCTTTTCATTTTCTTTGTTTGCACTACCCCATTTCTGTCCTTATTTTTAATCAGATCGCTTTTAGCACAACAGTTGGCCAAATAGTACGATTATTGATAATTTTGTGTTAAATTCTTTTCTTCTGCTTTTCTGACTGCTTTAGAAAGATTTGAAGAGTTGTAATCTAAATTCTCATTTATACTTTTTTTTTTTTTAAATGAAAGACATCGATGATGAATCTCGCTCTATTCCTCTGCTATTTTAAATAGTTTTTTTTCAATTACATTAGGATATAGATATTTGTAAAAACATGGATTTATTTGCAGTCATTTGTTCAGAAAAAGCTAGGAATTTCTGTTCTACTTCATCTTTCCTTCGCTGTTATATCAATAGACCATAAAAAATTCATCTCTAAATCAAAAAAATGTACTTTTGGATTTGCAAGATAATTTTGGATTTAAAGGAAAACGTTTTGAGAGATTGACTGAATTTAGACCTTCTTCGGAGGCAACATTCTCAATAAGACCAATCGCTTATTTCATCATATTCCAAAAGTTGAGGATTTCCAGTGAACAAACTCCTGAACAGAAAGAAGTTTTACGCTCTATAAAAAAATCTGATAACAAAAATTAATCAACAAGAACTACAAGATATGTGAATTGATAATAAGACAAAGTTTTCCCACTCAAAAACTAAAGATTTAAATTCGACAAGAACATATCTCAGGAAATTTATTGGGGTAAACCTGAAAAATAAATGTATTTAAGAGAATGATGGGACGATATAAATTAATCAATTTTCCTTTGAAATTCAGATTAAAGCTATTTTAGAGAAGGCGATTTTGTTAAAACAAAATATCAGCCCCGAATATCGAACACAAAAACTATTCCTTTGAGGTCTCAAACATTTTAATCAATATATTTGGTTGATATAATTCAGAAAGCCAAAACCGCAGTTTCCATTTTTGATCTAATTTCAAGAATAGATAAGACCTTACCTAGGATGATGCTCAGTTGCAACATGAAAGTATAAGAAATCTTTTTGAAATAATAGCTTTCAACTACAAAAGTATTAACGGTGAAAAATTATAACAAAAAGGAAGAATAAACGGTATTAGAATCTGAATTTTTTAATTGGAATTGAAATAGGATAAATTTACACGCCTTGGTTCATACTTCGTGGAAATGAAAAAAACTGACTCAAACGGATCAACTATAAACAAAGTGACAAGAAGAAAAAATAAATCAAGAAAAGAAAATGTCAACTTCGATTTCGAGTTTTTGATTTAGAATTACTAGTTTGACAACTGCCCAATGTCATTCGACCAACAATTTAAAAACTTAAATCAATTATAACGTTACATAAAATCTACCTTAAGGAAAAGTCAATAAGATACATTTGTTCTATTTGAAGCTAAATGTCAGGAACTAAAAAAAAAAAAATCATCCAGCCACGCTATGATTATTATAGCATAGTCTTATATCTGTTTATATTCTTTCCTTAATGTTGGAATAGGAACATTGGAAATATGTAAAGTCTCTAATACTTTCCGATTATTACCACTTAAGATCACTGAAATTCAAGTGAAAAAGTTTGGGATGTAACAAGACCTATACGAATTATTAAAAGAATAAATTCGCTAAAGGTGCAGTTTTGATCATCATATACGTTTATCACATATTATCCATGATATCAAATAACAGTTTGGAATCCATTTTATAGTCTCAATAAAAAAATTGTTGCACAAATTAAAACATGAAGCTTGATTTTTTGCCCCATCATTGAAAAGTAGTGCTTCCAATATCCAGTGATGAGCAAATTAATTTTAAATGGCAAAAATGTGCTTTAACAATTTCCTTGATTTAATTTTAGCGCTTTAAAAAATTTTAGTGAGAGATTCCAATCATTGAAAAGGACAAACGGTAATAATATTATTAATTATCAAACCTTAGCATAAATAGTACAAGCAAGAGCTTAACGAAGTAGTAACAGAAAGAAATATGAAAATAAAATACAGGAATGGAATATGCAGATGCAAATGTGATCAAAAATGGATGAAACTATTACAAAACGGCAAAATTCCTGCAGAGCCAAATTTTTAAATTTAAAATAAAGATCAATTAAACAGAGTTCAATACAGAATTGGTATATTCGTGAATTATTAGAAATTTAGGGTGGATATCGCTGGTTACTCACCATGTTGAATCTCAGACTGATTTCACCTCGAGGCTTGATCTGACCGTTGTTCTCCAACTAATCTTAAAGAACTCTCGCCGATATTATCATACATCATTTCACTGATGGTACCATTAGATTCCGGTCGTTCAAGTTGTACTGTACGCCGTAAACTACAAAAACTCGACACAAATAAATAATTTTTAAAAAAATACGTAACGTCTAGAAATGGACGCAATTTTCTAAGCAGTTTATACACTGGTTTATCTGTTCACATTAAATGTAATTTCTCTTTAAACAAATTCATAGAGACAACAAAATAAGCAAAAAGATAATAAAGAAACGCAAAGACACATAGAACTGGAAAGATTTCAAAATAAGTTGTTTTGAGAACTGGAAAGATTTCAAAAAAGCTGTTTTGACAAAGAATATTAGAAAAATTTACTGTGCAAGAATGCTAACGTAAAAATGGAATCATTTGAATAGATTCGAAATCTTTCCAATTCTGAACATTTCAAACAAAAATGTGCTTCAATTTTTTGCGTTCTTGACATACTAAATTTCGCATTCTGGTTCCGGTAAATTTCTTTTATGATTATTGTGATTTATGAACCTCACTTCCCCTGACAAAAAAAGTGCAGCTTTCGCAATCATTATGGATCCATCTCTCAGTTGCTTTTTCTTTTCAGTTGAAGCCGTGTTTAATTCATTATATCTAAAGCGCACTACATTATGAATATATCTTGGTTGCAATAGCATATATTAATCATTTATTATATTAAAATGTATGAATGAAAATTGTGGAATGATGAAATTTAGAATTTGGTATTCCAAATAGGGATTATGCTACAGCAAGCAAAAAATACCAATTTTATATTTTATTCAGAGATAATTTGATCAGATATGATAAATGTGATTTCAGAACTTTACAAAGATACGCACATACAGGAAACAAAAACCTAAAAAATAAGCAAGATGCCTCAGACAATAAGAAAGATGCCTAGAATATGTTGAAAGATGACTTTCAACATATTCTAAAATACTTCGTCAGATGATTTGAATTAATCGCTAATAAGGCACATCAATTAGATTGGTGATCAGTTAAGGTATTAGCTGAACTTTTTATCCTTCTTTAAGGGTAACTTGAAGAATGACTCAGAAAACCAGAAAAATTTACAATTCAATAAACATTACATCACTCTAGTTCGATACAAGATACGTTGAATTACTGTAAAAACAAAGAAAAACAAGATGAAAATGTTTCGTGAAAATAAGAATCAGTTAATAAATAAAAAAAAACTTATGTAATTAGAGTAATCATTGAACATAAAGTTTAAATACATTTCTAATACCATTTCAATTAAAATAATCTAATGTTTTCATGCATGATCTCCCAACCTTTTTATACATTTGGGAGAGAAGCACATAAAAAAAACAATGTTGCACACGAATCTAGAAATAGAAAGTATTAAAATGTCACTAAAAGAAAAAGAATTACCAATCTAATTCGCAGTATCTGTCACCATTTTGCACTTTGAATTGTTCATGAAAGCATGCCGTTTCTATGGGAGTCGGTGCAAAAGTCCTTTGGACCCTGAAAGTTTTGCTTTCTAGAATTTTCTCCTCAGTTCTTTTTATTAGGAATATACAGATATGCATGATTTTATAAAATTATTGATATTAATCAAATAATTTTTATTAACGAAACTTATCATCATAATAGATTAACCAGAATAATATGTATAATTTTCATCTACAATTATCGAAAAATTCCAAATCCCAAAATTTTTCCAAATTCCTGACCGATTTATAGATCTAAAAGATTTAAACCTACGTTCTGATGATAAAATCAGTAGATAAGGTTATTATGGGAATGAAAATGAAAGCGAGCCAGAAAGATAATGAGCTGAACATCATGGATGCCGCACCATATATATCCATACCAATCGGCAGAATTGGCCAAACCTATAATTTATTTACTTTTTTAAAAAATCTATGTAATGTATAGAGATTTATGATCAAATTTCATAAAATTATATATTTGCTTCCACAAAAAAGACAACTGTCTACTAAATAAAACATTGAATAAGTTATGGTAAAATAAAGAATCATAAAAACAATGTAAATTTTTACCACAGAATAAATTGGAAGGAAAATAAACCATAATAAAACCGAGCCAAAACATGAACATAATAAAACAACCGTCCAAGAATGACATTCTAACAAAGCTTTGAGGCAAATTGTTGTTATAACAAACTGAAAAGTAACGGGTAGCATAAATTTTAATAAATTCCAGTAAGATGCGATGTGATATTTACACAAAAATAAAAGTATGCAAGTTATGCTTAACAGATGTACTGTACTCATTGACTAACAAGATTTTTCTTACTAAATTAGCATTCCAATTATTTAAAAAAAAAAAAAAATAAACTAGACGAACCGTATAGCATGAATTGCCTAGCATTATCCAGCCTCCAACTCGACCACTATTCCAAACAACAGGATTATATAGAAATGCAAACGATAAAAAGAAAAGAAGTAATGAATGCCAAACTGCCAAACCAATCCATATTGAAAATTGCTAAAATGCAACAAATTATATAACTAGACTGAAAAAAAAGTCAGCAAAAAACAGAAAAGTTACAAATCAATTTCAGCTATATATTTGCTGGCTAAATTATTTTTATGAACATAGCAATTAGTTCTCATGTATTTAATACAATAATACACATGAGAACTAATTTTTTTTTTTTTTTTTGCTTAAGTGTAACTCACGCCAATGGTAAATGTTCGTTTCTGAAAACTGCTATATAATCCAGGATAGGAAAGCATCATTCGATCGGAAACAGGTCTGTCAAATAATCCAATTATTATGGATGGTAATGCAGTAAATATTACATTGAAAAGAGCAATAGTCCAACGTTCAAATATTGTTTGACCAGAGAATGCAGAAAAGAGTGCAAACCATAATTCGATTAAATACAAACAAATGTTCTTATAGAAACTATACAAGATCACCTGAAACCATGAGATTTGAAGTGAGACGACTCCGAAAAATTTCTGGAACAGTTACCTGTTGAACTTATATTTCATTTTCAGCTGATCAAAGGTAAAATTTGATAAAATCTAATGGACTGATAGGATATGGCGACAATTATAACTAACGGAAGAAAGCGTAACTGATTTAATAATAGCTCGAAGGAGATGTAAAAGAAAAGTTGAGATTAAAACGAAGCACTTCATGTAAAAATAAGATCAGAAAACGAAATAATAAAATAACCTTTACGCCTCGTTCATAATTCCAAACGCCATGAACAAATAAAAGTCTGCGTAAAAAATGAAATTGCGCAATAGAAAAATCACTGGCAGATGCTGCTTGTAGACCTTCTTCACCGATTATTCCCACACCAACATTAGCAGTCTAAACTTTTGAAAGCCACTGATGGAAAATTCAGAAAACATTCCTTGGATATTTTGTATATTGTATTGCGCCCAAAACTTATTTATCCATTTCTGTTATTCGACTATTCTACTTATTTTTAAGGAAAAAATCAATATTGGTGGACATTAAAAATACTTGTATCATGGCGACATCATTGGCACCATCACCAATTGCTAAAACTACGTCGTCAGTGGCTTCGCGGATTATCTCGATAAGTTCTGCTTTCTGCATTGGAGTCATTCGACAACAAATTACTGCGGGAAAAATCGCTGCTACGCAGCCAAAAGTTTTCCTATATTTCGATCCAACTAGATGTTTGAATGTCTGAAATTTCAAAGTTCATTTTTTCTTTCGGATTTTTTCGTACTAGATTCAAGATATAGTTCACTTATTGTAATTTTTGCTGCATTTCATTACAATGCAAACTTCTTACTTTCAAGTTTCTTCAAAAGAAATGAAAGAAATGCAGCTATTATCACCTTCATATTCTCCTACATTTATTCCTATTTATTTAAAAGTGACATAAAGCCAAATAGAATGAAAAAGAGATGACTTGGAACTTAGTCTTGTTACTTAGTAATTTGACTTTATATCACTTTTCAAACAATTCTATGAAACATCAAATACAAGCTATAAGAAAGGAACTCGAATAATTTTTTTTTTTTTTCTAAATCTCCCTTCACTCTTGTTCCCAAGTTCGAAGTTGCGGACAAATAAGGCAGCTGTTATAATTATCAACTGCATGAATGTTCCGGACCAATGAATGAAATATATGGATAAGAAAGTTTTCGAATAAACGTGAAAATCAAAAAACTGAGCTTACAGAGCCATCAATGACTAAAGAGTTCTGAACAGTGGATGATCGGACGCTATTACTGCAATCAAGAAGTTTTTTATAAACTTCATCGCTCGAATCGCCACTGATAAACCAATACTTTATGTCTGACTGAACAATTCCTGCTGAACGAGCTATATTGATGGCTGTCTCACGCTTATCTCCGGTTAATATCCAAACACGTATTTGTGCAGCAAGTAATGCCGCAATTGTTTCCGGCACATACTGTAAATCATCGATTAGTATTCTACTACTCCAAACTACAATCTGCAAAACTAATTTCTGAATAAAAAATCTAATTCAGCATTTCAATCAGAAAAAAGGAAATTCGTTTAATGATTCACACTGAGCAGTATTTACTGACAATGGTTAATCAACATATGACAGTGTTTTGTTTTCGCAGTTTATTCCTTAGAGGATGATAATCACAGTTTATTCCAATTCTGTTGAGGCTTACAAATTCCAGGCGAATTGAAATAATTCATTACATTAGATTTCTGTTAGTCTGATGCAATAGGATATATAGATTTGAATAATGATAAAGCTGTTGAATTCTTAACATTTGTAGCAAAGAGTCACAGCAATTTTGTATTTTTATGCAAAAAGTACCTGTTGCAATTTATCTTCAATTGCAGATGCACCCACTAAAGTAAGGTTTGTTTCAATCTCCTCAGCGCATTCTGCCAGTTTTTCATTTCGTTTGTCTATTGAAATCGAAGCTTTTTCAAATTCTTGTGCCCATTTATTGTATTCTTCCAATTCCAGTATGCGCATTGCAAAACAGAGAGTTCGGTAACCCTTTAACATTTCTTTTTTTTTAGAGCCAATAAAATATAATTATTAAAGAAATAATATAAAAATGGAAATTGCTGTAAAGACAATATAAGATTAAATATCAAAAAAAAAAGCTTCCAGACAAGAAAAGTGCGGAACTTGAGTAATACTGATCTATAAAAAAAATAACAGACCTTTGACGCATAGTCCAAAAGATGGGTAGCACAATCATCAATAAATGGTGAATCATCTCGTAATCTTCGGAAAATCACAGAATCCTAAAAAGGTAACCACTTCATGAAATGCGTTTGTCACAATTGGCATAATCGAAATTTCAATAGTGATTAAAAATATAAACCGAATGCATAATTACAGCGAAAATGGCAATATGAGAAATAAAAAATCTAAAAATTAAGCGAAGGTAGCGTACTACTTACTCTGCAAACTGCCTTTTGCGTAAATTAATGAAAATGAAATTCAAAGATCACTGAAAATGAAAATAATGAATCTTGAAATTTCAGATTTTCTCACCGCTCCTTTGATATATAGTTTCAGGATACCATCAGGACACTCTACAACAACACCCATTCGTTTTCTATCGCTAGTGAACTCTAACACATTCAAGATGTTATAACTTTTGATTTCTCCTAGCTGAAAATATGTAAACAAACACATTTGCAGCACAAAAAATTAAGAAACTAAAAGATGTGTTATGTTTACAGAATGAATTTGAGAATATCATACAAATTTAAAGAGATGTAATTATAAATATCAATAATTATAATAATGAAAATTAACCTAACAGAACTGAAAAAATACCTCTGTTACAAGAATACTTCGTGGCTTCCTAGTGTGAAACACGAATCCAAGGGTTGCGGCAGCACGAACAAGTGCACCTTCATCCGGCGAAGAAGCTTGATACTGTAATCCACCATTTTTATCCCTTTCTGGAACAACCGTGTGACAAATTGCCATCATCCGCAGAAATTCTTTGACAATATTAGCTTTTTCCTAAACAGAAAACACATAAATAAAAATACAAGATTTTCGAAAACATAGACATGCCAGGATAAAATTGAAAGTTAAAAACAATGCAATTTTAATTCACTCATCAAAGTAACAAGAAAACATTCCAAAAGCTTTTTTTATACTCATTTGACTCTTTTAAGTATTCCATTTAATGAAAAGGTATTAGTTGCTCGGAGTTCTAATCATGCAAAATGCTCCAACAATTTCAAATATATATATTTAAACCTTCATATATATATATATATATATATATATATATATATATCATAAGGTTTATATAAAATCTCTCATTCGTTTGCAAACCTGTATCAAAATTCATGACAAGGAAAAAAGCTCTCAAAGCAGAAACTAACATCAGAAGTTCTGATAAGTTCCGGTAAGTTATAATCTTGAAAATCATCTGTTTCATCGTTCCCAAAATTGATACCCGCAATTGAGCATTTTTTAAATTTCATAATATTACGCGTAAGTGTTCCGGTTTTATCGCTCATTACGAATTTCACCTCAAATAAATTTCAAATGTTATTGAGAATAAATTTAAAAGAATGACTATAACAAAACTTAATGCTTCCGGGTTAACAGAATTTAAAAAAGAAAAAAAAAAAAAAACATCTCGATACGTCCAGCTTATAAAAAATCAAATGCTTCCAGTGTACAAAAAGAAAAAAAAAAAAATTGCGTTTAGGTAATTTCATTTGAGCGATCAAACAGTTTGATTCTGTCACATTCAAAAGGTTACAATCTTTTCAGCATTCCTCCATTAATATCGAAATATTCAAATACTGCTTGCTATTTTGCGCAAATACGCAACTTTGAAAAAAAAAAAAGATTTTACCTGCCCCAACTCTTCATTCAAATTAGATGTTTTTGCAACTGCACAACTATCTGTTCTTTCGTCGTACATGGCAATATCCTAAAAATACATGACACAAAAGTCTATTTCACTTGTAGAAAAAAAATATATATAAATCACTAATTTTCATTTTTAACCTTTTTGCATTAGAATACTCAATAAGAAAAAAAAAAAAAAAAAAAAGATTTAGTAAAAAAGAATGAAGAGGATTTGACTTGTTGTAAATAAATTCTAAATCTTATTTAAAAGACCAAACCCATTTGTGTTATTCAAAAGGTCATGACAAGTTAAATACGATGTTTTTTGAATTGAAAACAAGACAAAATGAAGTGAATGTGAGAAAACTTACATTATTTATATATGCTGCTTGGAAAAATCGCACCAGTTCAAGCGTCACTTGCAATGAAATCGGGATTAAGTTATTGTACAAAATAAAGAAAGTTAGCATATTCCAAAAAAAATCGAAAGACCCCTTTCCTGGAAACATCAGAATTTGATAGACCAAATTTTATGCACAAAATATGAAACCGGAGAAAAATATGGAATGTTTTTCGCATAAATACAAGGGCCATGTTATCTTATCAAAGGACTGCAATAATGATGGTAGTGTATTTTTGTTTATAAAAGATTCTGGATTGGATTTTTAAACATTTCTCTTTTTATATCAGATTATTAGTACAAAATGGAATTACTTTGCTATGATACTTCGCTAATTGTATTATAAGTTATATTTAATATCTCTCACAAAAAAGAATCACAATTATACTGCTTTCAGAGTAATTTCGAAAAAAAAAAAAAAAAGAAACGAAACAAACCTTGAAAGCCAAGATAATAAGCATGCGTTAGCTGTTTATGATCGAACAAATACGCCCCAACAGCACTTATAAAAGCGAGGGTAATCAGCATAAAGAATAGAAATAAAATACGGTGATTGATGATAACATCAATTTTAGATCTGAAATAATATAATTACATTGCAAATCCATCAGATTCTAAAATTCAGACGGTAATATGCGAGAATGTATGCCTACTAGTCGAAGCTGACATGTAATGAAACTTAATCGAATAAAAATACTTCGTTGTGTAGAAAATAAAATGTTTCGGAGGGAAAATTACTGCTTCAGTGGGGCTATTTTTGAATTCATTAACAGCTTGGCATCATGTCCTGCATATAACACCACGCCACAAATCCACTGTGTATGTTTCAAACGAGCACCGCGTAGTAATAGTTGAGAAATACCTATAAAACTGCAATATACGAATCGTTGACTTCCTCGCGTATTATATTCAAGTATTATATTTTTACAAAATCTACTATAAACGAACAAAATCAATAATGAATGCTATCCAATGGCAGTGCATATCTCCACAGCAATTTTGAACGCGTTACTATATAAAATATCTGTTGGAAATGACCAACATCAGATATTAAAAAAAGATTCATAATCACAAAAAAAAAAAAAAGGCTCAGTGAAATAATATGATCCAGAAAGACATGGACTTAAACTGTCATCTACCTTTCAGTACGAACCTCATATGTTATATAGTTGTTGATTAACTACAAATTTGCTGAGCAGAATTTGAGAATTTGTTGAAAATATCACAAACGTACTGAGAGGTTGACGCAAATGGTGAACGTGTAAGGTTCCTGTGAATTCATTTACATTTTGATTTGGATGTTCACATTCAATCGTACACTGGAAATCTTTGATTGCTGCACTAGTTATCAGATCCGATGTACATTCAAGTCCCTGTCGAATTTTCAAATTCGTTTCTCCATCCAAATTTGAAGTCTCAATATAAGCTGTACCTAGCGGTTCACTAGATGACAATAATGCCATATCTGCCGGGAACATTTGATCATTATCCACTCGTACAATATCGCCTACTTCCAACTGAAATTTACAAGTCTTTAAGAAATCAATCCAATCATTTTACAATGCCATCTAAAGTATTGAATTTAAGGGTTGATTATTATATAGATATAATTTTAAGGATCACACTGGAAATATTTAATCATTCAGTTGATATGAATTCCGATCATAACATAAATCAATACGGCCATTGTCCTTCCACAACTTTTTGAAATAAAAAGGCAAATAATGCTATCTTGTTCACTAAGGCATAAATTATAGAACTTCATCGTTACTGCTTTAAAAAACTGCTAAAATTAAAAGTTCTAAACTGTCAATTTATCTATATAATGAAAATGTAAATCATAGCTGCTGTTATTGGCACGTAACTTTGCAACCTCTTCACCGACTGCTTTCAAACTTTGATACAACGTTGCATTGAATCTATCTATATTTACTTTTTCTTACCTGTCACATCTGTGACAGATAAAAGTAAGTAAAATGCAACTAATAAAAATTTCAAAGCAATCGGTAAGAACTTTCGGAGATCTTAGATTTTGAACTAATATAAATAAGATGTGTGCTTGAGAAATTTCGGAAACTAAAGATTTTGAACAAACATTTAAAATTTTTATTGTATATAAAAACTAGAGACTAAATAATATGAAGCGATCGAATACCTTGATATATAATAAAACTACTTCAGATCATTCATATTACTCATCATTTACTCATTTACTTTATAGTTCTAGGAGCAAAAAGCTTTCAAAACATTGTAAGCTTCTAGTATTTCTGCAATTAAACTTTCCTTATTTAATTACAACTACTTATTTGATACGAAACCTACATCTTTCCAAAAAGTATATTTCCATTCATGACCTTTGAGCACTGCAGCATAATAATTATTAACTGTTTGATCAGATTTTCTTCGCTTCTGTAAATTAGTCGAAATGAAAATTTTAATTTCAGTGATAATTATGAGTTGCTGATATTCTTTCGATGTTTCTGGAATAATTTCGCATTTTACTTCAGTACGATTTGTCTGCATGTATAGTAATATATAGAATAATTTCATTTAGTAATATTCAAAGCTTACAATATCCTCAAATATTTCTTTGATAGCCGATACAGATAAAATGATAAGGAAAGGCCCCGCAGTTGTGAAGCGACCTGTTGGACTAATATCCGGAATTTGCTGAAAAAAAAAAATCTGCTGAAATAAACATTCGAAGTGCAAAGAGCACATTAACCTGCAGAAATCAATAACTTAAACTAGACAATAGCCCAACTGAAAATGACGTTTATGTTTCATCTGCAGAAAGCATTCAAGAGCTAATATACATCATTAAAAAGTTCTATATTATTTAACAGTTACTACCTGGAGAAGTGCAATAACAAGGAAGAAAACATTGCTGTATCGTCTAAATTGTTCTTTCAGAAAGCGTGGAATAAAAGAAAATATGTTATATTTGGTGGTGCTGAAATTAATATGTAATAATCCAAAAATTATTTGAATTTGTTATTGATTAAGCATTGTTTTGTAGACCGTTATGTTATGTTCTTTTTGAATCTTTTACAGACTCAAACTATTTTTTTTTTTTTAATGTTTAAAATTCTTATATAAATAGCACGACGCATCCTTCGTACAATCCATAATTTGGAAATTTGAAAATACAGATCAGAAAACATGTATTTTATAGATCAAGAGTCGTTAAGTAATATTTGTTATATCATACCTAATAGCATTGGACCGGTACTTCTCGGGTTGTGAAGTCTGGTTGACATAAATAATTCGCGAAGCCGAAATACGACAACGTTTCTTAATTCTACAGTCAAAAAAGGGCATTATAAAAAGTGGAATGCAATTAGTCGTAATCCATTTATGATGTTCGCATCTGTTGAGATCCCTTCTCGATTACTCCATAATCAATCACAATATTTCATCACAAAGTTATATCTAAAAATGAAAAATTGATAACTGCCATGAAAAAATGGGACATTAATAAATCCAGAACTGATCCAAATTTCACTGCAGCGTATCAATTCAAAATACAGAAGATGAATACTACACAAGGAATGTGAACATATGCGAAGTTTAAAGTAAGCATTGTCTGCAGTATGATATTACATTTATATATTAACTCATGCAGAATCATAAACGAAAAATATCATTCCATTTATAACTATTTTTTCATCCATAAAAACATGAAAAAAAACAATGCATTCATTACTTCCGCAATTCTTCAAACAGGATTTACGAAGAATATCAACAGAATTCAATAACCGGAATGGAAAACTTTTTTACGAAAGTGTTTTTCATCTATAATCATAATTTTGAATTGAAGAAGTTGAAATAAAGGATGCCTTTCTTCAATATTTTTTATCTTTTTTACAGTCGAAATTTCAATCAGAATACACTTTACACATTGGTATACACACAATTTCCTTAAAAAACAAATAAAGACTTGTCATAATGATCTTTCCTCTCTCCTACGTTTGCGATAGGCTGATGTAATATTCACAATGAATTCAGGCAATGATACATTCATTACAAATTTATTCTAAGACCAGTGGCGTGGATTACTTTTTGAATTACAAATAACCAAATGCCAAAACTTAAGATTCTAAATTCCTTCCATTCAACTGAGTGAAATGTTATTCTTTCTTTCTTCATATAACAATGTGAATTTCAATTTCATAAACATTTCCACAATATCCCACCATGGTATCTTATATTTTTTCTAAATGAGAAAGCTAGAATCAACTAGCTAGTGGAATTGAATGGCTAAAAAAGTCTGCATTGCTCAATTTAACAGCTAAGTGAATCGCTCAACTATTTCAAAGTAAACATTCAGCTGAAGAAGGTTGCGAAACCGTCGTAAAAATTGGAAACAAAAAACCGCAACTTTAAGGCTTTTTGATGATCTGAGCAAGCATTTCACTTTATTGAAAGTAAAATAATAAAGTAATTTTGATGACCTGAGAACACAATAAAAAGTGAAGAATAAAATAAAACAATAAAGTAATTTTGATGGTTCGAGCAAATGAAGAATGTAAAATGTGATAAACTTGATTAAAACATAATAAAATAAATAACATCATGACACTGTTTCTTAGCAACAAGAATGAATCTATTCTGATGTGATTTCATTGCACATTTATGCCGCACAATAGATTTGGCTTTAAAATATCTGTGATCGTAAATGAAAAATGGTAATCTAGGCATTTCAACTGTAGATTAATTACTCACAAGTAAGTCACTGATTTTAACTAAAGATAAAGTGAATTCGACGGAGTAGTTCGACCGTTTTGATTGGTACATAATAACGCTTTCGACCTATGAATTCTACATCACGATAATTAAATTCAATAATTTTTATTAATCAAAATTGAGCCCATTAACGAATTTTTTTTTTTTTTTTTGCAACATAGAAATCCATATTCTGAGATTCAATGAACATTTGAAAGCACTTTCTACTTCCTGTTTGTGTAAATATTTTCCCTGCAAAAAATTATTAATATACTTGAAGATGAGGTAGCCAATTGGCGAGAGGTCAGGTGTGAATGCAATGGATAACATAAAACTCTCCCTCCAATTTTCTTCAACTTCTATCGATCCAATTCGACTATTCAACATGTGGATATATGTAATCATGGAAAATTAGCCCTAGTTAAATCAATAATCCTTCAATCGCCGTAATTTCCATAAATCATGGTGGTTTAGTGAAAAAATTTCTGAAATGAATTTTTCAGGATTCAAAACGACAGACCACAGTGACACAATTTCTTGTAGCAAAGTTTATAGGGATGTTTTCGAGTTTCTTTGCCATTCTATCAGTAATATGATTGCCATATAGAACCGTTATTGCTGTGCCACAATTTGACTGAAAAATAACTTTTTCTACGTCACATTTCGACTACGAAATGTTCTTTATTTTTACTTACAAAAGAAGATAGCAATCTTTTGATAAGGAGCGAGGCATCCACTCCTAAAGTTTTTTCACCTTTCTAATTCGCTGAAATGCAGAACGATCATGAAACTGTCACTGTTGAATTCTTCTGAACCTTTCGTGTAGTTGTAGGGAAATCAGCTTTGATATTAGTTTTCGATAACACCTCACTGTACTTCTAGTCTTCAAGACTCTCGTCCCCTTCACAAAATCACAACTACACTAAATTCGTAGGCGAATTATATTAATCTTACGATCACTAGGACGAATTGATTTCAATATTCTCCTTACGACTGAAACAGCTTTCCGTTTCGGGAACTTTGAAGAAAGTCGAAAAAACATTGCCCAAAAAAGGAAAACAAAAACCGGTTCGACGGCGAGAGCATGCTCGCAGAATAAAACTAACACAAATATTTCCTCCTCACCGTACTAACACACGAACATCAAAACGGCTATAATCTAAATTTCCTTCCAGTTTTGTTTGCATTTCCGAGCTTCTCTTCACATTAATACCCTGATAGCTGACCGGCATTTCCTCCCTTCAACCAAATGGAAGGAACATTTGAAATGAAAGAGGAGCAAAATATGAGACAAAATGACAGTGACTCGAAACGTCATCTCCGATACCATTTATGGCAAACATGACAAATCAATCATCAGCTACTGCCTCACTGTTACCCGCTCTCCCTCCCTGTGACCTCAACACGATTGTTTGACAAACAATTGTATCTACACTTGTTGTCTATCACTTTCTGTTCTCCAGTCGCTAAAATATTAGCCTGTGGTACCAAACTGTTTCGCAAATTTCCCTTCTCTCTGTCCCCTCTCCTGGTTCGAAGATCTTTCTTACTCTTCCAAACCCTAACTACACTCTGTTAAATCTTATCAATCTCTAATGCCCTAGAATCTATTCGCATTTTTTCACCAATAGTTGTTTGGTAAAAATCACTGCGCAATCATCCGATAGAGATATTGCCGGTGTTTTGTTGGTGTTCGGGTGTAGGGGGAGGGGAGGGGAGGGGTGGGGGTTGGTTGAGGTCAAGGGAGACTGCTGCGTTGGTTCAGGTTTGCTGGGAAGGGTCAGCTTGTAATAGCATATTTTTTTGAGGACGATGAGTTGCATTTCTCGGTATATTGTCGCATGAATAGCCAATTTCAACGTAACTGAACAACGTATAGTTGGAATGCGCGAGGAACGTATAAGATATACATGTGGATGGCACACTACGGGAAAAGACTGGTCATCCGGTCATTCCGAGCCACTTACGTGCTTGCTGTTCTTTTTGCCTTCAGCTTACTTTACTTCGTTGTCGAAAGTGGTCTTCTAGCTTGGATTATACAAAATGCTTTAAGTATTTCTGGGGTAAGTTCTGATTTACGTTCGTTTTATGACTTCCATGTAAGTTTTAATTTTCTTAGTTCAAATTTTCAAAAGCTAAAATTTTTGCATCAATTAGTCCGTTTGGTAGATGTTTCAGTCGTAACTCTGGAAAATGATATAAATTTGTTATGTAAAATACAACTTTTCAAATAAACGCAGCATATTTTGATTAATTTTGAAATTTTCTAGATTGGAATTTCTCACCTTATTGGTGTAGGTATTTATCATCTCAATAATAGCCGATTCAAAATTCATTAATAATAATCGTATAGAGTGCGATCTTTTCCTTTTAATTCCAACATTTAGTAAATGGTTGTACGAAACGACTGATATCTATATAATTTGTAATTTGTAGCAAGACATCGAGGAACGAATGCTAGATAAATACAAGCTGACAGCGCATAGACATATCCAGTGGTTAGCAGATAGTGCTGGACGAAATTCGGATGGAGTAAACGATAGTTTTGTGAGCAATGAAGGAATAGCCTGCCGTAATACAATACAAGGAAGGACTTCTGTTACTGACGACAGAGGTAATTTGAATTCAGTTAAGGTAGGATCAAGTTTATTTAATCCATCTTTGTGTACTTCACAAATTTTAGTTCTTAGATTTCCATTTTCATCAGCTGAACAGGTTGCAGGAAGTGAGGTATTTACATTCTTTTTTTTTTTTTTTTTTTTTTTTTTTTTGAGAAAAATGACTTTCAATTGCTATATATTATGAATAGCAAAGGCATTGTATGTTCCCTCTCATTTTCATCTCTCGATTCGGCTTGCCTTAATGTTTATCATTTCAGAATGGTAGAAAAAAAGCTTTGATATCTTAGTGGAGTTTTTCATCTTTTACTCATATCAGGTTTCTTATTGTTGTTATTTGACATTAATTTTTGTGCAATTTTTCTTTTATTTAGGTTATACGTGTGAAAGAGCTTTCTTGATGTCGAATGGTTGCTGCGAAGTGGGCACTCATTCGGTACGTTTTAGCTGTGCTTGGTGTGATCTTCATACCGGTTGTTGTTCTCACTACGAGCAGTGCGTTTCCTGCTGTTTGAGACCGGAACAGGTACTTTTTTGATACAATGAAATTAAGGGAAAAAGTAGATTATTTCATGCTTAATTTGTTGCCTTTATTTTCATGTTACTTCTTACTAGCCAAGAACTTGGAAATTGACAAAATAATTTGTTTAGTTGAATTTTGCTGATTTTTACCAAGAAAATTTTTTCTATAGAAAAATATACTGCTAGAAATGATAGAGTCAACGTCTGGGCATCGATTACGACAAATATTGTCTGCGACAGATCAGTTCGAGCTTTGCATGCTTAAGTGTCGCACTTCTTCAAATGTAAGGATGCGAATTTTTAAATTGAATGCTAAACATTTTTGTGAAGTTTTCGCCGTAAAATACAAATATATTGCATTAAGAAATTTTTGAATAATAATGCAGTTTTTTTATAGCAAATTAAATATTTTTCTAGAGTGTACATTCGGAAAACAAATACAAAAGCGAGAAAATGAAATATTGTTACAAGCAGGAGCCAGATATTCCTTTCTCACGATAAGAATCTATAATCCACAACTTACTCTACGTTGAAAATTTAGGTAACTTATAATTCAAGTTGCATTTAATATACTGAATTGATTTTATGTCTTTTCTTTTATACATAATTTCAGTTCCGATTATATCCTTCAATTTATGAACTTTATTTATGACTAGAATTTTGTTATTTTTTATGCGGATTTTTTTTTCTTTATGTGGGCTTTAGTGGGTCCATTATATGCCTGATTCAATATATATCTTGATTTATATTTAATAATTGAGGTAGTTTCCTTTTTGATTGAGGTAGTTTCCTTTTTTATGAAGATTAAGTACCGAGGAACTTTAAAAAAATTAAGGAAAGTTCTATTCAATAACTGTTTTAATATAATTAATTGAATGCTAGATGCAAGCAATATTTACAAAATGCGTATTTTGACATAACTTTAAGATTTAGTTTTGTAATGAACTTCATCTTTGAAAATAAGTCAACTTTATTTGAAACAAGTATATGAATCTATGCATATTTCTCAATGTTTTAATTGTACACCTTCATTTTCTGCTCTTTTTTTCATAATGGTTTTGTCAACATTTTTTGTTTATTCTTTTATGTTGCTGATTTTTGACATTCGTGTTCATTTATGTATAATATATGATATATGTATAGATATCAATTTAGAATTTAAGTTCTTTGAGGAGCTGAAATAAATCTGTTCGTCCTTATACAATTTTAATATTGATCATTACATACATATGTATGCTAAATAGATAATAACAGTTTTTTTGCTGTTTATTCCTTCATTTGAATGAAAAAGAGACTTACTGCTTAATTTTACATTCCTTCTGCTTTGCTTTATAAAGAAGTTTATTTCTCAAAATATAAGTACATATCATTCCTGGTCATCGTCTAATTTCATTGTCGGAAAAATCCGAAAGATGTAATTATTACATAAAAGGAGTGTTAAAGTTTAAGAAATGCTAAGATAGTTTCAAATGACCAACAGGAAGACAAACATGTGTACAACCAAAAGGATAAACATGTTTATCACCAAAACAATAGATGTGTTTGTTGCCGAAACGCCCCGACTAATGGGTAAAGCGCGGTCGGCCAATCATGAAGCGACACATTAGAAATCAAGAGAGGAGGTAGAGTCCCAAAAAGATTTGAAAGGTTCAGGATTTGTGGCAGAGTCAGTTTTCTACAATGGTTAGAATTTGGAATTCTACATTGATACAGCGATAGTTTCTAGAACGACGGTTATCGATGCAGCAATAGCAGCAAAATTGACGGTCAAAGACCATTATTCTCTATGAGCAAAGGAAAGGATAATCTAGTGGTCATTTTATTGGGCATTCTCAGATAGTTGTTTGTACCGTACAGAAAAAAACCACCCTCCCGTCGATCAAAACTTTTTGCAGAGGTATTCGTCTCTGTAAAATCAACTTTTTCAATATTCATTCGTAGGATAGTGAATTTATTTTTATGGTGTACATGATTTCATGCAGCAATTTTTTTTTTTTAATTAAAACTTTCGGTTGATTCCTTATGTTATTAAGTAGGCATCGTTCTCTTAAAACATTCGCCTGACTTTAAAACTGTCAGCTCTAATGCAGAGAGAACTGTATGCTTTGTTTCATCATAATATGAAATCTGTTGTGAATTTCTGATTGAACCGTATGTAAATGATATGTTCCACGGTTGATCAATGTCCATTTCAGATACGTAATGGATTCGTCATGGCATCATGGAACTATTTTGCCAACAAAGAATAAGTTGGACTTACTGCTTGCATTAGAACGCGGAACTGAAGCAGCAAGGCATGTGATTTATTGTTTTGAAATGATTTCGAATAGTTTCTTTGGTTGATATAGTCTCGGCCTGCTTATTTGAGATCTTGTCAGTTCGTAAACTTACTATACAGTTCAACTAGTGTTTTGAATTAATAATTGATTTAATCATCGGGTGAGGTAATATTCGGTCAACCTTTTTAAAAGATATATGTAGAGATTTGCACTTTTTGTAGCTCTGGCGTTTCCGGAATATGCTGCTATTCATTTTCCACGTAACTTTTTTGACTTTATTAACTTCAATTATTAAAAATAGGATCAATTAAGATTCAAAATAAGATGTAAGTTTTAAGCTTATTGAAGTGATGCAATAATTATTTAAGACTTTGGCAATCATGGCGACAAGTTATAATTTGGGTCTTGCCAACGATTTACTTTACTTTCGATGTAAGTTATTTCGAATTAAAGTTTATGTAACTGGTTCAGAAATTGAAACTTTTTAAAACCACAATGGTATTTCTTCCTTTCTCCATTATTTCGAGTTCATTCTAAAAATTTTTTTTTAAAGCTATTCTGATTTTACCTTTGATTTTAACTACAACTTTATTTTGTTGTTTTTATTAAAAACAAAGGTGTGCATATCGTATTTATATAGGCATGTTTTTTTTTCAGATCTTCGCTTTACAGTGTGCTATTTGCGCTAGTTTGATTTCTTGCTTTCTACAACATGACAAAGTTTATTCAACGACGTATGTAATCGAGATCACTACACTTTTCATTTGTTTATTGAATTTGCTGGTGTGTTTTTTCGGAGCAGCGAAAAATTCTTACTGTATCACGAGGAGAATACCATCGAAATTTACATCACAACAAGTTTCTTCATGTAGGATCATTGATCAAAGTAGGATTTTAACATTTTATAAATAAACTTTTTGATTATTGAGTGCTTGTTAAAGTTTTCTATTTGCAGATAATCTTATATCAGTTTAAAAGACAAAAAAGCCATCATTCGTAGTAAAATTCATTTGTTCTGAGTGATCAGACATATTCCCGGAATGTGAGAAATATGATTGTAAAGAGTTCTTTTTACGTTCCATGACCATCAGTTTAACATTTTGAATTAAACTAGTTTTGACTATTCTTTTAAAAAAGTGTTCTTCATTAAAACATTTTGACTTTTTTTTCAGGTGATTATAGCATTTTATCATCTTCTCCATCAAATCGAAATTTTATCACACAATGGCTTTCGGCCTTACATTTTGGCGATTGGGCAACACAAACTCCGAAAAATTCATTTTCATCAAATTATATAAGGCATAATTTGAGTAGTTCTTCAATTGGATCATCGTTTAATAGGCTAGTTCGTTTCTCGAAATTTTTATTTATTCAAAAATGCACATGGACAAATTGATTCGGGTAAAATTCTTATTCGCTCTCTTTTCTTGATAGTAAGCAACAATATTTAATGATCATCTGGATTAAATTTCTTATCGTTGTAAAAAATATCAAAAAAATATCAAACATGCTAAAATTCATATTAGATTACCAATTTATACCTCTTGAAACATTCTCAGAAAAAATTTTCATTTAAAATCTTTTGGCGACAAAATAGTGACATTTTTCGATAAGTTCTGAGTAAAAGTTTTTAGTCGTAAATCAGGAAGTGCGTTTGGCGACAGTGATTTGTTCATACACTCAACACCGCTGGTTGAACACCATTCTTCATATGCAGAGAGGCATTCGAGTCATTCTGTACCATTATCTGCGAAAGTTGGTTCAAGGACATCTCTTCGTAGTCGTCCGACATCTTCGATTCAGACGAAAAAACAGCTGGAAGAGTATCTTCAAAAAAGGTAAAAAATGTGCATCAGCAAGTACGACTGTACTTGCAATATTAAATCTTTAAGATGTGGTTTTTCAGAGTATTTGCTAATCAATATGTTAATAATATGTAGTTGACTTTCATCGGACTTAGTTTATGCCATGGATATTTTGTCGAGAAAAATATGTGAAGTTTCTGAACACATATGAAATCGTCCTTATCACAATGCATTTATCGAGAGCTTTCGTTATTACTTTCCTAAGGATAACATAGAAATAAAAGTACTAAATAAATTCATTTCATACTTTCATAAGAAGAAATTTAAAAAATGGACAGTTGCACTTGCTAAACAGTAAAGATGACTATTTTAACCTATTTGTGAAAGTATAATGCATAGAGTAATTTTGTTCTTATTTAACTGGCATAGCATATCATATGCTTCTTAGTATAGATCACTTCCATATAAAGATTCTATAGATGGTCATAAATTCGATATTCTTTTTCATCTCGCAAAAATATTCAAACTCCATCACGATGAAAAGATAGTGCACGTAAGAAATCATCAACTATTGCAAAAAATTTCATATACACTTGCAAAAATAAATTTCAACTAAGAAGCACAAAAAAAAAAAATAAATTTCAGCTAGTAGTAGTATTAGTAATAGTAGTTTTTCAGTACAAAGAACAATGAATTATTCCAAAGTGGCAGAGCATCATTTTCAACATCATTTGGTTCGTTGTCATTTCCGGAGTCTGAGCGTATCATTGGTATTTCTCAGCCATTCAGCTTGGCATCTTCTAAAAATAACAATTACGAAGTTGGAACTGCCATGTATGATGAGGAGCAAGGGAGAGTGACAGGCGATGAAAACAGTGTTGTTTCGTTAGTAACAGGTTGCGATTTGATTTTGTAGTCTATGTTATAATATGCATTAGTTTAACTGAGATATTGATGTCAATTTAATTTTTTGTATCTGAAAAATGATAGCTCGTCTAAAATGTAAATTTAAGAACCTAAATTTTATGACATTTCTAATCAAGTATGTGTTAGATCACAATAAATGCGTAAATTATAGAAAGTACGCATTAAGACTTAATTTGAGATAACATAATGATACAATTCGTATACTGATTAATACATTTGTGACAGAGATCAAGGAAATCAAAAATGTCGTAGTACCTTGCGCCAAATTTAATAATGTTAAACTTGTGTAATCGCACGAACAATGAACATATTGAAATTAATTCGTAGTGTCATTCGAGAAAATGTCTGACTTCTAGCCATGTTTCTGATTATGATAGAGCGGAATCATTAATATTCTCAAGGTATAGTATGCATATATAGATTTATATTTTTATTCAGGTAGTCGTATAATAGTAACTGACAAACGCATATCATTATCACCAATCCCACTGAATTTGATTGAAGTTGGCAACGAATTAACTTCTGAAGATGGCAAAGGTATAGCGAGTGATGGAACAGACGTTGCTCGAAATGCTGATAATGATAGCATTACATTTCGTGTAAATCATAACGCTGCAAAGCGGTCACCAAAGAAAGGACGAGGTTTGTGAAATTCAACTATATTTTGAAATTTCTGCCTGAATTTTGCGTCATTAGTAATTTTTAAAGTCCCTCATAATGAGTAGAATGAATGAAAATATCCATTTGTTCCTTCGACGATTAATATAGATTAAAATGGTGTTCATTTTAAAACAGAATATTCCAAAATTTAATTTTTATTTCAGAAATATCCCATTGTTTTCGAATCGAATTTTTAAAAAGATTTTTTGTGGAAATTTTATATTTCTTCTAATTGCATATACTTCGTTTGAATTTTTATCTGAAAAGTTTTTGATAATCAACCGAAATTTGCAGGATCTACTCCGCCTTTGCTTCGTCGATCAGAAAGTTATGAACGTCGGCGTTCTTCCAGCTTATCTCCACATTCATCTTCTGGAAACCAATTTTCAAGTGTTATTCAATTGAACGGAATTGAAAGCAGTCCAACTGGCAAGCAGATACCTATTACTTCTTCGGAAATATTGAACCAGCAAGTTTTTGTTTAGTTTTTGCTATTTCAAATTCTTTTTGCTGTTTCTTTTAAAAAAGATGTTTTAAAAGATGAAAATTTTTAAAATAATTAAGGTTTTGCGTTATAGATATAGAATGGATGCTGAAGACTTCGCTATTGCTGAACGTAATTTACGCTGCTGGATTTGTCAAACAGTTTTACGTCCACTTGTTTCAAAAATTGATGAAATTAATGCCATTTTTATAAAGGCATGTTTTGTGAAAATTTCTTCCAAATAATTATTTAATCATGCACAGTCGATTGGACTAAAGTAAAGTTTTCTTAGAACAATCAATAATTATCTTTCAATTAATCGCTTTTCAAGAATCATCCAAATAGTAATCCAGTATCATACAGCAGTAATCAATTGTAACTGCAAAGATATTAAGCATCTAATAGAAAATGAAGTCTGAGTAGAAAGATCGAATGAGTAAATTTATTCATTATGAATAAATTAATGAACTAGCACAGAAATAGAAAATTTCAGTCTCATGCACATTTGCATCTGAAAATCGGTCACTCTTCTGTTGAGGCTCTTCAAACTGCTGCTTCATCGAAAAATGATTTGCTGAAATCAGCCCTGCCATACATTTTACCTTATCTCAAAGTACATGAAAAACAATCTTATTTGATTAAAAGATGTCGGGATTTGTCTGCTGATGTCTGTATGAGAAATTATAATTGGCAAGGAGGAGGATATGAACCTGTTGAAAGGAAAGAAGAAGGTTATTGTTTCAGTTCAATCCTAATTAAATGTGTCTTTTCCTCTTTATTTTTTCAGTTTATTTTATTTTTTAGTTTCCTTTCATTGTGCGGAAAATTGCACAATTGCGATTCTTGATTTGAAAAATCCTACGTAGTTTAAATTTATTGACATTTAAAACCAAATAGACATTCAAAAGCTCTTTGATTTAATTAGGAAATGACGAGCTTTGTATTTTAGGTGAACATGGTTACTCGCCAACAGAACGTGCATGGGGTCCACATTTGCCAACAGATGCCCAACTCATTTGGTCATGGTTTGCAGTTTACATGAATGCACGGTAAGCTAAATCTGAAAAATTTAATTTATATATTTTGTAATTATCACTAAAGTTGAGTGTTAACTTCTGTTTTTGTTCAAAAGCGTAAGTGAATACTTCTCACAAAAATAATAGCCGCATTTGCGTTATATAAAATTCATTAAAAAAAAATTTATAGGATGGGAACAAATCCTTTAGTGAGTGATATCGAAATGCCATTCTCATCAGTTTTCTATCTAAGGAAACCCGCAAAGCCGTCGCCATTGCAGTGCATGAAAAAGTCTTTCTATATTTATCAGGTATTTAAGCAAAATTTATACCTTTTGATCACTCTATTTGTCAGTCCATTTAATCATCAGATTTATCGATTCAACAATAAGTTTTGGAGCATTTATTAAATTTATCTAGTATTTTAGAGTAGCATTCATCCTCCTCACTTTGAATTAGTACTTGATGGTGGCCGTGAACGTTTCGAAGTTGATCGCGGTACGAAAAATCTTTGGCGAACAATATTGCTTTTCATACAACATATTCGTTTGTTTAACGAAGGCCAACTGGGTAATATAAAAATTGATGAAAACGGTATCAATCTTGCTTGCGTTTTAGAATAGATGCTGTTGTGAATGAAAGATTTTTTTAATTTTTTTAAGTTTCATTTGAAAATCATGATCTTTTTAATTTTACTGGTTGAATTTAATAGCTCTTCAAAAAAAAAAAGTGGAAAATCAGATTCTTCATTTTTCGCCTTGCCTTTAACATCCGAAATTACCCTTTCGCTTTGATACTTTTTAAATGACGATTGCCACGCTTCGCAGATCTCAGATATTTCATTATATATATGTTACATTTTACAGATTTTAGAATCTTTAAAATTTTAATTGATTTGCTCACTCGTTTCGAAACTGTTTCACCTGCTTTTCCTAACTGGTTAGATTGGAAGGACCACATCTTTTAATATCCATTGACTAGATGGTTTCTTTTATGAATGTTGTTATCTCTTTTTATTCTACCATGAATATTGTTATTTTCATTTATTCAAATCTTGTTACTCCTATCTGTAACTTTAGCACCGCTTATTGCTTTGATCAATAAATTTTTAATCTGAAAATTTTAGCGGTAGTTATGAATAATTAGTAATGAAGTGGCAGAACAGTATTACTCCACATCTTTTTAATATAATTTTGAACGAACGCCATATTCCCAATTATTTACTATACATTGTTTTGTCATGAATTTATGAGATTTGTTCCTAATTTGTTTTTTATTAGATTTGCCTTTAATTCTACAATTTCATGTTTCAATTTCCATTCACATCAACTTTTCGTTAATTCTGCTATATGTCACGACTCTGTGATATTCAAATGAAATGTATAAATTGGATATTTGTGGAGGAAAAATAAATGGTAACATATCAGAAAATATTGATAGAAATTATTTAATAAAGGTAAAGAAAACAGAGAAAAACTGAGATCATGAAAAAAAAGAGGTACAAACAAGAATTCATATCATCGACATAAATGTTCATAAATATCACCATAATAAATATCTGTACAGAGCAGTCTTCTGAAACCAAGTTTTTATCGATAAAATAACTATTAGTACTGTAGGATTTTTTTACGCAAAGATCATTGTAATTGTCTCGATATATGAGTAGTTACCTTCAATACTATTTGTGAAACTTATAGTGCCGTAGCTATCGTTACTTCTGGTGCTGATATTACTTCACATCCAATCATATTACTTCTGCTGCCGTTGTCATTATTATATCCATGCCATTACTATTTTGTTTTAACTACTGATATCAATTTGCTATAACGCTATGAATACTGTAAAACAAGCCCTACAACCGTTTCCTTTTCGATGGTTCAATTTGATAAGATAATTCCATCAGGCGTCGCTGATTGTCAATCACTTTGAAATTCCTACAAAAGTATAATTAGTAAATCAATTTTTGAGAAAAAATGGTAAAGCATGTTTCAAATAATTTCTTGTGAAATTTTTTGATTTATTCTAAAAATTTCTAAAAGAAAAAGCAATAAATCCATAGCGTAAAAAATGAAAAATTGCCTACCTAACAAGATTTTTTGATTTGAAAACCTTCCGTTCGAAGGCGACAGCTGAAAAAAAAATATCCCAAATGATTAAAGTGTCGCAGTAGATGTACCAGGTATCTTAAGAATAGGTATCTGTCAAGATATTAGCACTGCTAAAAGATAATGTCTTTCTAACCGTTCTCTATCTGCCTGATGAAAATATCAAAATTAAAATAATGTGGAGGATATTATCCAGGTACTATTCAGCGACAACCTGATAATAATCAAGGTTTTTACCAGTAAATTAGGATCAGTACTTATAAAGTAATCTCAGAGATATACCTGGATATTTGCACTGCCTAAAGCTTCGCAAAACATTACCTGGATATTTGCACTGCCTAAAGCTTCGCAAAACATTAGCGATCATGTGCTGAAATCATTTCAAATATTTGAAATAATTCTCTCGGAAATTAACATTTCAATTTCGAGATAAAGTATATTGGAACAATAGAAACCAATTTCTTGGTAATCATCATATAAACAAAAATTTAAATGTTCATTATTCATTTCCATATAACGTTTCAAGTTCTTAACGATTGGAATGAAATTTTGAATTGCATTCGAATAAACGCGTGTTTTTATAAGGGGTATTTTTAAAAACTTGGGAAACTTCAAATTTTGAGCAAACGGATACTTATATTTTTATTTATATTGAGCAGACGTTTTGCATGGCCGGGTCCAGCTATTTTGAATAAATGAAGGTATGAAAAATATTGCAATTTTTTTTTTAAAAATTCTGTTTTCTGTCATTCTACTGGTCCGATAAGGAAACGAATGCCGAAAAAAAAGGCACTTTAACAATGAAATCTAATTCGGAATTCAAATTCAAGGTGTATGAGAAATAAGATGAAAGAGGCTTGAAAATGATGAAGAATTTAATTTGATGCCGAAGCGGACTCCGGTTTCCAGATTCATGAAAGAATAAAGGCAATTTCTTGTAAATAATCGAAATCAATTTTGCGACTATGTTATTACAAAAACATTGCCCACATATTTTGCAACTACATGGGCAATGTTTTTATCAAAATGTTTAAATTTCACGTAATGTGTTTATCAAATGTGTACGGAATGTCTGGTAAAAAAGTGATATGGTACCTACCATTTTCTCGAAATTGATCAAACCAGCGAAATAGGTCTTATTCCCTTCGTGTGTAAATGTTAAATCCTTAAGAAGCAGTGGGACAAATGGTACCGTTGGTGCACTCAAATTAGCAGTAAGCATTCGATAAGCACGATGATTACGGCAGGGATCGAGTAGTTCTTCGAATTCCGCATATTGTTGCTTCATTTTAGATGGAAGTTTCTGAAATAGCGACACTTGCTTTAAAACTTGCCAAGATGCCATATGATCGTAACTTTCTTGCCTGATATTTCAAACTCAAATTTGTTTAAAATTGAAGACGCGATTATTTAAAACGATATTCCGTGTCCATAGCTATAAAAAAAGAAAAAAATAAAAATTAAAAAGAAAATAAAAGAGAAAAGTTCTTTTGATAAACTCACATCCCAAAGATGAGTGATCCGACTGACAGCAACATTACTGAGACCTAAGATAATCGCAAATAACGACAACAAATCCTTGTTTTCTTTTGCGCTGCAAAATTGAAATACTTTATTTTAATCATTTCTCGATCATTAAAGTTGGACGTGAAGTAAATCAAAAATCGAATTTTAAGATAAAGTGAAATTTCGTAAATGTCATTTAAGAGCAAACCTGAATAAAGCGTAAACCTCGTATGGGAGTAAACCAAGAAAAGATGAATAAATAAATCCCGACTCCTGTTCTTGCCTTCACAAAAAATATAAAATTCAAAAACTTGATGTTCTGCTTCCTTATCTATTTCAACTGAAGTAATTATAATTTTTATTAAAAACTGTATGTAACTCACTGTGCGGCAATTTTGATAAATTTTTTAAGAATAGAAAGACGTTTTGTATTGCCATGAGCAAGCAATATTTCAGTTGTTGTCCAGAATTGTACTTCGTTGAAACGACGCATTAAAAGATCTAAATTTGATGTTATCCGACTGGGAAACTGCTCTCGTCCAAATACCTAAAATGATCCGAATATTTCGAGCATGTTCAAAAATCAACGAAGTTTCTGAAATTCAGAAAGTCTTCTGTTCTCTTTACAGAATTTAATATAAAGAATAATAATTCAGAATAGTGAACCTGAATGATGAGTTCGATATCATCGGTTGCCTCTAACAGTTGGGTGTGAAAGATAAGCAACTGCTGGGCAATGTCAACACTACTTAAATAATCCAGCAGTGAGGAATGGACATTCTCTGATGGACCATCTTGTTGTGCCACTGGAATCTAAAGGAACTTTCATTAATTCTTTAAAAACATCCAAGAGAATTGCTGCGTACTTCCGCAACTAGAATTTGGATATAGATCAAATGAAATTCATAATGAAGCGATTCTCAATTAAATTGATTTAGATGTATCGTTTTTGAACAAATAGTCCGCTTTTTTCCCTTTTTTTATTTTTTGATGAATGTGAATGTCAAAGGTTACCAAAGTTTCGATTTCATCGTTATAAGCGATGTACAAACGTCCATTCAACGAAATCATTGTCGGAACACTGACATCACTTGGTGAAAAGATTATTCTTTCTGGAAACAATTTCAAAGAGCATATTCAAAAATTTTTCCAGACACTAGAAAAGTGCAAAAATTTGAAAAATTAATTAACTAAAAAATTACGATTGCAGCAGTATCATCTAATTTATTTTTACTCAAAGCTTTTCATGAAATTGAATTGAGATTTGAAAGAATTTGGCGAATATGGAATCGTTCCTTAATGTACTCGATTGATTGATTACCGTAGTTTTTATTTTCTCTTTTTTGTTATTTTCATTTTAATTTTTAAAGCTTGCACTAGACAATGAAAGATGAAGAAGACTGGGAAGATATTTTTCAAATTTTCGAAAAAATCAAAAAAAAAATATGATAAAATGTTTTATTTCTGAAAAATTTGAAATGCAATCTGAGACGAAGATGTGAATTTAAAGGTCTTTATTAAATTGCAAAATTTACCTCCACTACTTTTTACTTCAACTAACTGCAATTCTTCGTTAGAGCTACTAACATAGCGCATTTTTGTTTTTGCCATTTCACAAATATCAGCGGCAGTTTTGTCAAGTCTTATATTCATTACGAAGGAACTTGTGTCGGATAAATAAATCACTTGATTACCTGAAGAGATCAATCGATAAATTTACTTTCATTATGTAAGGAATGAAATCAAAAAGGAATAATAATAATAATGTGAAGAAATGTTTCAACGATGGTGTAAATTAAATAGCAATACGAGATGAGCAAGCATGAATGTGATAACAAAGAAAAGTTCAAAGGTAACGAACAGGTATCAAATGGTAGTACGGGATTTGGTGCAGGAGCTTGATTGCAATAAATACCGCAGTCAAGAACCAAAGATGAATGCCTATTAATGGTTTGCATGGCACTTTCACGAAGTTGTCGAATTGCACACATTGGTTCTAAATTTGATAACATTTCCGGGAACTGTCGACTATCTTCCAGAACATAGCAGTACAATTCCTGCAATTTAGATTTTCATTCCTTCGATCGATTCTTTTCTTCATAGCACTAATATTATCAGAAAAATTTATCTCTAGACTGTACTTAACATGTCCTTCGTCGTATTTGTTTGGTCAAAAAGAATTGAACAATTGTTTCTTCAATTCACAAACATTGTAAAATATTTTTTGTGAGAAATTAATTAAAATCGTAAAAGAGAAGTGAATGATCGACCTCGACAAAACTATTAGATGCGGGATCAAGAAAGAATCGTAAACCAAGAATTTGTACCCATAAATTCAAAAAGGCAACCACACGTCGTTTTGCAACAATTTTATGTTCGTAATCATCTATCGGCAGTGTATCATCCATTCGGACCTATCAAAAAAGGCAGGGATAATAGACAATTCAGAAAGATCAAAAATTAGAAAATGTTTTAATAAATTAAAGAATAGAAATTATAAACTTAATATGTTTTCTCCAATTTGGGTCTCTAAAGAATTAATGGCCTCAAAAGAATTAACTAAAGTTCATGTAGATTATGAGAATGAATGTGTGCTGAATTTTCGGAAAATTAAATATCCACCAATATCAAACTATATATTCAGAAAGAAGCTGAGATTTTTGGCATTTTGCAAATGATTGAAAGTTTTAGAAAATTTGAAAACATACGGTGGAACCACGCATGTAGTAATTTTTAAGATAACTGCATAAAATGTTCACAGGCATGTGAATGATATGTGTAAGAATGAAATCTTCCAAAAATTTATCCATCAAGCCATCATCAGTTTGCGCATCGATTCGAGTTTCCAGCAAATATTCTACAGTTTTCTCTGGCATGCCAGCCATCACGGAGTAACTAAAATCTTTTAAAATTTAGGATTCTGGCATATCCTTTTTAACTTTCTAGTTTTTAATTCGCTGTTTAAATGCTACTAATATTTCATTTTATTTCTTGTTCTGAAGTTATTTATATTTCGCACACAGTGAAGTAATTCAATTGAAAAAATTAACTAGTCGCAAATAGTTATGGAGATATGTGCGAAACTTTCGAAAACAAAAATAAGCAACAACGAGTGTTTCCGATAGTAGCAAAATTTGTTAACAAAATAAAAAATTTTTTTAAAACAGGCCGAGATCAGAAAAAAAAATTAACATGCCCTCACACAAGTATTTGTGAATAATCAATTTATCAATATGTCAAAAAAGAGAATATTTCAAATTTTGAGAAAAAAATTATTGAAGCATCTCAAATTGTTAAAGCATGAGAAACATTTTTTTTTTTTGAACTTTCTTTCTTTGAAAAATAACAAACTGATTCGAAAGCGAAAGATTTCGGTTTTTGAACTTCAGAACATACAAACATTTTGTGCTTTCTTTAAATTATCAGAAAAATATCAGACATTTGGATTAACACACTGAAGTTCCAAATGAAAATTGCTAACTTGAAAAAATTGTTAAAAAATCTTCAAAAAATGTATTACAGAGAACAATACTAGAAATTAATGAAATTGAGATAAGCAAGAAATTAAAATTAAAATAAATCTAATATTCTTTATCCTTTTCTCCTATATTCTCAAATATTCAATATTAAATAAGATGATTTGTTACTAGTGAAAAGTTCAGTATTACTGAAATCAATTATCAATTAAATGTGAAATGAATTATAATTATTGAAAATAAAAAAAAAAGGTATTAAAACACGAACCAGCATCTTCGTCTTACATCTGCAGCCAAATCTCCGGTAGCATCTATTCCTTTAGTGTCAACAGCACCTGTTACGGAACCGTGATAAGCAGTATCATTAAACATTCGATAAATAGCATTCATCTTTTCCAACACGAGCACATCCTGTCCGTGTTCTTTCAAGCGTACCGTATTCGCTTCAACGTCTCGTAAAATTCTGTAAAAAAAAATTTTGCATCATTTCATCTCTAAAGCTTTAATGCTCGATTATCCAGTCTTACGATAAAGAAAGTAAAAAGTTTTCAGAATCATTAAGTTTGACTTATTATTGTATTATTCATATTGTATAGATTCTATGACAGATAATAATATTACAAGTTTTATAACACAGTGATAATATCATATCATGTAGTGAAATTTAAAGATATCATTAATGGTTAATATCAGCATGCAGTTCTTACTTATCAAAATATCTCTGATAAAAAACGAAGAAATTATGATGCATCTTCTTTTCTTGGGAACATAACAACAATATTTGATCTAATTTTTATTCGGGAATGTTGGTATCTTATCATTCTTTAAGTAAACAGAGCAGGGAAATAGAATGATCTCTTGTAAGAAGCTAATAATTTCTCTGTTTAAATGATTTTTTTAGATCTTGCAAGTCATTGATCGATTTCTGCTCGCCATTGAAGTGCATTTATTGTTTCGCTGATAAGATAAGTTGAAATTTTTTGGATACTTCGTATTGCAAGGAAATAATTAGAAAATCGTCGAAAATGTGTGATTGAGGCAATCTAACTTATCAACAAAGCAACAAATGCATTTCAGTGGTAGACGATCGACCAGTAAGATGTATGTGGGAAGAAAACAATTGAAAAACAAACGGAATAAACTGATTCTGATAAACATTATTGTAATGGATCAAATTCAAGTAGTTAATTATCCCACTTACCATTACTAATTATCCTTAAGCCAGCATCATTCACTTGCTTCTTCCAATTTTTCTCATGGAACTATTTCGGAATTTCCTATTTGTCAGAATATCAAGCATATTGTGATACTAAAAACTGTCAATATCTAATGCTGAATTATCAGTTGAATCCTCATTGGTATGTATTCTGATTTGATTACTTTCACTGCTCAATCGTACTCTGTTGAGAAAATCAATCCAAATTTATCTTCGATGACTTAAGATAGTAATCTGTTGATGGGCAAATCATAGTAAAATGAATTCGACAAATCGGCATCATTAGATTTCATCTACAACTTGCCTGCTTGATATTTCACTTGAATGTTATGGTGTGGTTTTACGATAAATAATTGCATAAAAAAGTCGTCGTAAATCTACATATTAATCAATTAGCCTGGATAGCTGAGTGGGTCAGAAAATGTCTCAGAAATATTTCAACACGTACATGAAGATGATGTGACACATGCAAATGAAGTCAATGACAAGTAGGATCTGTTCGACATGCAAAGGAAAGTACACTTTATGGATCGCACCGAGATTTACTTCCATAGCCTACGCGAATAATTAAAACTTAAAAAAACTAAATATAACATTCCTTGGTATGACTCATTTTCTGTCTGCTAGCAATTTAATTATTTGTAGCAATAATTAGAGCTTAATGAATAAGAAAGTGGTTAAGGAACATGCGAATATGAGAACTACGATATGAGCGATATGAGCGTCTTACGATGCTAAAGAAAAGTGGAAAAATCATATAATAATTCTAAATTGCAAACTGAATTTTTAAAAAAATTTTTTTTTTTTTCGAGTCAAAAGAGGCTATTCAATATAATACCAACGATTAAAATCTTAAAATTGATTTTTTTCCAAAAAAGCTGAGAAACTGAGATTCTAAAAATTTGAAAAACAATCGAAATGGTTTGAAAGCAAAAAAATTAGAGAAAAATGCATAGAGATTGGCTAAAATTAAAATATCCCTTTTAGACGAACTTCTCATAGTGATAATCAGCAAACGGGAAATCTTTAAATGAATGGGAAGGCAAACATATCGAAGATTGGACACAGAACGCTAGCGAATTGCAAAAGTAATAAAAAATAAAAAGAACATTACGATTCACTTTCTGCGATTGCATTTCATCAACAACAGTATTGCCGAAAAGAGTAATTGTTGAAGTCATTGGGAGTGCTTTAATTTCATTACAATTATTTCCTTTCGCGTACATAACGAATTGAGAGCAAAAAAATTCAATCAACTAGCAAGATTGCAGGGAAGAATTTTTTGAAAATTCGATATATTTCAAGCCAAAAATCATTAAAATAATTTAATTCATCGGTAAATTTAGGAAAAAATGGAGAAAAACACATCAAGTCATAAATTCTTACTATTCCGAAATGAGGAGGAAGTGCTATGAAGTGTTAATAGCTTCAATAAAATTTTAGTGCTTTTATTTTTTTACTTTTTTTTTTTTTTTTTTGAAGGGATAATGTTATTCGCTAAAGATAGATCAATGTCTGTGAAAATGCACGAAAATAGCCGATAATTTCGTATCAAAACATAGCAAAAGTACTTTCTAATGGATTGAGGCGTCGTTTAATTAGCTTTACTACTACTGTTGGAAAAATTGGAAATTGAAAAATTAAATATTCTATTATAATTCCTCAAAAAATTTACATAGCTCTTCTTTGATCCTTCGAAGAGGACGGAAAAAATCATAAGATTGGAACACAATCATAGAATCAAATATATATCTATATCGGGTTTTGATCATCTAAGAATTCAGTAGTCCTGAATTCTAATTAAATCTTATGAATTTAGAATTCTTATTTAAGAAATTAAATTCACTGAATTCTGCAATTAAATATATTTCGCTTCATTGATCTACCAATGTCATTATCTTCTAGTAATACCAGACAGGATGTTACACAGAACATTTATAAATCTTACATAAACACAATTCTCAAAATTGATCTTATTCGAGTGCTCCAGCCGTTTTATACTGGAAATTTTTGAGAAATAATATCGCTCCTGAGAATAATTATATACATCTGCTCCAATACTAAACAACTGCCTTCTTCCAGACAATTCATTGAAGCTTTCTATCTCTTTCATCGAAAATTTCGGAAATTTCATTGGAGATTGTCAAATCCGATTAAACGCAAGAAAGAAAACAATCAATACAACAGTCCTCCCTGTTTCCTATCCCTCCACCCAAGAACGCCACAATAGTTTCATTTTTTCACATTATTCGTATCACCAAAAACACAAAAAGACTTACTAAAAATATGGATTTAATGTATTTTCCAAATTTTACATAAATTAGAAGTTTCACTTCAAACTTCATATAGAAAGTCTAAAGGTGCTAAAGATTTCTCTTTTCAATTTGTAAGCTGCATGCAGTTGCATTGAAGCAATATATGCCAAATGCTACTGCATTATCATCTTTCTACTGCAATGTTTTATTTACTAACTTTAAAACCTTTTTCAAACGCTTTTGATTTAAGCAAATTAGTTAAATGATTTGCTTAAATTACAGAGTTGTTTTCTGAAACCTAATTTGCTTGATGTGGATGAATTTCTCTCCAATTTTGAAAATTGAATTTATTTTTGAAAATTTAACAGCTTTAAAATAAGGGATGCATGGATAGTTAAAGCTCTGACTTATTACAGTACTTGTTATATCCAAACAGAGCCATAAAAAACTTACCGATTGAAATCATTTTTGTCGATACGGAGAAACTGTGATTTATCTTCTCGAAGAGCTACTGTAGCAGCGCGAGGCGCATCATTTACCAGAGCTAATTTACCGAAATCGTCACCTTCACGAAGAGTACAAACGACACCCTAAATTTAGAAGACATTTGGATCATTACCGTTGTAATTGCAATTTCTATCATCCTTATCATCATTATCATTTTGGTGCCACTGTAGTGTCAAAATTGATTTGTCATCTTTGTCATCAATTTAGCTATTATCGGCATCTTCATTACAAAGTAGAAAACTAAACTTTTATTTCGAGAAAATAGCCAATAAAATAATAAATGCGAAAGGCAGGATGAAAAAGAAGAGAAATTGTTTCGCAAATCTCTTGAGACATGCATTAGTTAAATTCCAGAATCCTGGATTGAATCCTGGTTTGTTGAATTGAGCAAACAAATCATGTTATCTTACAAAAATGATTTAACTGCAATACTATTAAGTGAAAAACGTAAAAAAAATTTTAAAGAATCTATTTAAAACACTATTTTGAATGAAAAGTTTGGATTCATAAAATTTTCTTTTTATCAAATTTCTCTGCAAATAAGCAAAATGAATTTAGTTCTTTCATGAATTGGCACCACTGCAGTCATGCAATCATTTGTATTTCTGTTATCATTTCATTTGAGTTAATTTTCTTTACAAATTCAACAAAAATAAAACTGCTTTTGTTGAAGCGACATAAACACTTCTTTTTTTTCTTTTGCAGCACTTGCGAGCTTTTAAGGGGTCCAGAATTATTGAAGCTCTCTCAAAGATAAAAAAACTAGGCATCACTATAAATACAACTGAACTTTCGAAGTAAGATTTAGATGCAATCTAAATGAATGTTTCAAGTTATCTTTTTCTTAAATTCAATATCTTAAATTTAAATATAATTAGTACGAAAAAATAAGCCATTTTCAGCTTCTTGATGAGAGCTCGCGACAAATAAAATTTAAAAAACGCAAAAGTCCGGGATATAGAGATATTCTCAGAAATTCATAGCGAAGAACTTAATATGAATCGATTCATATTCTACATGAATAAATATTATTTTAAATCTATTCTATGAGATTTAGAAAATATTCTGTTCACAGCGAACTTCATCTTTGTTTTTTCAATTTCCGATGTTTTATTTGTCATATTTTTCAAATTCTATTCATGATTTCCGAGAAATTAATTAAAGAAGCAAAAAAGAGGAAAATAAGGAAGTTTAGTAGAGAATCATTCTCTATATCTAGATTATCATAAAGAAGATAAGATAACCTTGACTTTTAACCCTATTTAGCTGCTTTGTAGTAGTTTTGGACATCATTCTTCAATGCTAGCAATTTAATAATATCATTAACAACCAAAGAATCTTTAAAATTCAAATTTGTATTGAAGAAGTCTGAAAATTGAGATAATTTTAGTTAGTATATTTGGAAGTTATGAAATTTTTAACAATTTTATATTAAAAAAACTTACTTTGCCGTGTATGATAACATCAACGGATCCTTTCAGGACGATATACCAGCAATTACCTTCATCACCTTGTCGGAACAATATATGTCCGGCATGTTGATGCTGTTCGAAAAAAACAACCGCGGCTAATTCACGTTTTACCATGGTACTCAGATGCGTTAGTGCTTTCACGTGTAACAATTCCCTGTAAACATGCTCTAGTTCTTGCAACGTACGCTCCGATGACCTGAAAAGATCTAAAATTAAGAAAATCCCAATGAAATATTAAAAGTATTAAAGGATTTAATAAGCATTTTTTACTACCAACTTTCTTCATCTAAAACTTTGTCTTTATTTTTTCATTCTTTTCTCATTTTTGGTATTAAAACAAACTAATTGGTTATTGGACTAATTAATCCAAAGAGATTAAACATACGGTTTGCAGAGAATCATGCGAAATAACGAATCAGGTCCAATGGTACTAAGGAAGAATATAGCTGCAACAACATCACTAATATGTGGTGCCGTATTGTGCTCCGCGTCAAACATCACACCGATTGTTAATCTGAAAGTTTTGGAATACATAACTCACAATTAGTTTTAAAATGTAAGTAATGAGAAGATCGATATTTGCGTTTCAAAATTTTACAACTACAACTGAATTTTAAAAAGATACTATTTATTTGCTGAATAATTCATTAAAAAATTAGGTTAGCTGCAATAAGTTCATTGAATTTACTGAATTTCTTGAATAAAATAACATAACCGATTAATAAAAATGAAGATAGATTGAAATGTCTAAACGGGACACGTTATGAAGATAAATATTTTGGACATGTAATACGTAAAGTGTGGCACACCCCTGCAGTTTTACATTTGAATTCAATTTCCTATGGCTCTTTTAACTTGCTAAATTGATAAAAATTCGGATTTTTCGCCCGATGAATAAAGCGTTGAGAAATATGCGTTACGTGTATGACACTGATATTTCCATAAATGAAAATACCTCTTACGGACGCTATTTGTGGCACCAATTGTCCAATGATAAAAGATGTATTTGTCGGCAAACTGTAGTTCGTTGCTTACTGAAAAGTTATCCATGTGATCTTCCAAATTTGTACGAAAACGTTTTGATCAATATTTTCCCAAAAACTAGGATAAATTTTGCTCATGAAATAACATGTTATCTTCGCTTTTCTATTATTCGTGTATTTGTAGATAGCACTTTCTTTATGAGAACTTTTTTATTCAATTTAAAAATTTTTATTTGATTTGGTATTGGCTTTGAACCTTCTAAAAGTGCACTTTCCTTAATATAAACTAGCAAATCCCAAAAGTATGCGTTGTATCATTCTTGATCAATTCTTATTTGAGGAAGAAAAGTTCAACTTTTGATTTGCAAACTCGCTGATTGAAAATCTTGCACGGCTTGAATATTATTCTCTCATCCACTAGCGATCTCATTGTTTATTTGCGATACAGTTTGAAGTCAGCTCATACTTTACAAATTCCTTCAGCGGTGAGAAGGTCAATCGCTAGGCTAGGTAACTAGGCCAAGATATAATCGAATGGCCTGAAGACTAGGCTGAAATTAGAATTAAGCCAAATTAGCTGATTACCGTGTGAGATGACACCATTTTCCAACAATGCTTGCCACATACCAACTACTTGAAAACGTGATAATGATATATTTTTGGTTGAATTCAACGTTTCGGTAGCTAGAGCACTCAACCAATCAACCATTTCTGTACCAATCATGCACGACATGAAAGTCTAAAAGAAATTCTTGCTATGCTAATTTCGAATTTTAATTATTTCAAAAATTAATAAGTTCTAAATGATTCCAAGGACTAATTTTTATGACAAAATTAATTATATGGAGATGAGAAATTATTATAGCAAAATGCCTAGCTTGTCTAATGTTCTGGCCGGGAATCATTAAATTTTGCATGTGACGGGAAAAAATAATTAAATCCAAGTAAAGAAACAAAAATAAATTGTAAACATAAGGAGAATAATAAATAAAAGAAAAAACAAGTGATAAAGAAAATCATCATCAATATCGCATATTATCTTTATGGGAGTCATAGAAGATTCTTGTGTTAAAAAACATTAAAAACCTTTGATCATCTTCCATAATTTATTCTGGTTTTTTTCCTTCCTGACAATGACTATTAAATTGCCTTTTGTATATTATGTTATGGTACCTGCAGAATAGTCTGGCGCCTTTTCTGATTCCACTTAGATACCTAATGCATATTTCTGATTATTTTGGATTACTTCCTTTATTCAAGTTAAAATTTAATGGTGAAATGACATTTTCCATGCAAATGAATTTTCGAATTCTGAGAAAAAAAAAACCTGCAAATGTCCTTTACGATCACTGATGAGACGTGGATCACGCAATTCCATAGTTTGTTTAAGAATATATCCTGCTTCGTGGATTCTTGAATCCAGTGACTAGAAATTTTGGGATGAGGTTGGCACAATTAAAACTTCTTTATGCCAATAATTTTTGCATAAAGTTTGACAAAAACTGCATTTTCGAAATTTTGCTCTTATTATTGATAGTAATTTCAATCAAATTTAATGAACATATTAATGGCTAGCAAGGTAGCATCGTTACTTATTTTCCATAAACTATATCAGTGGATTTCTAACTTTTCAATATGTTGTGCAATGGAAGGATATTTTAATTGAGTTAATAATCTCTTCGATAAGAAATTAGTTAGGATAATGAAAAATTCAAATCCGTGGAAAGAAATGCTATCCACTTACAGTAGAATTATTGAGCTCAAAGTAACTTGAAGGTGAATCCCAATCATGCGGCGCTTCGTTATCAATGTTAATAGTAGTTACTGCGTTTGGCTCATATCGCACATTATTCGCAATTTCGTTATTACACTGTTGCATTTCGTAAAAATTGTACGCCATTTTACCATCTATTGAAAAGTGTCGCGAATTCGTTAAAAATCAAATTCCAATTCAGTT
Organism: Onchocerca flexuosa; assembly: GCA_002249935.1. Lineage (NCBI taxonomy): Eukaryota > Metazoa > Nematoda > Chromadorea > Rhabditida > Onchocercidae > Onchocerca > Onchocerca flexuosa. The sequence goes on along the minus strand of KZ269980.1, from coordinate 838,954 downwards.
TAAAATAACTTGAAGTTTCCAATTCAAGACCGCGTTTTCGCAGACGTTATTTTTTACATTATAATATATCAATGAATAACTTTCATGCTTTTCAACTGAAAATATAAATTTGTCTAACTTCCCGATCTGTCTAGTCGTTTATATATTGATTAGCCTTGTCAATATGTCATAATTATTGCTGAAAGTGAAAGAAATTTGGCATGACGGTTTCCTAGAGAAATCTCTACATTCCTCATGTCTTCTTCTATTGATTCTCCAGAAGAATACTTAAGAAAAAGTTTTAATACTAATTCTATTTTCAATCGTCATAATGTATTTATCAGGTTGATTGAAATCTGTCATTGCATCACCTCCGTGCTTAATGACATGCCTTTTTTTCTGGTCTTCCGGAATACTGCAGTCTGTAAGAAAAAAATATATACGAAGTTTGGCTCGCATCTTAGACAAATTCTTTAGATAAAAATGAAATAAACAAGTAGTGAAGGCGTATGACAGAATCAGAAGGTATGTATGTCAGACCAAATCATTCATATCATGGCCAGATCATAATTTAGTTGATATCGCCTGATAAAGCTTTATCTATTTTGAGTACTATAAAAGAGTTTAATTGTACTTCAATATTAGCAATTTAAAAATTTTCAACAAATGCTTAATTTTTTTAATGAATCCAGCAATCATTTATGCATTAAGTTTTCTCTTCATCAGCTAATCTCACAGATGTTTCGTAGAGCAGTTGAAATATTTAATTGAATTGTGCTTTTCGAATTCTGATCAGCAGCAGTTTATGGCAGAAATCAAAAACAAATGAATTATTGATTCAAATTTCTATATTACAATAAATACTCCTTTAGCCTCTAATGGAACTCTCATTTGTCTTTCCACTCTAATTTTGATTAATTAAGCGTTCAAAAAATCTAGATTCAATTCTGACTTTCAGTCACTATCTGATATATAAGCACTTCTGCACGAAAGCATCCGAACAGCATAATCAAAAAACTTTTTCCACAGCTCATTAAGTCATGAAAATCATTGAAGAGAATCAAATGAGTCTGGCTAGTATGCAATCTATCTGTCATAAATGATAAAGCAATGTAATCAATAATGATTCAGATGATAAATGGGAGCGACTTTTTGGCATTTCTCTAGAAAAGAAAATTTTGGATAAAAAAAAGGAAAGATCGCTTCTCATACTGGGAAATAGGAGAACTTTTCGTATGGATTGCTTATTCTAATATTCTAGCTATCGAGAAGATAATTTTGCTAATTGGAAATTTTTTTTTTGAAATTACTTCTTCCATCCTAGCATAGGAAAGCTTTAACTTTCCAAAAACTAAAACAACTCTGATTCTAGCAGAGGCTTATTCCAAACAAAGATTATTTAATTTTTATGCTTGAATAAATATTCTATATGACGTCAATAAATGACGCCAAATGAAGTAATAATATTGGAATCGACGAGCTTTGGAATTTCAAATTATTCAGTCATACAAGAATAACTGTATTTTACTTTAGGTTTCATCTTTTTTTGACTATCAAAAATATTTAGAAGCTCAAAGTACTTTAAAAAAGAGGCATTTTGGTAGAATATACTGTACGATGTTATGACAAATACTGTGACAAATATAAATATTCACGTAAATTATGTGCTATTGGTAGAAAAAAATTATTTCCTGAGATAATAAATGATAGAATGATAGAGAGTTTAGCTCGATAATGATAAAAAACCCACAGTTTAAAGCGATAAGAAGCATTTAGCTTAGAAAGAGAAAAAACGAACCAATCTCATTGGAGACGAGATCCTGCATGACAGTAATATATGGCTGCAAATTATCCGCGTGTTTCTGCAATCATCGAAAAATGTATATGAAATGAGATGTGATATGATATATGATATGATATCAACGCTTAACAAGTGCTAATTATTAAATGCATTTGCTTTAAGCATCTTACAACTATTAATTAATTAATTTACAATGTTAAAGTGAACAGTTGCACTAATAATTCTCGGCAATAGGATGGTGGTGTAGTTGAAACTAAAGAAATAGTATTAGAATGCATTTCAGAATATTTTACTAGACTTTGACAATCAATTCTGGTAGTTCCTTACAAAGATTTTAATCAAATCTCTGGAAGGATGGGTAAAACTATTGGAAGAGAAGCATAAAATGAATTATTTTTCGAAGTTCAATGATAAAAGAAAGCATTTCGCTACCTTTGTTATTAATTTTTTTTGATAATTAAGTATGGGAATAAATTGAAAAATAGAGAGAGAAATAGAATGATTGGTGGAAAAGGCTGAGCAAATAATTATAACAAAACAATTCTGCTAGGCATCAATTAGAAGTAGAGAAATTCGAAATTTCCGGACTGAAAGCACTTTCGTGCATTACAAATAAGTTTTGAAGAGAAATAGTGCAAAAGATTTTGTTGTCATTTAATTGATATTATAATTTTCTTGAGAATTTTCCCTTCGAAACCAATCAAAAACTGATAAATTTCCAGATAATCTGAATGCATGTGACTTCAAATATGGCATGAGAGCAACTTCTACAAACTACTTCTAAACAAAAATTTTAGGAAAAAGGATTATTAAAATTTATTGCAAAAATTTTGCAATCAAACAAAAAAAAAAAAAAAAAAAAAAAAAAAAAACCGACATAAAGTGATAGGGAAGAAAAAGAAAGAAAATAAATTAGTAAAAAAATGGGGTCGTTTTAACCAACTTCATGTGGATTTAAATATCAGTTATTTTTTTTTTTTTTTTTTTTTGTCCAGAAGGAAGATTTTAGCAATCAAATATTTTATATTTGTAGCAAACTAAACATAAATCTATTATTTGACAAACAATCCTAGCAATAAAATTAATTTCACCAATGAGGACAGTCCTAATCTGATCTTAGATTTTGGTGAATTTGTTTTCAGAAAAACAAATATTACTCAGTTTCTTCTCGTCGCCATAATTCCAGTCTTGAGTGGAAGATTTAAAGACATCGTAAACATCGTATAATGTATGGATAACGCTGATAAGTAATTATTATTTTTGAAATGAGTATAAATCGTTTTATCAAATAAATTACTCATTGATCGATTAACTATCATTAATCTTGTTGTATTAATTGTTCGTAAAAATTCCCCCAAATTTCCATAAATGTTTTCACTTTTGACAGTTTTCTCAGTTTTTTTAATTGATTCATTCATTTCAGATAGAAGTAAGTTCTTCGGGAACAAAAACTGATTACACCAAAATTTGAATAGAGCATACTAGTAGTACACTTAATATTGGTTATACATTAATTAAATGCACTTCAGAGAGATTCAATAAATTATGCAAATTGCGCCAAAATATTCAATATATAATCTCTTCATATATATTTCTTCAAAATATTCCATAAATATCCTCTTTGTGGATAGATTTTTCAATACTTTCTATAACATAACACTATAACATAACAAGTTGAATGATGCTTCATTAATCGACTGATTAGATTCCTTTTAAAACTAGAATGAAATTAGAATGCAAAATTCATGGAACCCTCTTGCCGAAGTTGAATCTTTTCCTTTGATTTTAAACTTATATCTAGAAAACCTGTTTTCCTTTTCCTTTTTAAATGAATAAACAGAAGCAAAAAAGAGGAAGAGAAAGAATATTCAGGAAGAAAAGAGTTTCACAAGTTGAGAGGTCATCTAAAATACCACTGAACAACCGTAAAACATTAAAATACTTTTCATTCATTTCCAAACTTTTTTCCGCTCTTTTTTTCGATATTCGTTGTGACATCAAAAATAAGCTAACAGGAACAAATTTCAACTAAAAGTTTCGTCCATTCAGTGATAGAATTCTTTTAAGTTCATCATCGACAAGAAGCATTCCCAGTGGAGACAATTAAAAGAAGAACCAAAAAAAGAAGCAACTATTAGATTGCAATTGAATTGCAATTGCCGTTCGAATCATTCTTCAAAGATGCCTAATGAAAAATTAAAATTAATTAGTCACTGCTAGAATTAATGGTAAAATGAGTAAATGAGACACAAACATTATAAACAGCGACGAAATGGCTTTGATTGATGGTGACAATTTCAGCGGAACGAATAACACGTGCTGAGCAAGAATGCCGTGAAATTGATAATTCACCAAATAGAGAAATTGGTTGTAAAGTTTCGATTATAAGCTCATCCTGAAAACAATGACAGTATCATGCTTGTTTCGTTTGCATGTTTTTCCTTATATTTTATTTTCAATAATTTGCATGAAAGAATTTAAATAATTCCCGTGAGACCGGCAGACCAGGGACTTCGGCATTACATTCTGAATCTAAACCATCGGATGGAATATATAGGCCTCAGGAGAGAATGACAGAGAAGAACTGACCACAGGTCTTTACCGATTATTGACCTTAATGAAATGGAATTTGATTTTTTGTTACCATCGTTATTTATTGAACAATCAAAGCTATAGATTCCCCCGTAATGTCCTGTTTACTAGTGATATTATCTAGGAAACAGCAGGAATTATTTGCAATAAATCCTGAAGCTTTGTTTCCATTATGAGGATTAAAATTATTTCAGAGTAGAAAAGAAGATAGAACCAATTATTTTTTCGTACTAAATTTGAGAGTAAAAATAAAAGTCAATAAATGAAGCCTAAGGTTGCGAGTTGGATTTAAGCCAAGCCAAGTGGTATCATAAGCCTCCTTCAACAATTAATGCTTGACCGTGTCCAACATGCAATGGCGATCATGGGATTGCGAAAAATATGGAAAAAATCAAATATGCAACTATTCTACCATTGATCATTTAAATTCCATTTTCATTACATTAGGTCTAAAGATTCAAAGATCAACTTTCACTAGAATGGCTGAGGAATGAAAGGGTACAAAGAAACTCAGATAGCGTATTTATAACTGAATATAACAAGTTATAACGAGTCTATTTATAATTAATCACCTCGAAATAGGGTATTTCAATTTTTTAAGAATTCGCCCACGCAATTTATGCAAAAGTTAGATGAAATGATTCAAAACCACTTCAAATATTTATTTTCCAATTCCGCATTATAAACTTATTTCACAGCATATCCGAGTGAACTTATTCAAGACAAAACTTTGGAGATAAAATGTCTTTCTGATGGTTCAAAAATTTCAGAAAGATCAAAAGGAAAACCAAACAATGTTATGGAAAATTAAAATAGGTTACAAACATTTATTATTTCTATCTCGTAACACAATATGAATTCATTCCTTTCCCTTATTCTTCGCATCATTTCCAAGGTATTTTGAAAAAATTAAAAAAATTTTTTCAAATAAAAATGAGAAACACCGTCTATCATTGACAATGCCCTACCTTACGTCTTACGATATGTCACACAAATGTTTCACATTTCCGGTTCAGCTGGATCTAATTTAGAAAGTGAAAAAATAAATCCCTTTTATTAGTAGCATTCGAATTTCTCCCTTAGTTCTATTTACTGACACGATGGGATTTTATGTGACAAACTTTTCGATGATCATCAATCATTTAAGTCATGCAAATATACATTTCATAAATACATCATGCTTAAGAATTCGTAAACAATTTTTTTTTTCAAATAATTTTATTTTTAAAAAAGAGGATTGAGAGGAAAAACTAACTTCGGCCGTGGAGAGGAAAAGTTGGATTTCACCGGATAGTAGCAAATACCAGTAAAAGATTTGATCGCCAGTTTGGAATACTGCAAAAATGGAAAAGCATTTTGAACAATTCAATCAAAAAAAAAAACCCAGTTTTCATGTTCCCATTCTTTACCAGCTGATCATTTAATGATAGTTTTATTGATTTTTCGGGGTGAAAAAAAGAGAAATATTTGGAAAGAATTAAGATGTTTACAATCTCTGAGATTTCTCGATATGAATGAATTTCTTTGCTAATTTCTTTGCTAATTCCTTTGAAACGGACCATTCACTAGTGGTCTGTTTCTATTATAAGCAATGTTGCTTTCTTCATATCTATGATATTTTTCAATTACTTTCCAAATTTAAATTTAATAAAATTTATCTGAGATGATTAAAACTCATACCACTGTTCATTTTATTTATGTTGTAAATTTCATTCATTTTTTATTGTAATAATAATAACTTTTATAACCATAGTAACTCATTTTTTTCATCCGTCAATATCTAATATTAAGTAAGGAATTATAAAATATAAAATTAGGATAAGCAGCTTTTTTACGCAATTTTAAAATAAAATTTTTATTTGACAAACTTTAACAAATTATGTAAAAAGCATGAAGTTCAAAATTAAGACAAAATGCATGGTATTCACTGGATTCTATTTCTGAAAAGATTGAGGAATGGTACTTAGAAATTAAGTTAAACTTTTTTTTCCAAATGAAATTTAATCCGGATGTGAAAAAAAAAGTTTTCATACAGCTTGCGTCATTTATATGATAAATCATTTTATAAAGTCAACAAAATTTTTTAATTTCTTACTAAAAAAACTATCGCTTTCAATTTGGAAAAAGTGATTTTTTAATGATATTATTAACTTTTGAACTAAAAATTTTCTTTATTTATTTTCCTAATGAAAAAATGAAGTTTGATAAAAAGATACTGGTGAAAAGAATAGCTTTTTTGCTTTGCTTTTTAAAAAATTCTATGGATTTGATAACTTTTCTAAGAATTAATACTATTTAATTTTGTAGAAAAATGGGAAATTTTTCTCTTAAAAGTGAAATTTTTCTGGCTCAGATTTTCAATCTTTTCTTAATAAAACGAAAAGATGCCAAAAAATTAATAAATGGCGTAAAGATTGTTGTGTATAGAGAAAAGAATCAATGACGACGAGGAAAAGATTGGAATTAAAATGATTTGGTTGGAAAAATGCAAAAGTATTCTCCTATGCATTGCTTTAAACCCATTTACTATCATTAATTTTGAATGTCTTCAGTCCTCGATTTCATTAAATTTATTAATAATTAATTATGCAATTGACACTTTTTTTTTTTCAAATTTATATATTATTTGTACATGTGCAAAACACGATTGACAAGAAGTAAAATCATTCAGCGATGTCGTAGACAATCTGGAATCAATAATGAAATTAATGAAACGTTGTCATGTGATAATTTTAATGCTAGAATTCATTATGAGTATTGAACAATAGAATTTATCAATTGGTGATAGCTGTGATCAAAAAAGGGAAGAGTTGAATGTGGTTTTATCGGTTTTGTACCTAGGTTTTTCTTGGTGTTCTTGATTAGGTATTGATAGTGATTTATCAGGTCCTTCGATGGGTGTTATCTAGATGTGATAGCAGTATTCGCTCTTATCATTGAGATAACGTTGGATTGGTAGTTTCTTTTTTTGTCATCAAGAAGATATTGTAAAAACTCAACTCATCTATCATTTATCAACACTTACAGAATAAGCTGCTGATTGATTTCAAGCAATTTTATCATTTGTTCATGTCCACTTCTACCAAATCTTGCTCAGTATTTGAAAATCTTTCATTTGCATTTGGTGAAATTTCAATAAGTAAATGAATATTATTAGTAATAATCATTTGATAATCAGTATTATCGATGTCTCATTATTGTAAGTAATAGTAATAATCATTGGTAGTAAGATTTGCTTCATCAATTGAAAATGCCATGAAAAGATTGCGCCAAAAAAATTGTATCAAAATATCGAGCAAAGTAAATAATTAATTTTCTAATTTTAAAATTTTAGAATTAAAGCTGAAGTGTATAAATTATTACATAAAACTCCGTTGGCAATTTGCTTGGGATTGCAGTCGCTGTCGCCGAGAATGGTGAAAAAAAGTGCATCGGAGAGTTGTTTGAAATGGCTTTGTCGTTGAATACGGGTAATAAGACGATCCATACTAAAGTTAAATTTATTAATGAATTTTAAGTTTCAAAAAAATTCTCAATGAATTTACAAAATTTATAAAGTTTTGGTAAATAAGAAAGGCGATATTAGTGTCAAGACTGTTAAAACTAGAAATCTTGAAGTACTTGGACTATGGAAGCCAAGTGGAATGTGGCCTCCTCAAGCAAGGACTACTTGTTCTTTTTCTTGTTTTTCTTTGCTGCTAAATTAAACTTAAAGAACATCTATAATGGGTCTTTGGCCTAAATTTCTTTCTGGCTCTGACAGGACAGAATCCTTAATACTATATTAATTTTCTTCTATTTACTACTCTGCCAACTTTGTTTTTCAATTTCTCTTAAAATTATTTCATAGTGCATTTACATAGCCAATATATTCAGATAAATGTCAAAGCTTAAGATTAAGACAAGTTAAAATTTTGAAAGATGAATTTTAAAAGCAAGAGGGCAAAGCTTAAGATTTTTAGAATTACTAACGAATCCTTTATCACCTTATCAGACAAAAAATACGACAAATATCTTTACCACTTACCTTCATCATAACTCTACTCAAACTTACAAGCCTATAAATATTATTTACATCATAGAGTTTCTCTCCAAGATTTAAAGTTTATTCAACAAACTTCTTTTTTCTGAATACTTCAAAACTTTCAACTGCTACAGAAAAGATATGACACAAAAAACTTGAAAATCAATCACTGATTTTCTGAAAACATATTAACATATTACTGTAATTGATGCAACTTCCAAGCTTGTATTATCATATTTACCAAAAAAAAATAACCTTGGCGCATAGTTTTTTTTTTCCGGGAACCTGCTACTATCTACGTAATTTCGATTATTTGATGGCTTTCTTCTTCCTGAGAGCAAACAGAAGCGTCGGAGAGACAAGATCGATGAGCGATGAATATGCTGCAAGCAACTGGGAGTAGATTCATTCCACTGCTCGACTCATTTTATCCATACTAAAAACATCCCTTATGATAGGTAGCCAAAATTATTTAAATACATATCGATCGATGAAACAACAAAGATAATTATGAATGTCTTCGAGATGACAGAGAAATTGTAGCAAAATTGAATGTGAACTAACGGATACCTTAATGGAAAAGAATAAATATCATATAGCTCGACTGTATTCTAAAGCCAATTCTTTGTTGTTAATTTGATCGAAGTGTTCTTAATGGTGCTTGTGCTGTCATCCATCGTTCACTTGCTTGTTTGTTTGATTTCAAATACGAATTTAATTTTATTTTTAAATGATTCCAAAGAAATATAAATATTTGAAAATCCTGTTATAAGGTAGCAACAGACGAATAAAATTCATCAAAATAATAACTGAATCTCTTTTTTTGTGTAAAATTTAAGGAAAGTAATTTAAAGTTGGACAAAAACAAAAACAATGATACATCGAAGTTAATTACTATCAAAGAAATGAAAAATTTAAAATACAATTTATGAAAGGATCAGTCAATTTTCGTGAAAGCATATTTTTCAACTAGCACTGACAATCGTTTTCCATTGGGGGTACACACTCCATGATAATCTCTCCCTTGACAAAAGAATGATTTAATTAGTTTTATTAGAATTTTATCCAATGTTCATATTTCCTGTCAGATAAAAATCAAAAACTTGCAATTTATCGCAACATCCGAAGAGTAATTAATTAAAAAATATTCATTCATTCATTTATTTGCTAAGGAAATTATCTGTTGAATAGGAAATTATCTGTTGAATTTTCAAAAAATATAATTATTAATTAATGTTCGAAGAAATGAAATTAAGAATAAAATGAAATAATATGAGGAAGATTATAAAAAAAAAAAGACAAACAAAAACAAATGTCAATATTAATAATATTGACATATTGCAGAAGTATTAAAAAGTCTTAAAAAATATTTCAAAATCATAAGAGAAATAAACCAACATATTATATCATAATACTATTCTTTTTTTTCTTCAATCAATAATCATAATGAAGAATTTCAAGAGGCAAGCTTCCTTATATCTAAATTGACATTCGCGAATTTCGGAAATTAAAGCCAAGAAAATTTTCGAAAATACAAACTAAAAAATTGTTTGGTGCATTTCCAAGTTAAACTTCTAATCTTCAAGAAAACATTCTCACAGACAGATCTTTTATTCCATGCAACAAATAAACTGTCAAATATATCTTTAGTTAATTAGTGACATTGATATTTGAAGCAAAGAAATGCAGGTAACAATTTGATTTGAATAGCATAGAAGTTTTTGGTAAAAGGTGCAAAGTTTTTAAATAAAAAAAAAGTGTTCATCTTTTACTAAAAAAAAACGTTTATTTCTAAAAGTCGTAAAAATAGGAAAAAGATAATTAGATATAATTGTGATGATGTAAAAGCAAATAGAAGTAAGTAAATTTGACTGTACTGTCTAGACCTAACAATAAATGGCCAAAATAAATTTATAGAGAAGTAGATCGTGTTTTTCTATAATCATCCTATTCAGGTCTATCCTTTTGCTGGTCATTTTATTCAGTAAGATTGATTCTGGCCAGACATGACCACACATGATCTGATCAGAGTTTCTGAATTAGGAATAGCGTCAGATGTTTCCATTATTACAAAACTTTTTATAATGCAATATGGTAAATTAGTTCACTACTTGTTTAATATTTGTGTTATCTTAATTGAGAAGCTGATTGCAATGATAAGCGGTGATAAAGCAAATAGTTAAGCACATTTTAATCAATCATAAATTATTCACACTTATAAATTACAATCAACCATATTAAAACTGTTTCAGTTTACTGTTGTTCACTTCACAACACAAAAGTAGATAGATAGATGGGCAGCAAAATGAATTTATATTAGTAAAATTAAGTTCATAACTAAGTAGGAATATCAAAAAAGTGGCCGTAATTTGAGTGTATCAGTTGGAGAAAGCAATAAAAAAAGATCAATAAGATCATTAGAATGGATATGAGCATGCAAAACAATCTAAATATTATAAACAAATACGGAACAACCCATCTGTAGATCTATCAACTAAATTAAACAACGAGAGATCACGCAAGATCACGTGAACCGTCGTGATGTTTTCTTAGCTAAATAAGAATGAACCACGATTTTACTCTGAAACATTGATCATCTGCTACTGATAATAACAAGCATCGATACTGCATTATATAGATTGATGAGGGCAAACATATACATGCATGTGTATGTGTGTATATGTTTGTATATGTTGGGGGTATGCAGACGTATACCTATAGGGCTTGGCTTGGTTGGCCTAGTCTGGTTTTGCAGTTAGCGTGAAGTTTTTAAGAGTGAGAAATGGCCAACAACAAAGACATAGTCCTGAGAGAAAGAAGCAATACTTAATGAAAGGAACTGAATGGAAAAAATGCAAGCTTTTGAAGAGGAAAGAAGAAAGGCGAGACGAACTTGTCCGAGGCTTATTTTTTCCTGCATTTGAGCCTACCTATGGCTGAGAAAAGAGTAATTAAGCGTTCAAGTGATTTCTTTGCGATTGTCGTGACATACAACTGTCGAATTTTTGTAAACGGACAAGTATAGAAGATGAAAAGGAATTTCTGACATTTACTTTACCCAGAAATCTTTCATATGACTTTCTCCATTGCCTAACATTAAATTAGAACAGCGAAATTTCCATTTCAAGCAATACTGTTTTCAGCCATTGAAATTACAATACCAACTATTCAAATTATTGTTATAAAGAATAAGAAAAATTAGTCGTGCATGCTTGCATCTTCATGATGGAATCAAGATTTTGGGTTGTATTGAAGACTGCATCAGAAAAATTGTTATTCATTAAATTAACGTGAAGAAAATTAAGCCTTATCTTGTAAGATTCAAAAATAAAGCTCGAAAAATAATTCATAATCTGAAATTATAAATAGTATTTCAAGATTATCTTAAACTCCTTGCTACAAACCACAACTGTCTAAATAACGAAGCGGAAGTACTCTTCAGCTAGCAATTAAATCAGATTCTTGAATACTCGAATTCTCCTACACATTTGTCCTATCTCAATTGCTCTCATTTACTAGAATGAATAGTTTTTTGTAAATTGGTAAAGTTTGGGGAAAATTATTATATTTATAATTCTATAATTCATTTCTATATTTCTTTATCAAATATTTTCATAATTTCATATCAGTTATTTTTTCTTATAATTTTGCATTAAATATTCATGAAAGTTTAAATTCCAAATTAGTAATCCGATGAAGTAGCTAAAGATTGTCAACAATAGTTCATTTTCCAGTCACTAGTGCCTGAATATTCCATCAGTGATAAATTATCCAGTAGTATGAAAAAATTGCGACAAATACATCTTAACTTGTCAAATATTTCCAAAAATATTAATCAATGATGACAGATAACACTTCGATTTTCGCTTCAACAATCCGTCATCGTTAAGCAAATTTTTGTTTTAACTTAATGCAACTGCCATTTTTCTAACTAGCACTTCATAATTCAAGCAAAAAATAAAAAAATAAAAATTTGGCAAATTTCGATGTATTTATTGCATATTTTTCCGTATATCTTAACACTTATAGAATTAAGAAAATCGTAATTTAGGTATTTTTATGTGAACATGTAATAGGCGCATTTTTAAGTCATTTTGAGTATATTCATTCCAATCGATTCTGAAATTAAAAATAAGCTCGTTGTTTATAAAAAGATTTTTCAAATTAATAATATCAGAAATTTGCAACAATCTTTTGCCGTTGACTTTGCTAATGTAAACACATTTTTGGTAATGAAATTGCACACCTTTCCAAACAGTACCATTCACTTCCTTTCACTATTCCGTAGAATTTTTTCCCTTTCCAGAAATGTTTTTTTCTTTTTTATTTTGTTTACAAATCAAGGAGTACAATTTGATATTGAGAATGGTTTCTACCTGTGTTCGATACGAATATATGCAAATAACTTTTTTTTTGTGCTTGGCCACAAAATTAATTTTTCTAATTTTAGTCCCAGTTTATTGCATCATACTCTGCTCATTCCTCGGATTAAGATTCATATCGTGTCGGATAAAGATAATGCTGGGAAATTTTTCTTGCCTAGTCCTTTTACTTTCAAATATGCGAAATTTGAATATACATGAAACCTTTCCCTCAAATTAAATTTTGACTTCATCTTTTTTTTTTTTTTTGTTTACCTCTAAATTTTCCTCCATAAGTTGAACTTTATATCACATTCAGTGAAAACATGTTATTTCCATTTTTTCAGTATTTAAAGAGAGATTGAATACGACAATTCTATAATAAATTTATACTTTGACAGTGGAATTTAATTTATATAAATAATTTTGAAAGCAGTACGAAGAATACATCCATCCATCTATTTATCTCTCCATTCCTACTGCAGAAAATATTTAAAATTATTGATTGAATGTGGAAAGTTAGATGCTCATTTATGCTCGAAATTGATGGTTGCTCTTTCCTTAATGGATTGAAATTCTTGATCGATGAATCATTACCATGTAAATGTCATCTACACTTTATGGCTCATTCGTATATTTTTAATACTTTTCATCCAAACTGACAAATCAAAGGACAAATGAACAAAGGAAGAAATAAGACAGACATTCCAAATATTGATTGCTTTTTCAAAAAAGAGAAATGATGAAAAAACATTGGTACGACTGCTTTTATCTATTTGACATAAATATTACAAAAATTTCATTCATTAATTTCACTTCTACAATCTATTGCAGATTTCTGCTTATTCACAAAATAAAATTTAACTATTCTGAAAACATCAATTTTAGAAAAACTCAAATACAGTTAATTCATAAAATGTTACCTACAACTCATGAAATTTTCTGGTCTATTCAAAAAATCGTATTTAGATGAAAAATAAGATAAAATAGAAAAACTAACCAGGAAAATTAGAAATATTAATTGAAGTTTCCGGTAAACTCTATTTTCATGCTGTCTTTCAGATTTACCTTACCATTCCTATGTTTCCACTTCTTTCTGATCGCTGAGACTGCTGTTGGTGTTGTTTCTCATTTTCTTGATTTTTCGTCCCCAATAAATTCTAATCATCCGACATTGTATTCTACTGCATATTAAAAAGTAAGTTGAATGATGTAATACAATTCTGATAATTTAAAATGATTTCACACAGATAAACGATTGCACAATTAATTCACTCATTACATATATATGCATATATATATGAATGGAATTGAACTATGACCTCTCAAAATGATCTTAAAATGATGGTTTTTAATCAAGGATGAGAACTCGCTTAACTTAAGAAAGCTTCAATCTAAGCAAAATATGGCTAATTTGTAAATTCCAATTTAAGCAGAACTTTGCTAACCTGTGAATTTCGATCTAAGGACATGGTTAGCTGGTAATTTTTCTGGTTCCAAACGATGAAAAGGATAGAATTGCTTCCGAATTGATTGTTACGATATGAGTTGTGTGAAAATTGAGGGAAAAGAGCGGAAAAGATTTTACATACTTTTGAAGTGCCGATTTCGCGAATCCAGATTATTATAAATATCACTGCTATCAATGCATTCCTGAGAAGGATAGTTGGAAATGTGATACTGAAAGAAAGAAAGGAATGAATTGCAGAATTCACTCATAAAGTTCAACAAATTTTCCCATTAACAATCAATTCTTAAATGAATTTGGAAAACAACTCACTGAATCGATTCAAACAGAGTCAATAATTATATATTCATCCCTTACTTTCTTTCTTTTCTTTCTTCACAAATTTTCTTCAGAAAGCTTTTTTTTTTCAAATAAAATTCCCGAGATGTCATAAATTCTAAACACAATATATTTTATTTATAAAGAATGCTACTCACTGGAATGATAGATTTTTACTGAGAAAAATAGAGCTTTTAGATTTAAATTTAAGTTTTTAAGTTTAAATTTTAAGTTTAAATCTTATTCAACAGGAAAATAGTACTATGAAATAATTTTTCATTTCTTTAATTCATCAAATCGAATTAGATCAATTAAATCCATTTTTTCAAAATTAAAAAAAAAAAAAAAAATGGATTTAATTGATCTGATTCGATTTGATGAATTAAAGAAATGAAAAATTATTTCATAGTACTATTTTCCTGTTGAATAAGATTTAAACTTAAAATTTAAACTTAAAAT